>UNPE01000133.1:790000-960000 GCA_900536245.1 Epinephelus coioides
AAGGCGCAGCGCAGATAGATATTACTACATCTACACACCAGCAGTGGCGGTTCTAAGCCAGTTTCAATGGGGGGGGGGGGGGGGGGGGGGGGCAAGCTAGGGCCAGTCCTTTAGATACGGGGGCAAATAAAGTAGGGTCAAATATCGAAGTCTGAACAATAAGACATGTATATATATATATATATATATATATATATATATATGTATATATATATATATATATACATATATATATATATATATGTATATATATATATATATATGTATATATATATACATATATATACGCGAGCGAATGTGTCAAGTCGGGTGATGGAGACAACAGCTGGGAGCAGAACCGCTTGTCGACCAGGCTGGAGAAATGCACGTCTCATGCCAATGCCCACTCACAAAGAGGACAGCTGCGGTGGTGTTTTATTTTCCTCCACAATCGAATATCAATTTTCACATTCGAAGGTCCATTTTTTTTTTCAAATTCGAATTTAGAATATTCATTGACAGCCCTAATATGTATGTGTAAATATACACACACACACACATATATATCCATATATATTTATATTTAATCTGGACAGACAGTCTCAAAACTTATAAAAGGGGTCTCCGCAATACCAGAGCAAACTATTACTCAGCATTAATAGAAGACAATAAGAACAACCCCAGGTTTCTTTTCAGCACTGTAGCCAGGCTGACTGAGAGTCAAAGCTCTATTGAGCCTTGTATTCCTTTAGCCCTTAGCAGTAATGATTTTATGAGCTTTTTTAATGACAAAATTCTAACTATTAGAGGCAAAATTCATAACCTCCTGCCCTCAGATAGTACCTATCTAACCTCAAACACAGCTGTAGAACCCAATATATATTTAGATTGCTTCTCCCCAATTTCTCTTCAAGAATTGACAGCAGTGATTTCTTCATCTAAATCATCAACATGTCTCTTAGACCCCATCCCAACTAGGCTACTTAAGGAGGTCTTTCCTGTAGTTAACACTCATATATTAGATATGATCAATATATCCTTATTAACAGGCTATGTACCACAGTCTTTTAAGGTAGCTGTAATTAAACCTCTACTAAAAAAGCCCACCCTGGATCCAGAGGTGTTAGCCAACTATAGACCAATATCTAATCTTCCCTTTATGTCAAAGAGCCTTGAGAAAGTAGTCGCAGACCAGCTGTGTGATTTTCTCCAGGATAATAATTTATTTGAGGAATTTCAGTCAGGATTTAGAGTGCATCATAGCACTGAGACAGCACTAGTTAAAATTACAAATGACCTTCTGATTGCTTCAGACAAAGGACTCGTCTCTGTACTTGTTTTATTAGATCTTAGTGCGGCGTTTGACACAATTGACCATCAAATTCTACTGCAGAGACTGGATCACTTAATTGGCCTAAAAGGTTCAGCACTAAGCTGGTTTAAATCTTATTTATCTGATCGTTTTCAGTTTGTTGACGTTCATAATGAATCATCCGTACGTACCAAAGTTTGTTTTGGAGTTCCGCAAGGTTCTGTGCTCGGACCAATCCTATTTACTCTATATATGCTTCCTTTAGGTAACATCATTAGAAATCACTCTATAAATTTCCATTGTTATGCGGATGATACACAGTTGTATTCATCGATGAAGCCAGAAGAAAGTAATCAATTAACTAAACTCCATAACTGCCTTAAAGACATAAAAACCTGCATGAGCACCAATTTCCTGATGTTAAATTCAGACAAAACTGAAGTTATTGTTCTTGGCCCCAAACAACTCAGAGACTCTTTATCTGATGACATAGTTTCTCTAGATGGCATTGCTCTGGCCTCTAGCACTACCGTAAGAAACCTCGGAGTAATATTTGATCAAGATTTGTCTTTTAATTCTCATTTAAAACCTCACGGACTGCATTTTTTCATCTGCATAATATTGTGAAAATTAGGCCTATCCTTACCCGAAAAGATGCAGAAAAATTGGTCCACGCTTTTGTTACCTCAAGGCTGGATTACTGTAACTCTCTATTATCAGGTAGCTCTAGTAAGTCCTTAAAAACTCTCCAGCTAATTCAGAATGCAGCAGCACGTGTACTAACAGGAACTAAGAAACGAGATCATATTTCTCCTGTTTTAGCTTCTCTGCACTGGCTCCCTGTAAAATCCAGAATTGAATTTAAAATCCCACTGTTAACTTATAAAGCTCTAAATGGTCAAGCTCCGTCATATCTTAGAGAGCTCATAGTGCCATATTATCCCACCAGAACACTGCGCTCTGAGAACGCAGGGTTACTCGTGGTCCCTAAAGTCTCCAAAAGTAGATCAGGAGCCAGAGCCTTCAGCTATCAGGCTCCTCTCCTGTGGAATCATCTTCCTGTTACGGTCCGGGAGGCAGACACCGTCTCCACATTTAAGACTAGACTTAAGACTTTCCTCTTTGAATACACCGGGCACCTTCTCTCCTTGTCTCTCTCTCTCTCTCTCTCTCTCTCTCTCTCTCTCTTATTCTATTACTGCATCTTGCTAACTCGGCCATTCTGGATGTCACTAACTCGGCTTCTTCTCCGGAGCCTTTGTGCTCCACTGTCTCTCAGATTAACTCATATCACAGCGGTGCCTGGACAGTGTGACGTGTGTGGCTGTGCTGCTGCCGTGGTCCTGCCAGATGCCTCCTGCTGCTGCTGCTGCCATCATTAGTCATTAGTCATACTTCTACTGTTATTATACACATATGACTATTGTCACACATGTATACTGTCAGATATTAATACATACTTTCAACATATTGTACCACAGTAGCCAGAACTATAACTATAACATTATTACTTTCATTAATGTTGTTGTAAGCTACTGTCATTACCTGCATCTCTCTCTCTCTCTCTCTCTCTCTCTCTGTCTCTCTCTCTGTCTCATTGTGTCATATGGATTACTGTTAATTTATTATGCTGATCTGTTCTGTACGACATCTATTGCACGTCTGTCCGTCCTGGAAGAGGGATCCCTCCTCAGTTGCTCTTCCTGAGGTTTCTACCGTTTTTTTTTCCCCGTTAAAGGGTTTTTTGGGGAGTTTTTCCTGATCAGCTGTGAGGGTCATAAGGACAGAGGGATGTCGTATGCTGTAAAGCCCTGTGAGGCAAACTGTGATTTGTGATATTGGGCTTTATAAATAAAATTGATTGATTGATTGATTGATTGATTGATTGATTGATTGATTGATAAACTGTACCTGTTCCTAAACTGAACTCACACTGCAATAAAAATAATCAAAAAGTTTAGAAAGATAAACATAAAAAGTAAAATAATTTTTCAGGATAAAAAAATCTTTTCAGATGATTTATTGTTTCTGTTTGTCTTTAAACAACATGACGACACAGTGACAGTTTGTAATTTAATATCTTCATTTTAATAATTTAATAATTAAATTTAAATCTCCTGTTGTGTCATAATTTATAGTAACGATGAAACGTCCTGTTGCTGCTTCACAAAGTTATGATGTTTTTTTCCTTCCTGTTTGACAGTGTGTGTGTGTGTGTGTGTGTATTTCAGAATAA
Source organism: Epinephelus coioides (assembly GCA_900536245.1). Taxonomy (NCBI): domain Eukaryota; kingdom Metazoa; phylum Chordata; class Actinopteri; order Perciformes; family Serranidae; genus Epinephelus; species Epinephelus coioides. The sequence goes on from UNPE01000133.1 coordinate 793,528, forward strand.
GAGCGTTAGCAGAGACAGATGTGAACAGCAGGGGGCGTCACAGCTCAGTAACTCTGAGTGTGTGTGTGTCCCCTCTGAGGAGCCTCTCTGTCTGTTGGCTCTGAGTTTCATCACAAAGGACAAAGTCCACTGGGTGCTCCTCAGTCTGATCACTTCCTGTTCCACAGCCACTCTGTGACGTCACACAGCAGCAGCAAAACAACCAGTCATATAAACATGGTTACACACACTGGTTATACTGGATACACTGGTTACACTGGTTATACTGGTTAAACTCATTAAACTGGTTACACTGGTTATACCAGTGGTTATACTAGACACAGACACACACAGAGACATACACACACAGACACACACACACAGACACACACACACAGACACACAGACACACACACAGACACACACAAGACACACACAGAGACACACACACACAGACACACACAGACACACAGACACACAGAGACACACACACAGACACAGACACACAGACACACACACACACACACAGACACACAGAGACACACACACAGACACACACACACACACAGACACACACACACACACAGACACACAGTCATCCATCATCTGTCATCTGTAATTTGTAATCTGTGCTTTAAACCCACTGAAGAGATTTTCACGCCGTCTCCTGCAGGACTTTCTCCTCCCCGTCAGCTCTGCGGCGCCCCTTGTGGCGACATTGTGTTTTTGTCCCGCTGAATGTCCATGTCTTTTACACGCCATAATATCCAGTCATGTTACCATGGTTACAGTATTAAAATATGTAATCTCTCAGCTCCTCTGGTGACTTGAATCCTCAGAGTGAAAAAATAGACTCAACATTTATTCTGCAAATCACAAAATGATCAAACTCTGTGTTATGAAATCAGTGTTTATGTGTGTGTGTGTGTGTGTGTGTGTGTGTGTGTGTGCACGCAGTGATGAGAGGAATTACTCATCAGTTTCCATGGTGACCACAAACCTCAGCGATCTTATCAGAAGGAGATGCTGACGCTCCATCAGCAGCAGCTCCATCGTCCTCCACACTGAGAGGTCACAGCAGCCACAGGAAGTGGAAGTGATTGGTCAGTTCAGAGACAGGAAGTGGAAGTGATTGATTGGCTGGAGGTCATCGCTGCTCATTGTTGAAGTGATGGTGGAGAGAAACATCCTGCAGAAAAGTTTAACACTGACAATCTGCCATCAGACAGACAGTAGAAGAAGAAGTGAATCAGTCATGGATGTTTAAACAGACCTGGATACAGCGTTGGAGGCGGAGCTCCGTTCATTGCTATCGTAGCTGCTCAGTGATGCATGAAGCCATAAAGCTCTGTTTTGGGGCATCGGTAGCGCAGTGGATGGTGCCGGTGCCCCATGTATGATGGCGGTGCCTTGCCGCAGCGGTCGTGGGTTCGACTCCAGCTTGCAGCCATTTGCTGCATGTCGCCCCCCGCTCTCTCTCTCTCCCATTTCACTCTGTCCTGTACATTAAAGGCAGTATGAAGTCACCTGATGATCGGCGCTGTGTCTGCATCATTAGGCCCACAGAGCGGACGCACTGAAGACCTACTGCCACCGAGCACGGCTGAGACTTTTGTGTTTGTGCTCCGTTAACTTGAATGGTGATCAAATGATCTGATCGTGTGGCTCATCTAGACTTTCCAGTGTTATCAGACTGAATGGATCAAATCCTGATGGTGAAAGGAAACACTTCTCAGGGGTGGTGATGCTCAAAAAAATATTTCCTCTGATTTACAGGCGTCTGTGTAACAATGTAAGTCAATGAGGAAAGGTTTTTCTGGGTCGCAGGGCGTCACATGATGGAGCCCGAAAACTGCAGTACGACTGTTTGGCCAAAACTAAAATTGGCTTCAAAGCACAGTGCAGAGCTGAACCCTGTGTGTTCCCCGTCCTACCAGACTGTACAGTACGCCAGCAAGAGATTCAGTATGTCAAAATACAGAGTAGGTCAGATGCAGTACGCCACAAATACCAGGATGTTCTACTGCATCTGGTCGTATTTTGCAGTCTCTTGTAATGGTGGTTTTAGGGGGGGGGCCAGCAGGGGCAAATGCCCCCGTAACTCCCCCGGCACCCGCGCCTCGGCCGGATCGTGCATGCCACGGATCCAGTGGGTTGCCATAAATGGGGCTGTCTTAGAGAGCTTCTTCTTTTAAATACATATATATATATATATATATATATATATATGTGTGTGTGTGTGTATGTATATATATACACACAGCAGGGAGCAGTGAGACCTGGCATTAGGGGAGTGTCTCTGGGATGCCAGAGATCACTGTCTAGCCTCCTGGAGGTGTCGTGGGACCAACTAGACGAAACACTGGTGAAAGGAGGTTCCCACCCGATGACCCCAAAGACATGTTAGTTATCACTGCTCACTGGTCTGTATAGTTAAGCCTTGCCACAATAGCTTATCGTAGGGCTTAGGAGGTTATTCACTGAGTGCTGATCCTTTCTCTAGAGCACAAACTTCTTGTGCTTATTTGAATGCTGACAGACAGATACACACACAACCCCTTTGGACCTTTGGGCCAGGACCAGGATAAAGACCAGGACCAGGGCCAGGACCAGGACCAGGATAATGACCAGGGACTCAGGTCTCTTAGGGTGCTTTCACACCTGTTTGGTTCAGTTAAAATGAACACAGGTCTGTTTGTGGTGTGAAAGAAAACGAACCAATCACAGGATGTTATGATGCAGATACACCAATATTAAATCCATCAGCTGATCCTGATAAAGATGATGTATATCCTATAACCTGTTAACGCTAATGCATACGTGTGACCATGGTAACACAGATGCAGGTCAGCTGATTAAAAAGCCATTCAATTTGCCGTCACTGTGTGGACTGTGTGTGTGTGTGTGTGTGTGTGTGTGTGTGTGTGACCTGCAGTCTGATAACCATGTTTACAATGTTTACATGTTTAACCAAACAACACAAACAGAAACATGTTAGAAACATTAAAGTGCTGCTGCACAACCTTCTGTCTGATTTCCCCACCTGGGTCCTGATGATGCCAAAACTGTCCAATCAACCAGTCACCTGTCAGCCGACACAACTTCCTGTTTACTCCTCCTGGTTGGTCTGTAACAAGTCAGTGTGAACAGGAACCAAAACTAAACTGCAGCAGTGGATCATTTCCCCTCTGGTGACCGTATGAATGGAGGCACAGGTGTGCAGCAGCCTCAGGTCTCCTCTGAGTTTCTACAGATGAAAATATTCAACACGACAGGTGACAGATTTGTGGAGTCCAGAGGATGAGGAGACTCTGTGATGATGAAGATCTGATGCAACGTGTAACAGTCCAACAGGAGCTGCTGACGGAGCTGACAGAGGCTCCTGAGGAAAACAAAGTGCTCCATCTTCTCTCAGACAGGAAATACCAGCAGATTAAAACGAGAAGACACAGCAGAACACTCCACAGCAGGGGTCAGAGGTCACGGAGGCCTGGCAGGACACTGAACAAACCACGAGAGAAAAACAGCAGAAACACATTAATCACCGCTGTAAAGCTGAATCTGCAGATGTTTGACCTCCTCAAAATGATCACACACAAACTAATTATTAATTTGCAAATCAGTTAATATTAATATTCATTTATTTTTATTTATTGATAAAGTCCTTTGACAAACCTCTGTCACTGCTGTCAATCACATCTCACAGTCTGCACGGTTACCATGGAGATGACCCAGCTATCATCACATGACCCACCGATCATGTGACCGTTCATCTGCTCCATAACAACCAATCAGAGTCCACCCACTGATGAAGACAGAGGCTGAATCCAGATGTCCACACTCTGGACCTGAGGACTGAGCCCTCGCTGACTTCAGCTGAACGTAGTGTGACGTGTTCACTGTCATCACGTAATGTCTGTGAGGGCAGAGACTGCAGGCGGCTGATAGACAACCCTCGAGACTGTTTTATATGTTGCTGTAGAAACGTTCAACTATCACTGCTGTCATATTCACAAATCAATCAATCAATCAATCAATCAATCAATTTTATTTATACAGCCCAATATCACAAATCACAATTTGCCTCACAGGGCTTTACAGCATACGACATCCCTCTGTCCTTATGACCCTCACAGCTGATCAGGAAAAACTCCCCAAAAAAACCCTTTAACGGGGAAAAAAAAACGGTAGAAACCTCAGGAAGAGCAACTGAGGAGGGATCCCTCTTCCAGGACGGACAGACGTGCAATAGATGTCGTACAGAACAGATCAACATGATAAATTAACAGTAATCCATATGACACAATGAGACAGAGAGAGAGAGAGAGAGAGAGGAGAGAGAGAGAGAGAGAGAGAGAGAGATGCAGGTAATGACAGTAGCTTACAACAACATTAATGAAAGTAATAATATTATAGTTATAGTTCTGGCTACTGTGGTACAATATGTTGAAAGTATGTATTAATATCTGACAGTATACATGTGTGACAATAGTCATATGTGTATAATAACAGTAGAAGTATGACTAATGACTAATGATGGCAGCAGCAGCAGGAGGCATCTGGCAGGACCACGGCAGCAGCACAACCACACACGTCACGCTGTCCAGGCACCGCTGTGATATGAGTTAATCTGAGAGACAGTGGAGCACAAAGGCTCCGGAGAAGAAGCCGAGTTAGTGACATCCAGAATGGCCGAGTTAGCAAGATGCAGAGAGAGAGAGAGAGAGAGAGAGAGAGAGAGAGAGAGAGAGAGAAGGTGCCCGGTGTATTATAGGGGGGTCCTCCGGCAGACTAGGCCTAAGTCAGCCTAACTAGGGGCTGGTACAGGGCAAGCCTGAGCCAGCCCTAACTATAAGCGTTATCAAAGAGGAAAGTCTTAAGTCTAGTCTTAAATGTGGAGATGGTGTCTGCCTCCCGGACCGTAACAGGAAGATGATTCCACAGGAGAGGAGCCTGATAGCTGAAGGCTCTGGCTCCTGATCTACTTTTGGAGACTTTAGGGACCAGATGTCATAAGTTGATCAACAGTGCTGAACTCATCTGTTCCTGCAAATAACAAGAAATAAATCCCATGTAGAGCCTTTTTGTGACTGAACACAAATGTATTAATACATCTCTATATAACATGTAGTCTCGCCACCAGACAATCAGAGATCTCCGCCTTCTGATAGTCTGGGGACACTCCTTTCTAAAGTGTGTTTAACACATCGGCGAAAACAGCCGGCAACAAAGCAACACCTCTTGCATTTTTGAAAAGGACACGCCTTCTCAGAAATGTGCGCTCCCCTTTTTCTCGTCCGCAAGAAGACAAACACACAGAGAGCTTGAAAATGGATGCCGAGAGATTTAACTCCATTTTATCAAACGTGTGCTCATCTGTGAAGAAAATATTTTTTCCAGCGGATGTCTTAGTTACAACATGATTGAGCTAACTGGAGTAGTTTCATGTCGTATCCGACAACGGGAGGCTTTTAACAGATGACGTCCTGATGTTAGCTTTGCTGCTGCTGTTAGCTGTCCCTGTCAGCTGCAGCCACTGATGCTTTCTAGACATTGTGATTTCCCAAAACTGAATAAATACCACACATAGCAACACAAAACTGCTTTGCTAGCTCAATCATGTTGTGACTAAGATATGCGCTGGAAAAAATATTTTATTCACGGACCGTTTATTGAGTTATTACCTATTACAGACACTGCTAACGGCTAACAGGGCTAACAGCTAACGGTTAGCCCAGCTAAACGTGCACACAGAAATAGTAATGTTTGTTCAATCATTGTGTTTATAGACTTTACAAACATCAGATTAGTCTAAACGGTGATACAGTGATGTGAAAAATGTGATATATAGGCTATATATATATATAAAGCTAAAAGCTCTGCTGGTTTTCTACCCGGAAGTATCTGTAAACAACAAGGCGATTCCCTCTAACGTTATAGTCCGGCCGGACGGATAAGTCATGGCCTTGTAAAAGATTATGTTTGTTTCTTTTAGTTGGCGAGAATGTGTCGCCACAAACGCGACAAACATCCACTAACTTTGACGGCGTTTTTCTGCGAGCACGGCTGAGCCATTTTGTACCGCTACACGTGTTTCTAGTGGGACTATGTTTACAAGCACAAGAGTTCAGTGAGCCACCGAAGGACCGCCCTGCAGATTTACTATTGGTTCTGCAACGTAGGGAGTTTTTTAAACTCTGAAATTGTATCCGCCCATCTAAACACAAAATCAGGGAGAAAGTCATCAGTCTTTAGTTAAGCAAAGCGTCTAAAGACTGACTTGTGAGTCTATATAACATATATAACATATAACATACATACATTACACATTACACATTTTTTGGGGAGTTTTTCCTGGTCAGCTGTGAGGGTCATAAGGACAGAGGGATGTCGTATGCTGTAAAGCCCTGTGAGGTAAATTGTGATTTGTGATATTGGGCTTTATAAATAAAATTGAATTGAATTGAATATATAACATATAACATACATAACATATAACATATGTATATAACATATATAACATGTAACATATATAACATACCCAAGCCCTGTGAGGCAAATTGTGATTTGTGATATTGGGCTTTATAAATAAAATTGAGTGACTAAATTGATATTACATACATAACATACAGAAAATATATAACATATGTATATAACCTATATGACATATATAACATAACATATATAACATACTTAAAGGGAAATTTTGGTTTATTTCAACCTGTCTCCTATCGTCCTAAATTTGTTTGAAGTCACTAGTGACATAAAAATAATAGTTAGCATGTTAGCCGTTAGCCTAGATACAGCCGGGGCGCATAGTAGCGTCAGACCTGTTAAAACGTAAGTGAACGGGCAACCTTCAAGTGCAAAGTTAGTCCACTAAACAAGCTTTTTTTCCACAAAGACCGCCTCATATTGTTAGGATAAATGTCAGAGAACGTGTTGTGTGTAAACGTGTAAACGTGTTGTCTTACCTTACCGGTGTGCTGCCATGTTTGTTTACCATCTAGCTCTGCTTTCAAAAGCGCGGCCGAAATATCACGAGAATTTTCCTAAAATAAGTTTTGAATTGAACTATGAATGGTCATCAGAGGAAGATGAGGGAGAGGAGAAGCTGAATCCATCTGAGCACACATCCAGGTTTGTCAGTGTTTCATCAGCGGAGCTCAATGACTTGGAGAAAAACAACATACTGTCAGATCAGAAGGCAGAGTCGGCTGTGCCTGTGAAGCCACAGTCCACCATGCAGTCACCACAGAGTTATTTCACCGGCTGCACAATTAATGGAAACGTGCAGATAAATGTGTATAAAGAGTAAGTGCCTGGCGCACCATGTCTGCGTTACATAGCAACGGTGACAGCGGAGTCCTGAGGGAACTATTTTTGTTGGCAGAAGACAAATAAAATGCTTAAATTATCTATTTTGTCCTCATTTTTCAACATTTCTTAATCAGCCTTGCTTATTTAACTGTTGAACTGTTGTATAAAAGCAATATCACACTCGAGCTCGTGATGTTGTACTGTGATATCGTCACGGCTGTGATTCGGTCGTAGGCACTCGGCCTGTACACAGTACAACATCACAAGCTCGAGTGTGATATTGCTTAAATATAACATACATAACATATAACATGAATAACATAACATATGCATATAACATATATAACATGTAACATATAGCATATGTAACATATGACATTTGAATACAACATACATAACATATATAACAAATAACATACAGCATATGTATATAACCTAAACATATATAACACATATAACATAACATATAACATATGTATATAACCCAAACATATATAACATAACATATAACATATGTAACATAACATATAACATATATATCATATGTATATAACCTAAACATATATAACATAACATATAACATATATATCATATGTATATAACCTAAACATATATAGCATAACATATAATATATGTATATAACCCAAACATATTTAACATATAACATATATATCATATGTATATAACATATAACATATATAACATAACATATGTATATAACCTAAACATATATAACATAACATATAACATATATATCATATGTATATAACATATAACATATATAACATAACATATGTATATAACCTAAACATATATAACATAACATATAACATATGTAACATAACATATAACATATATATCATATGTATATAACCTAAACATTTATAACATAACATATAATATATGTATATAACCCAAACATATGTAACATAAAATATAACATATGTAACATAACATATAACATATATATCATATGTATATAACCTAAACATATATAACATAACATATAACATATATATCATATGTATATAACCTAAACATATATAGCATAACATATAATATATGTATATAACCCAAACATATTTAACATATAACATATATATCATATGTATATAACATATAACATATATAACATAACATATGTATATAACCTAAACATATATAACATAACATATAACATATGTAACATAACATATAACATATATATCATATGTATATAACATATAACATATATATCATAACATATGTATATAACCTAAACATATATAACAATTCAATTCAATTTTATTTATAAAGCCCAATATCACAAATCAGCTGATCAGGAAAAACTCCCCAAAAACCCTTTAATGGGAAAAAAAACCTTAACATATAACATTATGTAACATAACATATAACATATATATCATATGTATATAACATATATAACATATAACATACAGGCTACATGTGTTCAAAACCAGAAATGTTTCTAATAAGGACTATAACTCAATAAATTGGGTGATTTCTTACATTAAAAGCCGTCTGCCCTGTTACACTGTACAGTCTGACAGGCTGCAATAATACAACACAGCCTCTGCAGCCTGTACATATACATATCTCTGTATCATGACGTGGTTAAATAATAGTTCTACACAATTCAAGTAGCATTTTAACAGACCTAACTTTCAATAACTATTTTAAACATTCGTAAGGGGTATTTTTGGCAATTGAAAAACTCAAATCACGTCTGTATTGCAATGAATTGTGGGCCATTAAATCAGTGAAGTCTGCTGAAGTCTGCACCCCAAGTGGACTCTCTGGAAGTCTGCAGGAAGTCCTCCTGACGGTCCTGTGGACTGGATGACTTGTAGCTTTGGAGCACTCAGCACTCCCAGACTTCCAGACTTCCTGTGAACGCACCCACAAAGTCCATGAGTCTGCAAGTGCATTTGGATTCAGCCCAAGACACCAGGCTGAGAGCTCCTGCAGCTGAGAGGGAGGAGGAGGAGGAGGAGGAGGAGGAGGAGAAGGAGAAGGAGAAGGAGAAGGAGGAGAAGGAGAAGAAGAAGGAGGAGGAGGAGAAGAAGAAGAAGAAGAAGGAGGAGGAGGAGGAGAATGAGAAGGAGGAGGAGAAGAAGGAGGAGGAGAAGAAGAAGAAGAAGAAGAAGAGGAGGCGGAGAATGAGAAGGAGGAGGAGGAGGAGAAGGAGAAGAAGAAGGGAGAAGGAGGCGGAGGAGCAGAAGAAGAAGGAGGAGGAGAAGAAGAAGAAGGAGGAAAAGAATCAGAAGAAGGAGGAGGAGGAGGAGGAGGAGGAGGAGGAGGCTAGTTTGGCTTAGTTTTAGCAGTTAGCGATTGTCTTTCACTCACTCTCGGTCTCTGTTGTTTAGCTATTTCCCTGCTTTCCCGTTAGCGTTAGCACTAGTCGGCTGCCACGCTAACGTTCCTACTCTTCACGGCTCCGGCTCACACAGAGTGGGGACATTATCGTTAGCTCCTGGAGTTAGCACTAGAGCTACTACGGCTACTGGAATAATTTACATGGAGCGCTTCTACCAGCTCTTCTAGTCACTGAGCCTCGCCTCCATCTCAGCAAATATATCACATTTATTACAGGGACCATCATCATTGAAGTAGGCAGGGGAATTGCTAAACACAGCCGCCAGGCTGCCTGCCGGGTTACATTTACAATGCTAATTGCAAATGTTAACTGGGCTGCCGGGCTACTCACCTAACACAACCGAAACGCCTGACCCATTGCTGGGACAGAGCCGCTAATAACTCAGGCTCCGGACATTAACCCATGCTACGATTGTAATGTTAAATTTAATTGAATCGACATAGCAACATGTGCCTAACGTTACTGTCAGGGCTGCGAACTCACGCATTGGCCGTGAGACACCCCCCCCCCCCGATTTCTCACGCTGAGGTGTCCGTCTGAGCCAAAACAAAAAAAGTCCCTGTTTCAATGCGCAATACACCTCCCGACCACTGCATTGGCTGTTGGTGGCGCTGTGGCCCAATTGACACCGGGATTGCACTCAGAAGAAGAAGAAGAAGAAGAAGAGTGATTTTCCCCGCTCTTTTCAGGTATGTATGTTAAGTGTTTGTGCTGTTAAACTTTAAATAACATTTGCATATTTGTTTTTTGTGTGTTGTGAGATCATTTAAAGGCATTTCGAGAGCTTTGTACATATTATTTTGAGGTTTCAGTGCAGCTGTAAAAGTGTACTGTAGGTTGATGCCTAATTAATTTTGTCTGTTTTATCTATACAAAACCATTCCTCTATGCTGCTTTATAACTGTATATTAATTACTGTATACATAGTAGTATATACAAATTAGAATAATTTGTTATGTATGTATAAAGCATCATATACAGTAGGTGTGTACATTTTGTTTTAGACAAAATTAATTATCAACTCATCTTTCAAAGGAATGTGAGATTTTTTTTTCCCACTGTGTTCTTGGTTCATTCTTCATAGGTGACAGGGTTAAGTCTGTTCATGAGGTTTGCCACCATTGCAAAGCTGGTCCTGGTGTTACCCCACTCCAATGCAGATGCAGAGAGAGAGACTAAAACCAGGAACAGCCTGGCTCTGGATGAACCCTGTCATCAATAATGACAATAAAGATGGCTGGCCTGGAGTCCTGCTTCACGTGGGAGCCCTCTGCAGAAATCATCAAGGCCTTAAAAAAGGCCACAAGCAAATGCAACAAAGCACACGGATCTTAAGGACTTTGACAGTAGCCTCCATATTTTGGGAAATGTTTGTATAAATGGTTCAACTTTAATTTAATTTTTTTTTAAATTTAAATTGGTATTAGCTGCATTTAGTTTGGGGATGTTCCAAAATGTCACAATAGCTTTAGGGGGTTTTCATTTTTATTTAAATGTTTCTTGCATGATGTTGCATATCTGTTTACTATTTGATGAACATTTTTGTTGTATGGTAATGACGCTGAATGGGCCATACAAAAAATTGTAGTGCATGTGGCAAAATTTCGGTTGGCCCCACCAAATCTCACTCCAAGGTTTTTTGAAAAGTGGCAGCCCTGGTTACTGTAACACTAATTAAAACAGGCATTTGACTCTGCCATTTCATTTCGAAAATACACACTGCCATTGCTCAGTGGCTGTAGCCTTTTATAGGGAGGGAGGGCCAAGGGCTCTGAGAGGAGGAGGAGGAGGAGGAGGAGGAGGAGGTGAGTGACACGGACGTACATGAACGCGCAGCCGGACCGGCTTGTAAACAAGGAGCTGGAGATCAACACAGAGAGAGGGTGTGTGAGGTCATGCTATACTCCAGATGAAATTACACCTCTAGTTCTAGAAATGATGAATTTCGCTTATTGCTCCTTTAAAATGTTGTTAAATGCACAAAATCCAACGTCGTCCAAACGTCTCATGCTGACGTCATCTTGACGCAGAATAACGTCAGTCAGTCGTAACGTACGAAGAACAAAACGTCTGCAGAGCGTCATCATGTGAAACGTCCACACACGTCGTTACATGTTTAAAATATCGTCAACCTGTCCAACGTCTGTGTGACATCATACTGACGCCCGCTGCACACTGGCCTTCTTCTTCTGTGGTGCCTTTGTTGGTGCATCACAGAGTCTCTTGATCGGTGTCTCCATGGAAACCAGAAACTCCTTTAATCCTTTGGTTTACTTTGTGCTCATATGATGAGGTCGTGTTTATTGTTGGTTTATCAGCTGATTATTAGTTCAGTCTTTTCTTCGTGTGATGAGTGAAACGATGATGAAACAGTCAAACGCTGACAGATTTTAAATATTTGCATGTGAAGAGACTCAGGAACACTGTGGTCCTGGCAGTGGGATCAGTCTAATTCCTGGCTCCCTCTCAGCTGTTAACAGGGTGAATCAAATGTTCTTTTGGTTTTTGTCTCTGACACAAAGCTCATTGGCTCCTCAGCTCGTTGGTCATGGAAACAGGAGGGCTTCAAATGTGAGGTGTGAATGAGGATCAGAGAAGCGTCCAGTGTATCTGCGGACCAGATTCATCCGAGTCGTGCTTCTACTCTTATCCTCTCCTCTTCCTCCCTCCCCTTCTTTTCTCTTTTCTTCTTCTCCTTCCTCAGTCTCGCTCCTTCCTGCTCTGCGTCCTCCGCCTCCCTCCGGCCCTTCCTCATTCTTCCCTGCTTCTCTTCCGGAGCCCTCCTCCTTCTCCTTCTTCGGTCTCGGCTTCCTGGCCTGCCTCCTCTCTTCGCTTGTCGCTTCCTCAGTCTTTCTTTCGCGCTATTCTCCTCTTCTTCTCCTCTCCGTTCACCTCCTGCCTCTTCCATTCTTCTATCTACGGCTCACCCCTCATTCAGTCACTTCCTCTCCTCCTCCTCCTCCTCTCCTCTCTGATTAGACTGCTTCTCCCGCCGGCCTCCGCCCTTCTCCTCTCAGTCGAGAAACTCCTCTTCTTCTCCGAAATCTCTTCTTCTTCTCTCTCCTCCTCTGATCATTCTTCTTCTCCTCCACTTCCCTTTCTTTATCAATCTCTCGCGCCTCTTCTCTTCTTTCTTCTCCAATCATTCTTCTTCTCTGCCAGCTCCCCTTTATTCTTCTCCTTCTCCCTTCTCGTCTCCTTCTACACTACTTCTATCTTATTTTGTTCTCTCCCTCTCTCCTCATTCGCTCTTTTCTTCTCCACTCCTTACCTCCTTCTTCTAATTCTCCTCTTATCCTGTACTCCTCCTCCTTCTCTTCTCTCTTCTCCTCCTCCTCCTCTTCTTATCCTCCTCATCCTCCTCCTCCTCGGGAGGTGTGATGTTGATGTTAGGCGCCGTCCTGACATTTAACTTTGGTCACCTGATTGTCACAACCTGAAGACGTTAATCGTCAGCAGAGATGCAGGTTTCAGACCGACTGTGATAAAACAGGAAACATGTTTACGCTTCAGACTCATTCACAAATTAATCTAATAAATTAAACTAATTGGTGCAGAGGAGACGGGACACTTCTGGGTCTCAGGTTTGAAAACATTCATCACAACGCCCTCTACTAAATAAGTGCATTGACGAAATCAATACGTGGATGTTGCAGAATTTTCTACAACTAAACACAGACAAAACTGAGATAGTTGTTTTTTGCCCCAAAGAACAAAGATCAATAGTCAGTGCTCACCTTGACGCCATGACACTAAAACCTACAAATCAAGCCAGACATCTTGGTGTAGTTCTGGACTCAGACCTAAATTTCAATAGTCACATTAAGACAATGACTAAATCAGCCTACTGCCACCTTAAAAACATAGCAAGAATAAAAGAATTTCTGTCTAAACAAGATACAGAAAAACTTGTTCATGCTTTCATTTTCAGCAGGCTGGATTATTGTAACTGTCTTCACAGGCCTGAGTAAAAAATCAATCAGACAACTGCAGCTCGTCCAGAACGCTGCTGCCAGAGTCCTCACCAACACCAAGAGAGTGGAGCACATCACACCAGTGCTTAAGTCACTGCACTGGCTTCCTGTGTGTCAAAGGATAGACTTTAAAATCTTGTTACTTGTCTATAAAGCACTAAATGGTGTCGGGCCTAAATACATCTCTGATATACTTGTACGTTATGAAGCATCCAGACCCCTCAGATCATCTGGAACAGGTTTACTCAGTGTTCCCAGGATCAAAACCAAACAAGGTGAAGCAGCCTTTAGTTTCTATGCTCCCCGCCTGTGGAACAAACTTCCAGAATATCTGAGGTCGGCTGAAACTGTCAGCTCATTTAAAACAGGGCTTAAAACATTACTATTTACTGCAGCTTACCAGTGAACTAGATATGTAACTTATTGTTAGGATAATCTGTAGCTATTGTTTTTATATTTGTCTGCTGTTGCTTTATGTTTGCTTTGTAAATGCATTTTCTGCACTGTTTTTAACTATTTATTGTCTTGCTTTTAGCTTTTGTTTTTAATGATCTATTGTTCCTTCAATGTTTTATTTTAATGTATTTCTCTTGTAAAGCACATTGAATTGCCTTGTGTATGAATGGTGCTATATAAATAACATTGCCTTGCCTTGCCAGAGTCCATGACCTCTCATGACTTCTCATGACCTCTCATGACCTTCACCGTCACGACAAACACTTTAGCATCTATTACACTTCCTGTTCAAGGTGGCGAATAACACGCCATTATTGTTTGTTATCATATGATATGTTATTGTGTTGCGTTTCATGTCACGCCTCTTTTCAGTCTGTGATGTCATCATGTTGTCTGACATCACACTCTGGAGCCACATGATGCCGCCGTCGCTGGGTTCTGTGTAAACATGTAAAGGAGGCATAAACACACTGTAGCGCCACTTCTGTGTGAAAAGGAGCGCTGACTGTAAATGGGTTTGGTTTGGTCTCGGCAGCATGGCGTCTTCAGCCTCACAGCAGCAGCACAGTGAGAGTGTTTGCAGAGGAGGATCTGAAGGTGTTAAAGTTTCTGTGAAACACAAACAGAGTCCGTCTGTTCATCTTCAGGAGGACTGATGGCTTTAACAGCAGCTGAGGCATCACCATGGTTACGGCTGAGACGTCCTGCAGACTTCCAGTAAACGGTGAATGAGACAGAAGTGAAAGAGAAACATCGGCTGCAGGAAACTCCCACAAACATTCCAACAACACAGTGAAGAAATAAATATCTTTAATAAAAGCACGGAGTGAGAAACAAATCTACATTCAGCCCATGTCAGAAATCCATCCCATAATTCAACATAACACAAACACCAGGTTCTGTGTGCAGAACGTCAGAACTGGAGACACACAAGTACTGAACCAGCAGACATCTGAGGACCCTGAGGCTCAAACAGAAACAAACCTTCCTCTCGTCATTATTAAAAACCTTCAGGAGTCACGGGGGGAATTTTCTGACACACCAGGAGCCAAAAACACGAGTCAGAGACACATTTCTACTTCCTGTTTGATCCTCAGTTAAAGGGACAGTTCACTCAACACACAGTCTACAGCTGAGGATCAGTCACTGAGTCACAAACACTAATGTGCAGCGCTTAGAAATGAACCTCACTGCTGATCATGTCCTCGTAGTAGCCACATGTTGGGACGTACTAGCCAAGCACTGAATAGAACAGACGTCCTGGACTAATGCAACGATGTGTTGGAATTAAGTAGCCTGATGTTGAGACATGGAAGCAAAGTTATGGATCATTATAGATATGGTAGCCAAATACTGGAACATGATAGTCATGTGGAGATATTAAAATCCATGCTGAAAAAGGTGGTAACCACATGTTTGGGAGATGGTGGCCACATTTTGGGAGATGGTGGTCACATGGTGGGAGATGGTGGCCACATGGTGGGAGATGTGCGGCCACATGGTGGGAAGTGGTAGCCACATGGTGGGAGATGGCGGCCACATGGTGGGAGATGGTAGCCACATGGTGGGAAGTGGTAGCCACATGGTGGGAGATGGCGGCCACATGGTGGAGATGGCGGCCACATGGTGGGAGATGGTGGCCACATGGTGGGAGATGGTGGCCACATTTTGGGAGATGGTGGTCACATGGTGGGAGATGGTAGCCACATGGTAGGAAGTGGTAGCCACATGGTGGGAGATGGTGGCCACATGGTTGGGAGATGGTGGCCACATGTTGGGAGATGGCGGCCACATGGTGGGAGATGGTAGCCACATGGTGGGAAGTGGTAGCCACATGGTGGGAGATGGCGGCCACATGTTGGGAGATGGTGGCCACATGTTGGGAGATGGTGGTCACATGGTGGGAGATGGTGGCCACATGTTGGGAGATGGTGGCCACATGTTGGGAGATGGCGGCCACATGGTGGGAGATGGTGGTCACATGGTGGGAAGTGGTAGCCACATGGTGGGAGATGGTGGCCACATGGTGGGAGATGGTGGCCACATGGTGGGAGATGGGCGGCCACATGGTGGGAGATGGTGGTCACATGGTGGGAAGTGGTAGCCACATGGTGGAGATATGGTGGCCACATGGTGGGAGATGGTGGCCACATTTGGGAGATGGGGCCACATGGTGGGCCACATGGGAGAGGGGGGCCACATGGTGGGAGTGGTAGCCACATGGTGGGTGGTAGCCACATGGTGGTGGTGGTGGCCACATTTTGGGAGATGGTGGTCACATGGTGGGAGATGGTAGCCACATGGTAGGAAGTGGTAGCCACATGGTGGGAGATGGTGGCCACATGAGATGTACATGGTGGTGGTGGTCACATGGTGGGAGTGGTAGCCACATGGTGGGAAGTGGTAGCCACATGTGGGATGGTGGCCACATGGTGGAGATGGCGGCCACATGGTGGGAGATGGTGGCCACATGGTGGGATGGGTGTGGGAGATGGTGGCCACATCACATGGTGGGAGATGGTGCCACATGGTTGGTGCCACATGAGATGGTGGCCACATGGTGGGAGATGGTGGCCACATGTTGGGAGATGGTAGCCACATGGTGGGATGGCCACATGGTGGGAGATGGTTGGGAGATGGTGGCCACATGGTGGGAGATGGTGGCACATGGTGGGAGATGGTGGCCACATGTTGGGAGATGGTGGCCACATGGTGGGAGATGGTGGCCACATGGTGGGGAGATGGCGGCCACATGTTGGGAGATGGTGGCCACATGTTGGGAGATGGTGGTCACATGGTGGGAGATGGTGGCCACATGGTGGTGGCACATGGTGGGATGGTGGCCATGTTGGGAGATGGTGGCCACATGCGGCCACATGGTGGGAGATGGTAGCCACATGGTGGGAGATGGTGGTCACATGGTGGGCCACATGTTGGGAGATGGTGGCAACATGGGGGGAGATGGTGGCCACATGGTGGGAGATGGTGGTGGGAGATGACTGGTGGTGGTGAGATGGTGGCCACATGTTGGGAGATGGTGGTGGTGGCACATGGTGGTACATGGTGGCCACATGTTGGGAGATGGTGGGTTGGTGGGAGATGGTGGCTGGCCATGGCTGGTGGGAGATGGTGGCACATGGTGGGACGCATGGTCTGGTGGGAGATGGTGGTCCCACATGGTGGGGAGATGGCGGCCACATGGTGGGAAGTGGTAGCCCAGGGTTAGCTTTAGGCTGAAGGGGGGGCAGACTGCGGCAGCTGGTAGAAGCCTTTCTTTCTGGACCTCCTCAGGTAGTCCAGGAGCAGAGCGGCAGCTGCGAGCCCGGCGGCGACGCAGATGACTGGGATGATGACAGCGCTCAGACTGGGAGGAGGACTGGAGCTTCTCTCTGTGTGAAACCACCAAGACAAAAATTTCAGAATGAAAAATTAAAACACATCAGTTTCTTAAACCGGAAGTTACAATAACCATTCAACCATTTTCCCATCAGACAGAGACTGGAGGGGAAACTGGTGGAACTGGTGGAACTGGTGCGACTGACCTCTGACACTGATGCTGAACACTTTGACCTGGTATCCGAGCTGGTTGGTCACGTTGACCTGGTAAAGCCCAGAGTCTTTGGCCGTGACATTGACCAATAGGAAGGTGCCGTTGGTGGAATATAGCTCCGTCCCATTGGTCAGCTTCTTTAGGATCACGGCTGATGGCGGAAAGCTGATGGTCTGGCAGCAGACGGTGACATTTTGTCCCTCCTGGACCACCGTAGACGGCAGGACGAGGACTGTGGTGTTCCTCGGAGGAGCTGGACCAAAAGAAACAGGTTAAAGTTGAAAAAAGGAAGTGGGCACATGACTCACACAGAACGACATGGATCAGAACATAAAGACGGAAAGGAACACAGATTAAATCAGAGCGGTGCCTGGACTCTATTTGTTAGTGAGGCTCAGTGAAGTCAGTGAGGCTCAGTGAGGCTCAGTGAGGCTCAGTGAGGTCAGTGAGGCTCAGTGAGGTAGGTGAGGCTCAGTGAGGTAGGTGAGGCTCAGTGAGGTCAGTGAGGCTCAGTGAGGTAGGTGAGGCTCAGTGAGGTCGGTGAAGCTCAGTGAGGCTCAGTGAGGCTCAGTGAGGTAGGTGAGGCTTAGTGAGGTCAGTGAGGCTCAGTGAGGTAGGTGAGGCTTAGTGAGGTCAGTGAGGCTCAGTGAGGTAGGTGAGGCTCAGTGAAGCTCAGTGAGGTTAGTGAGGCTCAGTGAGGCCAGTGAGGCTCAGTGAGGTAGGTGAGGCTCAGTGAAGCTCAGTGAGGTCAGTGAGGCTCAGTGAGGTCAGTGAGGTCAGTGAGGCTCAGTGAGGTCAGTGAAGCTCAGTGAGGTTAGTGATGCTCAGTGATGCAGATTTATGTCCTTTCCCACAAACGTCTGTGCGTCTCCGCAGGGTTTTTTTTAAACACAGGAAAACCTGTTAAAAACAGGTGATAAGGTCAGCTGTGCAGAGCTGTGCAGAGCTGTGTATGCTGCGCTGCAGCAGATGCTGTTTCAGTTCATCTTTCCTGCTGCGTCACCTTGGACGTCACAGACAGGCCTGAGAGTAGCATGGAGGCCTGTGAGAACGTTACACTGGTTTCCACTGAGTCAGTCTCTCTGTGAAACTCAGCACAGACTGGTTTGGATCGGTCTGAGGCTGGTGGGCGGAGACTATTGTGATGTTGTCACTGCATCTCTCCAGTGAAGGAGCTAAAATTAGCGTGTTGACAGGGGTGTCGTGTTTATATCAGAGCCGGAGCTGATGAATCCTCCGCCCCCCTGACTACTGCAGAGTCATGTGACCCGGGTGTGAATGAAGACTGTGACCTTTCTCATGACACTAAAATCCAGATGTTGGTGGGTGTCAGTGGGCTTTTGTGCAGTGAGGAAGAAAAGACAGTAAAGTTATTTTTCTGCTTCTTCACAGTGAGATGGATCGGTCAGAGATTACAGTCAGCCTGGAGACAGTCCCAGGTGTCTCACAGGTGTCTCACAGGTGTCTCACATGAGCTGTTCAAGATTTAGAGACTTTCAAATTGAATCCAGTTTTATTGATAAAGCCAATATCACAGATCACACTTGTCCTCAGAGGCGTCCCTCTGTCCTCTGAAAAACAGGGATGAACTGATGATCAGTGAGTGTGTGCTCATAACTCAACCTGTCAGAAGACAGTTTATAGGTGTGTAGAAAAATACTGTTTCAATGGTGTTTTCATCCCACCTGACTCTACCCAGCAAGCAATAGTCGTGATTTAAACGTATTGGCTATATTTAGCTCCGATTTAGTCTAGCTACATGTAACCCAAATCTAGCCGATTTAATTTTGAAATTGATTAAATGTAATTTTCGCCATTGCAGATAGCGTGCGGTATGATATTCAATCACGTATGGAGAGTCAGCAGTAATTAAAATATGTTAATCTCCATTTTTTGGACGTGATTTAGCCTAGACGTCAGGTCTTCATGTAGACAGCTACTAGACGTTTTTTAAACCAAAAAATGCTTGCTGGGTACAGTCTGATCCCTGTTTAAAGAGACATGTTGACTAAATGTTCTGGAAGTGAAGAAGCATAATGTCAATCACACAGATAGAAAACACCTTCTGGATGGCACACAAACAAACAAACAGACAAACAAACAGTCTGACGGTTAAACCAAACATTCATGATGACATGATGTGAAGGTGATGTCACATTGTTTACAAAGAATGACATAAACTGAATAAAATGATTTTGTGTTTCTGTAATTATCCCACTGATGGTCAGGATCACTGTTTTCTTCTCGTGTGACAGAACTACGTAACATCTGGTTGTAAACTGCGTCGCAGAGGACAGTAAACAACGTCCACTGTAACCGTCACCGGTATTCTCTGTCTGCCTCTAATATTATCGTCCTGCTCTCACCCTCTCAAATGCAATGTTCATTTTTGGTGAAAACAACTTTTTTCCAACGACGAAAACGAGACGACGACGAGCTAAAAATAGATCTTGATAATAAAAACTAACGTGAAATCTGTGTTTGATTTCTGTTGATGAGACGTGATGTAAATGTTGGTGGTGGACTGTCGGACACTGACAGCTTGTAATGATCTTCAGATGCCTGATGAGCGACGGACTGGTAAACTCCAGTAAATAGCAGTAAGCAGTAAGCTGTAAGCAGTTAGCTGTTAGCAGTTAGCTCCGCTCACAGCCAGCGGCCGCCGGACTTCACGGCTTCACCCCACAGGACTCCACTCAACCTTGAGTCTAATTTCTGATACATAAATCAGTCTCACTGGATTAGTTTAAAGATTAAAACAGATGGAAAACATCAGGACTAACATGTGACTGAAACTTTGCAACATTTTCATCCAAAGACTGAATCTGAAACAGCTGCTGAACTGCAGAGACGTGTTTTTCAGATGTGTGTAGTTTAAAGGATGAAGACAGTTTTCAGTTTCCTGTCGTGAGACTGTCAGAGAGTGAGGAGGAGGAGGTTCATGGTGTCAAACAATCGCAGGGAGTCTGAACGGAAACTCACAACAACGTCTCTGTGAAGACTCGAGATTAAACAGCAGAGTGCTGGACAAACACCAGCGTCCTCGTCCTGAGATGAAGAGACGACTGGGAGGACGTGTGTCAGACTGTTTGTCTTCATCATGTTCTAACATCACACTCCTCATCTAACAACACACAACACTGAGTCAGTCTGTCAGCTGTATGTCTTCATCGTGGTAACAACCTGTCACAGTGTTCGTTACAGAGCTGACACATCAGGTCACAGCTGTGGAGCTCTTAGTGACGCAGTGACATCACAGTGACATCACAGTGAGGTTACAGTGAGGTTACAGTGACTTTACAGTGACGGGGTTGGAGCTGGTGAACATCTGAATGTGCTCTTTTCTGTTTTTCCGTCTGTCCTCGCTCTGAGCAGTCTGACCGCTGATTTTAACCTCAGTGACATTTGGAACGGTCGACGTGCTGACTCAGCTCCGACTGCTTCTCCTCAAACTATAACATTATTTTTATCAGGCCGATGTCGTCGGTGCAGACACACTGACGTTCCTCTCACACTGATGTTTGTTTATTGAAAAGAGAAAACATAGAGGGAAAACAAACAGTCAGGGTCAAAGGTCAAACTGTGGTGAACTTTAACATGTCACATTACAGTTATTCAGTCATTTTCATTTTGATTTGAGACTAAAACAAAATATGTTTCCTGATTACTTTCATTTTTAAATTTAGTTCATTTTATTTTTGTCAGAGCACAAAATCATTTTTGTTTTTGTTTTTACTAAAATCTGGTTTTATTGGGGCGTCAGTGGCTTAGTGGTAGAGCAGGTGCCCCATGTACAAGGCTGTTGCTGCAGCGGCCCGGGCTCGACTCCAGCCTGTGGCCCTTTGCTGCATGTCACTCCCTCTCTCTCTCTCCCTTTCACACTTGTCTGTACTATCCATTAAAGGCTATAAATGCCCCAAAAAATATATTAAAAAAAAAAAAAGTCTGGTTTTATTTCACTTCACTAAAATGTTTCTGTTCAAACCTGCTTTAGTTTAAGTTTTAGCAGCAGCAGTGGTTCAGCTGAGTCTAACAGCCTCGCTGTGGCTGCTAATAAACATTACAGTTATAAAAACTGTGATATTTGGGAGGTGATGTTGTGAAGCTGCTGAGGTGAACCCGTTGACCTTCAGTCGACACGTCCTCACCTGATCCTGGACCCTGTCCACTTCTTGTTCTGATAAACTTTGTATCCTGTTAGTTTATTTTAAGGAATGTTGCAAACATGTTGTTTTTCAGACAAACTGAAAGATTCACCGTCATACACCATTTAAAAAACATTTTTAAACCAAAGTGTCGTCACAAAGTCTCAAACAGCTCAGCTGTCATCACACCACAAAACATCTGGGACGGACAGTAAAATGAACGTCACTGAGACTCACAGAGTCCACACCAGCTCCAATCAGTCATCCATTAGTTATCACATATGAAATTAATCACCAACTAATTCTATAGTTGATTAATCAGTCCAAGTATTTTAGTTTTTTAGTATAGTAGCTTTTTAATAATAATAAAAAAAAAAACAACGGTCAAAATTCTGGTTCAAGTTTTTAAATGTGAATAATTTCTGTTGCAAATATTCTGTAAACTGAAGAATTTTGGTTTGAGGACAAACATCTGAGGACGTCGTACGGGGCTTTGAGAAACACTGACTGACATTTACTGACTGAACAACTCATCGATTAATCGAGAAAATATTGAACAAACATGAAAATAATCTATAGCTGAGGCCCTGGTCTCTGCCAGCGTCTGACAACAGCTGGAGGCTCTGAGTGTCGGACACATGACTCAGCTGTGGAGTCAGAGGTTATTTCTGTCCACAGCGTCATGTGAAGGAGTGAGAGGTCAACTTGTCAGATAATGTCCGTCACAACAAGGAAACAGCAACATCACAAACAGCACAAGTCTTTATATGGAGTCCCACAGGGCTCTGTCCTCGGCCTACTACAGTCTTCAGTGTTTTTAGCCTCACAGTGTAACATCATCACTCCACCCCAGGGTCATATGGATGAGGTAAGGGAGGACCTGGAGTCAAAGAAGTCAAAGTAAACCAGTACCTGTGATGGTGACTGAGCTGGTGACCAACTGGGACCCATACTGGTTGGAGGCTTCACACTGGTAGTGGGCAGAGTCTTCCAGCTGGACTGACGAAAGGCTGAAGGAGAGTGATGGGGAGGTGGGATCAGTCCTCTGAAGCTCCGCCCCATCCCGCCGCAGCACCAGTGTGGTGGGCGGAGCTCCCTCTGAATGGCAGGTAAAGGTCACCTGCTGACCCTCCATCACCTGCTCACCTGGACTCACTGAGAGGAAGGAGACACACACAGACCAGGACTGAGATTATCAAAACCTGAACCTGGGATTATTAAAACCTTAACCTGGGATTATTAAAACCTTAACCTGGGATTATCAAAACCTGAACCTGAGATTATTAAAACCTTAACCTGGGATTATTAAAACCTTAACCTGGGATTATCAAAACCTGAACCTGAGATTATCAAAACCTGAACCTGGATTATTAAAACCTGAACCTGAGATTATCAAAACCTGAACCTGGGATTATTAAAACCTTAACCTGGGATTATTAAAACCTTAACCTGGGATTATCAAAACCTGAACCTGAGATTATTAAAACCTTAACCTGGGATTATCAAAACCTGAACCTGGGATTATCAAAACCTGAACCTGAGATTATTAAAACCTGAACCTGGGATTATCAAAACCTGAACCTGAGATTATCAAAACCTGAACCTGGGATTATCAAAACCTGAACCTGGGATTATCAAAACCTGAACCTGAGATTATCAAAACCTGAACCTGGATTATTAAAACCTTAACCTGGGATTATCAAAATCTGAACCTGAGATTATTAAAACCTGAACCTGAGATTATCGAAACCTAAATCAACACTTCCTGCAGCTGCTTCGCAATAAAAGCCTTTAGTCTTTAACAGGAAGTCGTCATGTCCTCAGACACTCACAGTGGACCTGCAGGGGGACGCTGGTCATCCTGGACCTCCACACGTCTCCGTCCTCCATCAGCAGCTCTGCCCTGCAAGTCAGAACCTGCTGATCCTCCTGGACCAGGTGCTGAAGAACGGACGAGACATTCTGTAGGGAACCGGAGAACCTGAAGGACTCTGACATCAGTGTCCTGTTCCCCGACAGCCACAGGATCCTCATCTGATTGGCTGAGAAGACGCTGCTTATGTTACAGTGAAGGACCGCCTCCTGACCCAGCAGGACAGGACCAGGATCCTCCAGAACCGGATCAGATGGGAACGCTGGTGAAAAACATCAGAACAGAGATGTTAACACGGAGCAGATCAATCAGAGGAGATCATTGACATCACTTCCTGTTTCAGTGACATCCTGTTGATCGTTTTATGATTTATAATCATTTGATGATTTGTGTTTTTGAAAGACATGACACAAATTCTCGCTGGGCGGCGCGATGGATGTGAAGTACACTAATTAAGCAGCGTGAATGAAGCGAGTTGCTCGATTTCACGTCAAAAGTTTGAGTTGAAAAATCTGAACTTCAGCGACTAATTTGCACCATGATAGCCAATCAGCATTGAGATCCTCCAGGGACGTATGATGCTGAGGACGTACTGGTGGAAGTTCATTCATTCATTCATCGAGTCAGCGATGTATGACGAGAGTCAACAGAAAATATTCTGGCATTCAAACTTGCGTAACGTGACGTGAAAATTGGCATCACGTTGGGTTTGAACACAACATGAAATAATATAATAACTTGTAGAGTTATTGAGGAACAGACTTTATGACAGCTTCAGATGAAAACATACCGAGTCACCACCTTTTCTTTCCGTCTCTCTTGTGTGAGGACATCCTGTGATTTAATGTCCGTCAGCGGGTGTGTGATGAAGTTTAAAGGAGTTAATGTTCCTGTATTGAGTCTTTAACTTTATGAAGTCCTGACAGAACAAGACAAACTGATTCAGAGTCAGTGAAGAGAAACACTGTTTGTTTCTGTCTCTGTGGGGGAGGACAGCACCGAGTCTTACTGGAAGGATTTGTGTGTGTGTGTGTGTGTGTGTGTGTGTGTGCGTGCGTGTGTGTGTGTGTGTGTTGTGGCACTTCCTGTCGGTCAGAGCGCTGCAGTGTGTCCTCCTCAGATCAGATTAATGATCAGTGTGAGGAAGTGTTGAAACAACACTCGACGAACAGCGTGAAGTTCTGTTACCTCTGACCTCTCTGCTCTGACCAACAGGAAGACTCAAGTCCAGGATTTAAACATACTCTGATGGACTCTAACCGCCCCCCTCGAGACGCCCTGAGACCTGCAGGAATGTCTCAGGATCAGATTTAATCCTGATGATTCAGATCTGAGCTCCTCACAGACTCTGAGTCAGAGTCCAGACGTCTGCAGGTAAATCAGAACATCAGGTCTAATCATCGGACAGGAAGTCTAAGTCTGGACGTCAGAGGTGTTGTGTAATTAAGAGTTTGATGTTTTGACCATCAAATTCTGCTACAGAGACTGGAACATTTAATTGGCCTAAAAGGTTCTGCACTAAGCTGGTTTAAATCTTATTTATCTGATCGTTTTCAGTTTGTTGACGTTCGTAATGAATCATCCTTACGTACTAAAGTTTGTTTTGGAGTTCCGCAAGGTTCTGTGCTCGGACCAATCCTATTTACTCTATATATGCTTCCTTTAGGTAACATCATTAGAAATCACTCTATAAATTTCCATTGTTATGCGGATGATACACAGTTGTATTTATCGATGAAGCCAGAAGAAAGTAATCAATTAACTAAACTCCATAACTGCCTTAAAGACATAAAAACTTGGATGAGCACCAATTTCCTGATGTTAAATTCAGACAAAACTGAAGTTATTGTTCTTGGCCCCAAACAACTCAGAGACTCTTTATCTGATGACATAGTTTCTCTAGATGGCATTGCTCTGGCCTCTAGCACTACCGTAAGAAACCTCGGAGTAACATTTGATCAAGATTTGTCTTTTAATTCTCATTTAAAACAAACCTCACGGACTGCATTTTTTCATCTGCGTAATATTGCAAAAATTAGGCCTATCCTGACCCGAAAAGATGCAGAAAAATTGGTCCACGCTTTTGTTACCTCAAGGCTGGATTACTGTAACTCTCTATTATCAGGTAGCTCCAGTAAGTCCTTAAAAACTCTCCAGCTAATTCAGAATGCAGCAGCACGTGTACTAACAGGAACTAAGAAACGAGATCATATTTCTCCTGTTTTAGCTTCTCTGCACTGGCTCCCTGTAAAATCCAGAATTGAATTTAAAATCCTACTGTTAACTTATAAAGCTCTAAATGGTCAAGCTCCGTCATATCTTAGAGAGCTCATAGTGCCATATTATCCCACCAGAACACTGCGCTCTGAGAACGCAGGGTTACTCGTGGTCCCTAAAGTCTCCAAAAGTAGATCAGGAGCCAGAGCCTTCAGCCATCAGGCTCCTCTCCTGTGGATTCATCTTCCTGTTACGGTCCGGGAGGCAGACACCGTCTCCACATTTAAGACTAGACTTAAGACTTTCCTTTTTGAAGAGGGATCCCTCCTCAGTTGCTCTTCCTGAGGTTTCTACCGTTTTTTTCCCCGTTAAAGGGTTTTTTGGGGAGTTTTTCCTGATCAGCTGTGAGGGTCATAAGGACAGAGGGATGTCGTATGCTGTAAAGCCCTGTGAGGCAAATTGTGATTTGTGATATTGGGCTTTATAAATAAAATTGAATTGATGGGTGCTCAGATTTAACTGCAGATATTAGTTCTCTCTGAGCCACCATATGAAATGATGATGTCATTAATGATGCAATGAAGATATGAGCTCAGGTGTCTCAGACTCACAGTAGACATGGACCTGGATGGATCCAGTTCTGATGACAGAGCCACACTCGGCCTCACAGCTGTATCCTCCCTGATCCTGGAGGTCTAGGTCCTGCACGCGGAGCAGGGACAGTCCGTCCTGTTCTGTCCTCTGGAGAATGGTCTGGTTCTGGTCCATTCTCTGGAGGACGGTCAGGTTCTGGTCCATTCTCTGGAGGACAGTCTGGTTCTGGTCTATCCTCTGGAGGATGGTCTGGTTCTGGTCTGTCCTCCTCCAGGTGAGGGTTGGAGGGTGGGGACATCCAAAGGCTCTACAGGTGAGGAGCAGACATGAACCCCGCTCTGCTGCAGAGACGTGAGAACTCAGGTCCACCTGCAGAGGATGAGCTGACCAGACGACACAAAGACTGAATGTTAAACTGATCATTAACATTATAAACATTTTAACTTTCATCATGTCAAAGGTCCAGTGTGTCCATTCAGATGGACGTCTACTATGTTTTCTTTAAAGAAAAACCATCAGTCTATTGTCTGATCCAGGGCCAGGTCTCAGGGGCAGCAGGCTGAGCAAAGTGCTCCAGACGTCCCTCTCCTCAGCAACACTTTCCAGCTCCTCCTGGAGGACCCCGAGGTGTTCCCAGACCAGATGAGATCTATAATCCCTCCAGTGTGTTCTGGGTCTGCCCCGGGGCCTCCTACCAGCTGGACCAGGAGGATCCTGATCAGATGTTGAACCACCTCAACATGAAGGAGCAGCGGCTCTACTCCGAGCTCCCTCCAGATGTCTGACTCCTCCCCCTATCCTGTCTGGCTTGTGCTGAGGTGCTTTCTGACTACCTCAGAGACCTCTGTCAGGGATGTGGACCAGAGTTCCCCCGACTCTTTAGACTCTGCCTCCTCCATGGAGGACATGATAGCCGGGTTCAGGAGTTCCTCAAAGTGCTCTTCCCACTGCTCAACAGTATCCCCAGTCTGGGTCAGCAGTTCTTCTCTACTGAACACAGCCTGAGACAGGCCCTACTTTCCCATCCTGAGGCTCTGTCGTCTCTCTGAACTCCTCTCACATCCAGGTTTTGTTTTGGCGACCACCACAGATGCAGCCCATCTGGCTACCCAGTACCTCTCTACTGCTTCAGGAGACCCCTGGGCCAGCCAGACCTGAAAAGCCTTTTTCTTTAGTCTGATGGCCTCCCTCCCTGCTGGTGTCCACCAGCAGGTTCTCAAGTTGCCACCATGACAGGCATTGACAACCTTCTGACCACAACTTTTAGCAGCCGCCTCCACAATGGAGGCTTTGAACATGGACCACTCAGACTTCATGTCCCCAACCCCCCCAGATGCATGAGAAACTCTTCCAGAGGTGGGAGTTGAAGAGCTCGCAGACAGGGGCCTCAGCCAGATGTTTAATCAGCTCAAAATCAGAATGGTTGTGTTTTCGTTATCTCAGAATGAGCTGTTTATATCTACATAGAGAGCAGGTCCTCGTCTACAGAGATCACCATGTTGCACCGCCATGTTTCTACAGTAGCCCAGAGCGGACAAACCAAACACTGACTCTATATGGGGACATTCATGTGTTCATAATCAGCAGCGACAGAGAAACACTGGTTTATAACCTGAACCTGTTTGTTCTGAGTGTTTCCTGGTGTCAATCAGCTGCTCTGTTTGTTCTGAGAGGTGAAGATTCCAGGAGAAGTTTCAGATGGTTGTAATCTGTAATCTGTAATCTGTAATCTGTAATCCTCACTGACAGACGCCACTGAATCTGACACACTGGAGCTTTAAAACAAGTTTGAGCTTCAGAATAAAACTGACAGAAATCTAACCTTCAAAATAAAATCAAAATCAAGTGTGTGAAACACTGGGACCAGTGAAACCAGTGGAACCAGTACCTGTGACAGTGACAGAGCTGGTGACCAGCTGGGACCCGTATTGGTTGGAGGCTTCACACTGGTAGTGGGCGGAGTCTTCCAGATGGGCGGAGGAGAGGCTGAAGGAGAGCAACGAGGAGGAGGCAGTGTCAGTCCTCTGAAGCTCCGCCCCATCCCTCCTCAGTACCAGTGTAGGGGGCGGAGCTCCATCTGAGTGGCAGGTAAAGGTCACCTGCTGACCCTCTATCACCTGCTCACCTGGACTCACCAAGAGGGAGGTGTTGGTGGGCGGAGCTGTGGAAGGAGTCGACAGGTGTGTCAGTGTGGAGCTCAGCAACTACAGAGAGAGATGAAATAGGGGCTTCACACTCACCGTGAACGGTGACCTGCAGCCCGGCGGTCTGGTTCCCCTCGCTGTTCCACGCCTCACAGTCGTACCATCCAGCATCAGACAGAGTCACTGCCCACATGACCAGCATATGACCTCCACGCCTCCACTCATATTGGCTGTCTGCAGCTCTGAAGCTCCAGGTGATCGTCGGCTCCGGGTTTCCTTTCGCAGAGCAGCTGAGTGTGAGCGGAGAGCCAGCCATCACCAACACGGAGTCTGATATCGCCGTGACAACAGGAGCATCTGAGGAGGAGGAACAGGAAGAGGAGGAGGAAGAGAGGGAAGAGGATGCATCAGACTAATGAAGATGCTCAGAACATTTAATTGGCCTAAAAGGTTCTGCACTAAGCTGGTTTAAATCTTATTTATCTGATCGTTTTCAGTTTGTTGATGTTCGTAATGAATCATCCTTACGTACTAAAGTTTGTTTTGGAGTTCCGCAAGGTTCTGTGCTCGGAACAATCCTATTTACTCTATATATGCTTCCTTTAGGTAACGTCATTAAAAATCACTCTATAAATTTCCATTGTCCATTGTTATGCGGATGATACACAGTTGTATTTATCGATGAAGCCAGGAGAAAGTAATCAATTAACTAAACTCCATAACTGCCTTAAAGACATAAAAACTTGGATGAGCACCAATTTCCTGATGTTAAATTCAGACAAAACTGAAGTTATTGTTCTTGGCCCCAAACAACTCAGAGACTCTTTATCTGATGACATAGTTTCTCTAGATGGCATTGCTCTGGCCTCTAGCACTACCGTAAGAAACCTCGGAGTAATATTTGATCAAGATTTGTCTTTTAATTCTCATTTAAAACAAACCTCACGGACTGCATTTTTTCATCTGCGTAATACTGTGAAAATTTGGTCTATCCTGACTGACCTACAGAGGAATGACCTACAGAGGACTGACCTGACCTATAGAGGACGACCTACAAGAGGACTGACCTACAGAGGACGACCTACAGAGGACTGACCTATAGGAGGACGACCTACAGAGGACTGACCTACAGAGGACTGACCTACAGAGGACTGACATACGAGGACCTGACCTACTAGAGGACTGACCTACAGAGGACTGACCTACAAGAGGACGGACCCCTACAGAGGACTTGACCCTTATAGAGGACTTGACCTACAGAGGACTGACCTACAGAGGACTGACCTACTATGAGGACTGACCTACTAGAGGACTGAACCTACAGAGGACTGACCTACAGAGGGACTGACCATATAGAGGACGACCTACAGAGGACTGACCTACAGAGGACGACCTACCCAGAGGACACTGACCTACTAGAGGACTGACCTACAGAGGACTGACCTATAGAGGACTGACCTACAGAGGACTTGACCTACAGAGGTGACTGACCTACAAGGGACTGACCTATAGAGGACTGAACCTACTAGAGGAACTGACCTACAGAGGACTGACCTACAGAGGACTGACCTATAGAGGACTGACCTACTAGCGGACTGAACCTACAGAGGACTGAACCTAACAGAGGACTGACCTATAGAGGACGACATACAGAGGACATGACCTACAGAGGACGACCTACAGCGGACTGAACCTCTCGAGGACTGACCTACAGAGCGACTACATAGACGACCTACAGAGGACTGACCTAGGGATGACATACAGAGACTGACCCTACAGAGACGACCTACAGAGGACTGACCTACAGAGACTGACCTATAGAGGACGACTACAGAGGACTGACCTACAGAGGACGACCTACAGAGGACTGACCTAGAGGACTGACCTACAAGGGACTGACCTATAGAGGACTGACCTACAGAGGACTGACCTACAGAGGACTGACCTACAAGGACTGACCTATAGAGGACTGAGAGGACCTACAGAGACTGACCTGACTGACCTATAGAGGACGGAGACTGACCTACAAGGGACTGGAGGACGACCTACAGAGGACTGACCTACAAGGGACTGACCTATAGAGGACTTACCTACAGAGGACTGACCTACAAGGGACTGACCTATAGAGGACTGACCTGACCTACAGAGGACTGACCTACAGAGGACTGACCTACAGGACGGACTGACCTATAGAGGACTGACCTATAGAGGACCCTACAGAGGACTGACCTACAGAGGACGATCTACAGAGGACTTACCTATAGAGGACTGACCTATAGAGGACTGACCTACAGAGACCTACAGAGGACGATCTACAGAGGACTGACCTATAGAGGACACTGACCTATACTGAGAGGACGAGGACTGACCTACTGACTGACCTATAGAGGACTGACCTACAGAGGACTGACCTATGGAGGACTGACCTACAGAGGAGAGGACTGACCTACAGAGGACTGAGGACTGACTATAGAGGACTGACCTGAGGACGAGGACTGACCTACAGAGGACTACAGAGGACTACCTATAGAGGACTGACCTACTTGACCTACAGAGGAGAACATACAGAGGACTGACCTATAGAGGACTGACCTACAGAGGACTGACTGAAGAGGACGAGAGGACTGACCTATAGAGGACTGACCTATAGAGGACACCTACAGAGGACTGACCTATAGAGACTGAGAGGACTGACCTATAGAGGACTGACCTACAGAGGACTGACCTTACCTGACCTATAGAGGACGAGGACAGAGGAGGACTGACCTAGAGGACTGACCTATGACGACATAGAGGACTACTGTGACCTATAGAGGACTGACCTACAGAGGACTGACCTATAGAGGACTGACCTACAGAGGATGACCTACAGAGACTGACCTATAGAGGACGACCTACAGAGGACTGACCTATAGAGGACTGACCTACAGAGACTGCCTAGAGGACTGACCTAAGGATGACCTACAGAGGACTGACCTATAGAGGACCGACCTACAGAGGACTGACCTATAGAGGACTGACCTACAGAGGACTGACCTATAGAGGACTGACCTACAGAGGACTGAACCTACAGAGGACTGACCTACAGAGGACTAAAGGACTCACAGAGCAGGTTTAGGGGAACGGTGGTGTCTCTGGTCCTGTCCTCAGCTGGCAGGTCCTGCAGGTCCAGCGTGGCGCTGCAGCTGATGTTTCCTCCAGAGTCTTGATCCTGAGGCGTGAACCTGTACTCAGACTGCACCGAGAGCGATCCAGCGTCTCCAACAATTCTCTGCAGGACAGCATCTCCTTGGAGCCAGCTGACGGTCAGCAGCTCGGCGGGGTAAACATCAGACACCTGACAGGTGAGGACAGACTCCGCCCCCAGATGCAGGCGGTCCTGGCCTGTGATCAGAGGGGCTGATGGGAAGGCTGGAGCAGGAAGAGAACGATGACATCATCACGCTGACACCGCCCTGCGGTCCAGGTACATGTACAGTGCATGTGTGTACTCACAGTAAACGTGCACAGGCGTGGTGGCCTGCCTCTGGTCTCCTCCACAGTTGACTCGACACAGCAGAGCTCCTTCGTGCTCCATCATGACAGGGTCAAAAGTCACCACGGAGTGGCTTCTGTTGGTGCTGATGGATGCCGTCAGCGGTCGGTCCCCCATCAGAGACCAGGACACGCTCGGCATTGTGGGACAGTCTTGGACTCGACACTCCAGCTGCTGACGCTCACCCAGTCTGAACAGAGGCCTTCTGGGAAACATGTCCACACGCAGACCCTGAACGCACCACGATGACATCAGCAACACAGCTGGGGAGGTAAACAACAACATTAACAAACAAACAAACATCCACTGATCAACCTGCTGCTGCTGAAGAGTTTTCACTTCCTGTTTCAGGTGATGAATAATTTGTAACAGTTCTAGAGCTCTGTCTGCTGTGAACGCATCATCAGTGACATCATCAACACCACTGTTACATGTTCACATCTGAAACTTCTCCTGGTCAGAATTCCTTCAGTGTTGATTGATGAGGAGCTGAATTATCCTCAGAGGTCTCTTCTTCCTGTGACATCAGACGTGTCTCCTGGTCTCAGAACTCTCATTTAGCTCCTTAAACTTGTGTTGGAGTTAAGACAGTCTGAGGGACCTTAAGGGTTCTTGTTTTTGTTTTTTTACCTTGCTTTGGTTGCTAAGGTCTTTTGTGTAATGATTCCTTGAGACCAAGAGAAGGAGAAAACCTTAAATTATTAAGGGAACATTTTTAGGAAACCTTAAGGGGAAGGCTTATGGGAAATCTTAACTTAAGGCGTTTTGTTTTGTGCAACCTTCTGTTCATGATTCCTGGAACTTTGGTGTTACCGCTGTGATCAAGGACGTGACATCGACAGAGGGCGTGGCTTAACAGAAGTAAACAGTCATAGCCAAGTGACTGATTGTTGATTATTATTTGATCTGTGTTCAAATAAATACGGGCGCTCATCAAATTCAAACGGCTCATCGAGATCCAGTTGGTCAAAATTAGGTAAAAATTCGGACATGTTTGTTGTGACAAGTCAAAACACTCACTCAGAGAGTGAAAGTCTGGCTCTGAAATCTCACGTCTCGCCAGATTTGAGTTGTTGCAGGAAGTTCCACTGGAGTGACCTTACAAACGCCAGGAGTTACTCTGTTTGGAGTAGTCATGGCTGAATTTTGACCTGTTTTTGACCAACTGGATCTGGATGAGCCATTTGAATGTAATGAGCGCCCGTATTTATTTGAACACGGACGTACACGGATGCAGAGCTCATTGAAACTGAAGAGCGGACGAGGAGAGAGAGAGAGCAGCAACAGGCAGAGGAACATGTCTGAATCCAGCTAAAGGTAAACACACACGTTCATTTCTCCTTTCCGTTATGTTGTCAGATAATTATACTAACAATCCGAGCCTATCTGTGTGAAAAAATGCACTTTTAGTGGACGTATTTTGACGTTGTTTGACGCTGTCTGAGTGCCCTATTATTGAATAGGGCTAATATTGAATCCTATCACTCATTTAGACAAAAGTAGATCAGAACATAGGGCCCAGGTTGAAAAAAACATTAGTTCCCCTTTAAGGAGAACACTGTACACTCTCTGTTCTGAGGAGTTCTTACTTAACATTACTAACCTGGAGAATAAGACATGCCCACTGATGACATCACAGTTCACAGGTCAAAGTGAACCTGATGTTTTTGGTTCCAGGTGAGAAACGACGTCTCCAGTTCTGAACCAGTTTGTTTTGGTGGAAAAGATCTGAACGTTTTAAAAGCAGGAGCAGGAACCAGACCAGACCAGATCAGGTCAGGACAGACCAGACCAGGACAGACCAGATCAGGACAGACCAGACCACATCAGGTCAGGACAGGACAGATCAGGACAGACCAGACCAGACCAGACAAAACCAGGTCAGGTCAGGACAGACCAGGACAGACCAGATCAGGGCAGACCAGACCAGACCAGGACAGGACAAGATTTGTCTTTTAATTCTCATTTAAAACAAACCTCACGGACTGCATTTTTTCATCTGCGTAATATTGCAAAAATTAGGCCTATCCTGACCCGAAAAGATGCAGAAAAATTGGTCCACGCTTTTGTTACCTCAAGGCTGGATTACTGTAACTCTCTACTATCAGGTAGCTCCAGTAAGTCCTTAAAAACTCTCCAGCTAATTCAGAATGCAGCAGCACGTGTACTAACAGGAACTAAGAAACGAGATCATATTTCTCCTGTTTTAGCTTCTCTGCACTGGCTCCCTGTAAAATCCAGAATTGAATTTAAAATCCTACTGTTAACTTATAAAGCTCTAAATGGTCAAGCTCCGTCATATCTTAGAGAGCTCATAGTGCCATATTATCCCACCAGAACACTGCGCTCTGAGAACGCAGGGTTACTCGTGGTCCCTAAAGTCTCCAAAAGCAGATCAGGAGCCAGAGCCTTCAGCTATCAGGCTCCTCTCCTGTGGAATCATCTTCCTGTTACGGTCCGGGAGGCAGACACCGTCTCCACATTTAAGACTAGACTTAAGACTTTCCTCTTTGATAAAGCTTATAGTTAGGGCTGGCCCAGGCTTGCCCTGTACCAGCCCTTAGTTAGGCTGACTTAGGCCTAGTCTGCCGGAGGACCCCCCTATAATACACCGGGCACCTTCTCTCCTTCTCTCTCTCTCTCTCTCTCTCTCTCTCTCTCTCTCTCTCTCTCTCTCGTATTCTATTACTGCATCTTGCTAACTCGGCCATTCTGGATGTCACTAACTCGGCTTCTTCTCCGGAGCCTTTGTGCTCCACTGTCTCTCAGATTAACTCATATCACAGCGGTGCCTGGACAGCGTGACGTGTGTGGTTGTGCTGCTGCCGTGGTCCTGCCAGATGCCTCCTGCTGCTGCTGTCATCATTAGTCATTAGTCATACTTCTACTGTTATTATACACATATGACTATTGTCACACATGTATACTGCCAGATAATTAATACATACTTTCAACATATTGTACCACAGTAGCCAGAACTATAACTATAATATTACTTTCATTAATGTTGTTGTAAGCTACTGTCATTACCTGCATATCTCTCTCTCTCTCTCTCTCTCTCTCTCTCTCTCTGTCTCTCTCTCTCTCTCTCTCTCTCTCTCTCTCTCTCTCTCTTTCTGTCTCATTGTGTCATATTGATTACTGTTAATTTATCATGTTGATCTGTTCTGTACGACATCTATTGCACGTCTGTCCGTCCTGGAAGAGGGATCCCTCCTCAGTTGCTCTTCCTGAGGTTTCTACCGTTTTTTTTCCCCGTTAAAGGGTTTTTTGGGGAGTTTTTCCTGATCAGCTGTGAGGGTCTTAAGGACAGAGGGATGTCGTATGCTGTAAAGCCCTGTGAGGCAAATTGTGATTTGTGATATTGGGCTTTATAAATAAAATTGATTGATTGATTGATTGACATGACAGACCAGGACAGACCAGACCAGACCAGACCAGGACAGGACATGACAGACCAGACCAGGACAGGACAGGACAGGACAGGACAGGACAGGACAAGACAGGAGAGGACAGGACAGGACAGGACAGGACAGACCAGGACAAGACAGGACAGGACAGAAACGTGTCCATTCATACAGTGTGGATTAATCTGCCACTGAAAGTAGTCCGTGACAGAGTCTCCACTTTCTCCTGTTGGTCTGACTGAACGACAGTTTTTACAGTTTTATATTTTTATTAGTTTGATTTTAATTATAATATTTTCAGTTTCAGTTCAGTTTCCTCAGCAGCTTCACTCTTTTAACTTATGTTAGGATCAGTTTCACTTTCAGTTTTAATAATTTGGGGGTTTTTGATCAGCAGGTGTCTGAGCTCCTGACAGCCTCCCACCCTCTGGAACTCTAAGATGGTCCTCAGCTGCTCCTGATGTCTCTATGAAACATCTGAGCTGCTGCTCAGCTTGCAACGATGACTCCAAACATGTCTTCATAACACAGCCCATAATCTGTCTGTTCTAGTCTCCATATGGACGGTTATTATTCTCCTTGAATGAGTGTAACTGTCAGGTTTGATCTGTTTGTCTCTGCTGCCGAATCATTAAACACTTTATTCTGTGTATGAAAGCTGATTATAAATAAAGTTATTTATATATAACTGATAGAACATAAAGCAAAGAAGACGAGGTGAAGTCCAGTGTTCAGGAGAAAACTAGCTACAGAGTCAGAAAAACTTGAATTGATCCTGAATTGTAAACTGATCAGTTATAAAGAACAGAGAATTGAGCTATGGCTAAGCTCCGCCCTCAAACGCAATGAGCCAATCACAGTGCGTATAGCCATTCCCATACACTGGGACATTCTCTGCCTGGACGTCCATTGAAATGCATTACAGAAAGTCAGTTTGTTGGGTTTTATGAGCTTTTTCTGAGATTTGAAGTTTAAAAATGGTCAAACGGTGTGCATGGGGTACATGCAACTCTGACACAAGGTATCCTGAGAGGCTGGGCGACCAGGTGTATTTTTACACTTTAAACCACATCTCAAGCGAGAAAAGTGTCTCCTTTGGATAAAGTTGTGTGGTAACGTTAGACCACAACATCAACTCAACGTGAATAAGATTAACAATGATGTCTACATCTGTTCTAAGGTAAGTCAACATTGTGTTTGAGGCAACATATTGTCACTTTGCTGCAAAGAAATATAAAGTTATCTTTAACATCTCTAGCTAACGTTAGCTAAAGTTAGCCTAACGTTAGCTCCTAGCTGCGTTGTTCATCATGTCACCTTGTTTGCTGGGAGTTCATTAGCCTATTTTGTTCTAGTTTTGTACTTTGGTGATGGTACATCATTGTTAGCTGTTGTCCAAAGGGCTCTAGTTAAGCTAACGTTAACTTCTGGAGCTTAGCTTCATTAACTTATCTGTAATGGCAGAGATAACAAAGGTTGGCAAACGTTATGCTGAATGATTCAGTGTAAATACTGTAGCACCAAACTAACGCAGAGACACTCTTGGTAAAGATGGTAAAAAGGCCGTTATCCTTTTCTCATATTCTGAGCCAAAAACCTTAACTTCAGTGGCACTTAAATATGTCTTCACTGTGTTGAGTGTGAGTGTGTCAGTTATACAGATATGAGCTGCTTTAAACTCTGAATTAACTAATGTTATAAATATGTATTCTGTTGTAATGTTCACGACAAAGAGTGAGAATAAACATGAGAAATATAATAAAGATAATTAAGAGGCAAACTGAAGAATACTGCAGCAGTTAAATAATAACAGATAATTATAATAATTATGAATTATAAATCCAGAGGTGAGTTCAGTGTCAGTCTGTTAATCAGAGCGTCAGACTCACAGTTCTGTGAGTTAGGTGATTAAATTACAAATGAATGTAACTGTAACTAGTTACATGTAATTAAATTACAGTTATTGATCCAAATATTGGCAATAACAGAGGAGTTACATCTGAATATATTATTTCAGATAACTCACACACACACACACACACACACACACACACACACACACACACACAGCTCAGTGTTTCTCAGCCTGCAGGTCGTGACCCCTCCTGGAGTCACCTCATCTTCTCTGTGATCTATAATCAATACTGACACACTGAGCTGTGATCACTGTGCTCACCCTCTGTCTCTGATCCACTCTTTGGTTTGATTGATGATTGATTAACAGCAACAGTTGATTTTTATTTATGTTGCTTAATGTGGATCTGTTCCTGTTTGTTTGTTTGTTTGTTTGTTTACACAGGCTATATGTGGTAATTTATTTTATCACTTTTAAATGTTAAAAATAAAATATTTTAATTTGATCTGATTGTTTCACCGTCAGAATAAACTGAAACATGTTTTGTGTCTCAGGACGACAACGCTGAACATGAAGAGAAATTATAAACCAACCAGAGTTTGAAGCTCACAGACACTTCATCAGACTGAGCTCATCCCTTCATCACTTCATCCCTTCATCACTTCAGACTGAGCTCATCCCTTCATCACTTCATCACTTCAGACTGAGCTCATCCCTTCATCACTTCATCACTTCAGACTGAGCTCATCCCTTCATCACTTCAGACTGAGCTCATCACTTCATCCCTTCATCAGTTCATCAGATCAGACTGTTAAACGAGGCTTCGTCTTCATGTGTTTTCATGATTCACTGTTTCACATTTGATATTAGATATTGAAGGTCTTACCTGAGAGAACAGAGATCCTGCAGACAGACATCTCACTCCTCACAGGGTCACACGCTCTGATGAAGACATGAATAAATGAATACATGAATGAATGAAGCAGCAGCGTCTCCTTTGTGTGTCGACTGAATCACTTCGATCTGTAAAATCCTCTGAAACCAAACGCCTCCTCTGAACCCCTTTATGTCTCCTCCTCCTCCTCCTCCTCCTGCTGTCTCTTTATGTCTCCAGCTCTCTCTGTAGAGATGTGAGACCACGGCGCCCTCTGCAGGACAGACAGGAAGTCTCCGTCTCTTTGTTTCTGATCAAATCATCTGTTTCTGGTTGTTTCACCGAAAATCAGTGAAGAATCTGATTCATTATAAAATCCAGAAGAAGAAACAAAAGATGAAAACAGGTTTTAAAATATCTGATAAATATGATCAATAAAATGTTTTTATTGTTTCTTTTTCACGTCCTGTTGTCTCTGTTTATTTATTAATAATTCAAACTGTTCAAACTTTATTATAAATCATTCAAATAATGAAGATGTAACAAGTGTTGTGTTTTTGTTTTAACGGCACAGCAGTGACCTCTGATTGAGTGATTATTGACTGATTGATGTTCAGACTGATCAATAACAGACAGTGTCTGTTATTGATCAGTCTGATGGCTGACGTGGAGTCATGTGACCTGAGTTACTCTCACTGGTGAACGAGGTGCGTTTGTTTTGTGTCACCTGTGTGAAGGTCACGTCTGCACATTGTCTGGCTTATAATGTAATTATCGATAATCATCTCTAGTAATCAATAGTCTACAATAAACTCTGTTGTTGGGTCTTTAATTGTCCATCTCTCTTTAACAGAGGGTGGGACGGGGACTTCCTGTCTCCATCGGATGTTAATAAACTTTCTGTGAAACCTGCAGGAAATCAAACTGTTTTTATTAATCTAATATTGATTCATCTGACACTTTGATTATTGAACTTTCTGCCTGTCTCAGTCTTCACTTTAATAAACTGTATTTTAATGTCCATTTATTGTTGTTTTCAGTCTCTCATGTAGAACTCTGATCTGTCTTGTTGCTGAAATGTGCTGCAGTGACATCACACACACACACACACACACACACACACACACACACACACACACAAATATATATATATATATATATATATATATATATATATAAATAATAATAATAATGACATGCAGCAAAGGGCCACAGGCTGGAGTCAAACCTGGGCCACTGTGGCAATAGCCTTGTACATGGGGCGCCTGCTCTATCCACTACGCCACTGACGCCCCTATATAACCACGTAACCACGTGTGTGTGTTGGCTAAACATAACCACGTGTGTGTGTGTTGGCTAAACGTAACAATGCATGTAACAGGCTGAAGTTGACACGGCGTCCCAGAACATCAACAACCAACACACCCAGGGTACCTTGGACGTCATATGTGGACGTGGAAAGTCCATGACCAAACGTGGACACGTGACGAGGTCACAGTGAGGATGAGTTGTCAGCACAGCCTTTGGCTCCAAATGATGTCACCAATGTCAGATGGCGGCGGCTGTATCAGGATGTTTTGGCTTCATTTTTTTCAGTGGGAGGAAGAGGAGAGATGCGTTGTCCATCTTTAAATACAGTCAGTGGTGATGACACACGAGATGAAGACAGTGTGACTCAAACCTGAGGAGAGACCTGAGAGACCTGAGGGGAGACCTGAGGGGAGACCTGAGGAGAGACCTGAGGAGAGACCTGAGGAGAGACCTAAGGGGAGACCTGAGAGACCTGAGGGGAGACCTGAGGAGAGACCTGAGGAGAGACCTGAGGGGAGACCTGAGGAGAGACCTGAGGGGAGACCTGAGGAGAGACCTGAGGGGAGACCTGAGGAGAGACCTGAGGAGAGACCTGAGGGGAGACCTGAGGGGAGACCTGAGGAGAGACCTGAGGAGATACCTGAGAGACCTGAGGGGAGACCTGAGAGACCTGAGGGGAGACCTGAGGAGATACCTGAGAGACCTGAGGAGAGACCTGAGGAGAGACCTGAGGAGAGACCTGAGGAGAGACCTGAGGGGAGACCTGAGGAGAGACCTGAGGAGAGACCTGAGGAGAGACCTGAGAGACCTGAGGGGAGACCTGAGGAGAGACCTGAGGGGAGAACTGAGGGGAGACCTGAGGAGAGACCTGAGGGGAGACCTGAGGAGAGACCTGAGGGGAGACCTGAGGGGAGACCTGAGGAGAGACCTGAGGAGAGACCTGAGAGACCTGAGGAGATACCTGAGAGACCTGAGGAGATACCTGAGAGACCTGAGGAGATACCTGAGAGACCTGAGGAGATACCTGAGAGACCTGAGGGAGACCTGAGGAGAGACCTGAGGAATCCTCGGGCGTTAACTAACAGCTGACAGGTGTTTGTACCTGCTGCCTCTCTCTGTCACCTGTTATAAGATCGACTGCTCTGATTGGTCAGAGATATTCTAATACATATGACAGGACGAAACATTGATCCATAAAACAGTCCTGAAAATGTTCCTGTGGTAAAAACATGTCAATATATTTTCTCCATGAATCTGATTGATTAATTGATTGATTTAATCAGAGTTCAACATGATTCATTTCATTCTGAAGAAAATCTGAAACCATCAAATGTTTGAATGTTTGATTTATTTTCTGATCAACTCATCAATCGATCAACTGACAGTTTCAGATATAACTTTATAAACTGCGTCACAGATTATATATATTCATTTGCTGATATATCTAAAATGAGACGTATTGAACGATATCAATCAGACTGAAACACCCGAGACGTGACTTCAGATCAATACGACTGTATTTATCGTGTGTGTGCCAGACATTAAAACAGGAAACAGCTTCAAAAGAAAAATCCGTTTATTTTGTCTCAGATGAAAACTAAAAGTTATTTTCTAACTTTTCCCTTTAAACAAATATTTGAACAATAAAATAAAGAATCAGCAACAAATTAAAGTTTTTCACTCAAACATCTTCGTCCATCAGAGAAAGATCGTCTGCTGACGACTCACACATCAGACACATGGTGAGGCACTTCAGAGAAACATTCACAACTGACATTAGCATGTTTTACACAGTACTTAGCCTCCAGCTACAGGAGCTGTTATCCTCCAGCTACAGGAGCTGTTAGCCTCGAGCTAAGGGAGCTGCTAGCCTCGAGCTAAAGGAGCTGTTAGCCTTGAGCTAAAGGAGCTGTTAGCCTTGAGCTAAGGGAGCTGTTAGCCTCGAGCTAAAGGAGCCGTTAGCCTCGAGCTAAGGGAGCTGTTAGCCTCGAGCTAAAGGAGCTGTTAGCCTCGAGCTAAAGGAGCTGTTA
Organism: Epinephelus coioides; assembly: GCA_900536245.1. Taxonomy (NCBI): domain Eukaryota; kingdom Metazoa; phylum Chordata; class Actinopteri; order Perciformes; family Serranidae; genus Epinephelus; species Epinephelus coioides. The sequence goes on from UNPE01000133.1 coordinate 835,169, forward strand.
GCCTTGAGCTAAGGGAGCTGTTAGCCTCGAGCTAAGGGAGCTGTTAGCCTTGAGCTAAGGGAGCTGTTAGCCTCGAGCTAAGGGAGCTGTTAGCCTCGAGCTAAAGGAGCTCTTAGCCTCAAGCTAAGGGAGCTGTTAGCCTCGAGCTAAGGGAGCTGTTAGCCTCGAGCTAAAGGAGCTGTTAGCCTTGAGCTAAAGGAGCTGTTAGCCTTGAGCTAAGGGAGCTGTTAGCCTTGAGCTAAAGGAGCTGTTAGCCTTGAGCTAAGGGAGCTGTTAGCCTCAAGCTAAGGGAGCTGTTAGCCTCGAGCTAAGGGAGCTCTTAGCCCTTGGGCTTAAGAAACTGTTAGCCACACACTAAGGAGGCTGGTAGCCTTGGGCTAAGCAAGCTGTTAGCCCTTTTCACACTGCACTTAGTCCTGGGATAAGGGATCCATTAGAAAGTGGGCTAAAGGTTAGCCTTTAACTCCCTTAGCCCAGGGCTAGCTGCTGTTCTGTAGCAGGTTAGCGTCTGATATGCTGTGTTATCTTCTGAAAATTGGTGCTAAAGTTAGCAGTGTGAAACAGAGCTAATGGAATTTACGTCATGTGTTTGTTGTCCAATCACGACTTCATCACGTCATCAGTACACGCCTGCTTCATGTTTACTTTGTAACCATGGTAACTACTACTGACCATAACCAGAGGTACCTATTTAGCTAGCTGACCTAGAACAACGACCAACATCTTCTCGTCAGTGTTTCCTCTCTGACTCACATGAAGCTCTGCTGATGCCGAATCATACCGTGCTAGGTTTAGGTTAACACGGGGTTAACACGGGGTGTGAGCTGAGTCACAGGAAGTCGTACGCTGATAACACAAACTTTCCCTTTAAGGACTAAACTGGTTTTATTCAAACATTTCCTTTTCCTGTGTTGGTCCCTTGAGCTACTATGTTGAAGTCTTAATGTTTCCTCCTGAAAGGCTCACTACACGCGTGTGACATGTCTATGACATGTCTGTGACACGTGTGACGAACAGAGAAACCGTGCTGATGTCATCAGAGGTAGAAAACTCAAACATTAAAAATATTTTCTGATCAATCTGATCAAGGTTCCTTAATGAGAACATTTACCATCCACCCTTCAGCCAATCAGAGCTGTCCAACAGTCAGCTGGTCTCCACACAGCCAATCAGCTGACAGACATGACATGGTGTCGCATGATCAAAAACACATGAAACATTTAAAGGAACAGTCCGACATTTTCTGTATAAATTCTTCTCTGGTTTCATGTTTCCTTCAGTTGGAACTTTAAAATCAAAATTAATAAAATTAACAGACACACGTCAGATATTTTTAATAAACTACCTGCACAGATAAACTTCATTTATAGTCTAATTTATCATTTAAAATTTTAAATTTAAACTTACTTTAAATTCAACTTCACTGTTTTTGCTCGTAAAGGTCATAATCCCTTTCACTACATTTCCTCTGGTCAGTGAACGCATCATCCACTGCTCAATAACTTCTTTTACAACAAACTAAACAAACATTCAGCTGGTTTCAGTCGCAGCGACTCAAATTTAACATGATTCCTTCATGTTTCTACGACGGCGTCGTCACCTGACGGCCAACACACACAAACAACAGCCCATAATATTAGTCCTGTAAACAGGATGATGAACGTATGTTTAGATCGACAGCAGAGAGACGAGGAGTCAGTCGCTCTCTCACTCAACTGTTCACAACAATTAGCCATTGGCATAACGAGCTAATCTACAGTGAAGCCACTTTGTTTCAGACACTATAAACAAAATGACCAATCAGAAGCTTCTTTAAGGCTGAGTGGGCGTCAACTGATACTGGCTCCGCCCCCGACACACACACACACACACACACACACACACACACACACACACACACACACACACACACACACACACAGAGGTGTGTTTCCTGAGTTTAGTTGCTGACATTCAGTTTTTGGGTCCCTTCTTCTACTGTTATTATTATTGCTGTTAATTACAAAAGATTAATCAATCAAAATAACCTGCTGGTCAGAAACAGGAAGTAAATACTGTAACCATGACAACGGAGAGTCAGTTTATAAAAACAAAAATATCTTCTTCTCATAACAAATATAAAATCTGTCCTCTTTATCCAAATATATCTTCTTCTTGTTCTTCTTCTTGTCCTTCATGTGGATGATGACATCATATTTACATCATGCTCATTAACACACGGCGTGAACACAGAGTCTCTTCAGTAACTGAGCTGCTTCACAGGGGGGTTATGGGTAATGTGTCCTCCTCAGGTCAGACCCGTTGACCTAGTACTGGATGTACTCAGACTGAAGAGACTGAAAGACAAAACATAGAGACGCCTGTCACATATCTTAATATACAGGGACAGAGACAGGGGCAGGGGCAGGGGCAGGGACAGAGACAGAGACAGGGGCAGGGGCAGGGGCAGGGACAGAGACAGAGACAGAGACAGGGGCAGGGGCAGGGACAGGGACAGAGACAGAGACAGAGACAGAGACAGAGACAGGGGCAGGGGCAGGGGCAGGGACAGAGACAGGGGCAGGGACAGAGACAGAGACAGAGACAGAGACAGAGACGGGCAGGGACAGGGACAGAGACGGGCAGGGACAGAGAAGACAGGGACAGAGGCAGGGCAGGGACAGAGACAGAGACAGGGGCAGGGACAGAGACAGAGACAGAGACAGGGGCAGGGGCAGGGGCAGGGGCAGGGACAGAGACAGAGACAGAGACAGAGACAGGGGCAGGGGCAGGGACAGAGACAGGGTCGGAGTCGGAGATGGAGATGGAGATGGAGGCGGGGACGGGGACGGGGACAGGGACAGAGACAGGGGCAGGGACAGAGGCAGGGTCGGAGTCGGAGATGGAGACAGGGACTGGGGCAGGAACAGAGACAGAGAGAGGGGCAGGGACAGAGACAGAGACAGGGGCAGGGACAGAGACAGGATCGGAGTCGGAGATGGAGACGGGGACAGGGACGGGGGCGGGGGACTGGACGGAGACAGGACGGAGACAGAGACAGGGTTGGAGTTGGAGTCGGAGATGGAGACGGGGACAGGGACAGGATAGGGACAGAGACAGAGACAGGGTTGGAGTTGGAGTCGGAGATGGAGACGGGAACAGGGACAGGATGGGGACAGAGACAGGGACAGGGTTGGAGTTGGAGTCAGCAATGGAGACGGGGATAGGGACAGGAAAGGGACAGAGACAAGTGACAGTATAGACACACTGAGACCTGCACTGTAGTTCTGGACAGAGGACAGTCTGTCTCTCACAGTATCAGAGAAGTTCTCTGTGTCAGTTTAATCAGCTGTGTGTCGCTCTGATAAAAGGACGGACTGCTGTGTCCTCCTCTTAACTCCTCTGTCCTCCTTTGTCCTCCTCCTCTGCCCTCCTCTGTCCTCCTCTTAACTCCTCTGTCCTCCTCCTTCTCTGCCCTCCTCTGTCCTCCTCCTCCTCTGCCATCCTCTGTCCTCCTCTTAACTTCTCTGTCCTCCTCCTCTTCCTCTGCCCTCCTCTGTCCTCCTCTTAACTCCTCTGTCCTCCTCCTTCTCTGCCCTCCTCTGTCCTCCTCCTCTGCCCTCCTCTGTCCTCCTCTTAACTTCTCTGTCCTCCTCCTCTTCCTCTGCCCTCCTCTGTCCTCCTCTTAACTTCTCTGTCCTCCTCCTCTTCCTCTGCCCTCCTCTGTCCTCCTCTTAACTCCTCTGTCCTCCTCCTTCTCTGCCCTCCTCTGTCCTCCTCCTCTGCCCTCCTCTGTCCTCCTCTTAACTTCTCTGTCCTCCTCCTCTTCCTCTGCCCTCCTCTGTCCTCCTCTTAACTCCTCTGTCCTCCTCCTTCTCTGCCCTCCTCTGTCCTCCTCCTTCTCTGGCCTCCTCCTAACTCCTCTGAAGTCCTCAGACCTCCTCTGTCCTGTATGACAGAGCAGGAGTTGAGTTACAGGTGAGAGAAGGAACAAGGAGACATGAGGTCTGAATGTTTCAGCCTTCAGGGAGGAAGGGGAGGAGGTGATGAAGAGGAGGAGGCGTAGTTCTCTCCACTGTGTGACAATGACGATGGTGATGAAGAAGGTGTGTTCCTCAGATCAGCAGCAGCTTCATGTTAGTGAAGTTAATGTGAAACATGTAAACACCACAAACATCCAAAGGTTACTGAGCAACAGGTAAACAGGAAGTGGTTCATCAGGCAGGACGAACATCAGCAGTGTGTGCCCAGAGTGTCCAAATTCTGAGTGTTGTTAGAATACCAGGTGATGTCACACACACACACACACACACACAGGTAAACATGCTCCTGTCACAACTTTATTAGAAGAAAGTTCATCACAGAGACTGACGTGTGATTCATCCTGACTTCATGTGAAGAGAGAAAATCTCTGCTAGCTGCTAGGCTAATTTATACAATGTAAAATGCCATAGGCTTCTGCTAATAACATTAGCATGTTGTATTTGTGGGAAAATATGTCCAGATAAAGACAAGTGTTTGTCTGAGAATGCTGTGAGTTATAGTGAAGCTGATTTGTGTTTGAAACTGTCTCTATAAAGCCATGTTTAATGTGTGTTTAATGTGTGTTCAATGTGTTTAATGTGTGTTCCCTGTGTTTAATGTGTGTTTAAATGTGTGTTCACTGTGTGTTTAATGTGTGTTCACTGTGTGTTTAATGTGTGTTCCCTGTGTTTAATGTGTGTTTAATGTGTGTTCACTGTGTTTAATGTGTGTTCCCTGTGTTTAATGTGTGTTTAATGTGTGTTCACTGTGTTTAATGTGTGTTCCCTGTGTTTAATGTGTGTTCACTGTGTTTACTACTGTGTGTTTAATGTGTGTTTCACTGTGTTCACTGTGTGTTTAATGTGTGTTCACTGTGTGTTTAATGTGTGTTCCCTGTGTTTAATGTGTGTTCCCTGTGTTTAATGTGTGTTTAATGTGTGTTCACTGTGTGTTTAATGTGTGTTCACTGTGTTTAATGTGTGTTCCCTGTGTTTAATGTGTGTTCACTGTGTTTACTGTGTGTTTAATGTGTGTTCACTGTGTTTAATGTGTTTAATGTGTGTTTAATGTGTGTTCAATGTGTGTTCACTGTGTTTAATGTGTGTTTAATGTGTGTTCACTGTGTGTTTAATGTGTGTTCACTGTGTTTAATGTGTGTTTAATGTGTGTTTACTGTTTACTGTGTTCAGTGTTTAATGTGTGTTCACTGTGTTTAATGTGTGTTTAATGTGTTTACTGTGTGTTTTACTGTGTTTAATGTGTGTTCACTGTGTTTACTGTGTTCAGTGTTTAATGTGTGTTCACTGTGTTAATGTGTGTTTAATGTGTTTACTGTGTGTTTACTGTGTTTAATGTGTTCACTGTGTTTACTGTGTTCAGTGTTTAATGTGTGTTCACTGTGTTTAATGTGTGTTTAATGTGTTTACTGTGTGTTTACTGTGTTTATGTGTTCACTGTGTTTAATGTGTGTTCACTGTTTACTGTGTGTTTAATGTGTGTTCACTGTGTTTAATTTGTGTTTAATGTGTATTCACTGTGTTTAATGTATGTTTAATGTGTGTTAAATGTTTTTAATGTGTGTTTAAAAATGGAATTAATCACGATTTAAAACAAATTATTTGACAGTTGTACTTTTTTAGTGTTTTGGGTTTTTTTCAGTTGAATATGAGTCCAACAGGATTTACGAATCACTCCGTCCTGATTTAACAGCATCTGATCAGAGTTATAGATCAACATTCAGGTGAAAATGGAAGCTTTAGTGAACAGACGTCACGATGACGAGGTGAAAACCATGACTGACACCTGGTCATGTGACGTCTGTGTCTGTCAGCAGTCAGACGAGTTAAAGGAACAGCATGAGATCACAAACACACCGGATGATGATTTTAGACGAGAGAACAAAATGTCTCTGTTAAAGGAACAGTCCCACACTGAGAGGTGACGGAGCCATGCTAGCTGTTTCCATCTGTTTCCAGTCTTTATGCTAAGCTAGGCTAACCAGCTGCTAGCTGTAGCTTCATGTCTGTGTCAACATGCTGTAAAGTTTTCATCCTTTGACAGAGGTAAACAACTCATTGACTCCTCATTGTAATTTATTGATAAATAATCACCAGCTGCATCCAGTGTGTCGATGATGTCAGAACAGAGAGAGCCAATCAGCAGAGAGGGGCGGGTTGAGCTGCTGCTGTGTCAGAGGACTTACAGGTATGGACCGGCTGAGGTAGCGTCCTGACGGGCCCTTCAGAGCACTGTAGGGCCCCGGGCCCCTGGGAGGTCCCGGCCTGCCGGCGTACACGCCTTCATTGTTGTTGACCTCGTGCTGCACGCTGCGAGGGCTGTTACCATAGCGACACAGGGAGGGGGGGGCTAGAGGGGAGGGGGAGGGGCCGAGAGACACAGAGGAAGAAGGGGAGGAGGGGGAGGGAGGAAGAGAGGAGTACGGAGCGTTTTTGTCCTCCTCAATGTTGGCGGCGTAAAGATCACTGAGAGAGCTGGCCAAGCGAGAGCTGCAGACACAAACACACAATGTGACACACACACGTATACACACACACACACACACAACATACACATAAAACACACACAACACAAAGACGAGGGCCAACAGTACCGGACACATCCCCACAACCAGGGCGACAGACCTCACTGACGGCCGACCAGTCAGAGTCTTAACATCAACATGAACTTCTCATGGATGCGAGGCTCGTGACAGCGTGAGGTGTAAACATCAATGGTGTCTTCCTCAGCTGAGCTGTAACGTTAGCTAGCTCAGTGATGCTAGGTGAGCTAACAGGAGATGCACGCTTCCTTCTGCACAGTGACACGGTTGGCGGGTGTAGTTTGGTCGAAGGAAAATAGTTCCTACATCTAAGTGCTCAAGACAAGGTCTGTGGATTCTGCTGAGTGAGCGGGTCAGAGACACTGATGCAGTGATGACACTGAGGAGAAGATGGACGTCTCTACGGCCGACATGTCCAACACTCAGTGACTCACAGAAACTATCTACACTGAAACACAGCTCTACAGGTGGAAGATTACAGAGCTCTGAGTCTCTGGTGAACTGTCACTTCACAGGAAACAGGTTAGAGTACTCTGATGTTAAAATGCTAACAGGCTGACAGGTCTGAACCAGAGTCCTGCACCAGGTCAGGTACCTGACAGGTGACAGCTGTGTAACAGGTAGAAATATGTCTATATATAAACTGACAGGTAAAGGTTGATTCCAGGGGTGGAGGGTCACTGGACTTTTATTAACAGGTGCAGCTTCGATTGAGACATGATGACAGGACAGTTCTGGTACTGAGCCTTATGTGTATGGGCGAGTGATGGTTTTCAAAAATGGACCCCTGCAGGACTCTGGTTTGTGCTACAGACTGTGTATCAGTACTATAAGAAACTTGTACTAGTACAGCGTGTGTCACTACTAACAAATACCACAGTCTGTTCGTATCAATAGATAAAAGGAGTTTTAGGTTTAACAGCACCAATGATTACTGATGAGCATTAGTACTGTCAGGTACTACAGTCACTACGTTTACATGCAGCTTGAGAAAATCAAATTATCAGCTGTCTAACAGAACCTATCCGTAGCTCCACTAACACACCCAGATAATAATACTGCTGCATGTATCTACTCAGTACGACTGGAGTTGGACTCGGCGTTCTGCGCATGCACCACTTTTACTTTCACAGGCTTTCACCTTGTAGAGGAAAGAGGTGATGTAGCAGCAGATCAGTATCTCCCGGAAAAACACACAAACAAACACCATGGAGACTGAAGACGCACTTCTGGACCGACGAGGAAACTACAGTCATCTCTGCCATCTAACGGAGCTAAACATTTTGAAGTTTATGGATGGAAGGAAAACACAAAATGCAGATCTATTTTAAAAAGTTTCTGAACAAGAGCAGGAACTAGTTCAATACACATTATATTAAAAAGGACACAGCGCCGCCCATTGAGGCGGAATCAGGTGTACTTGGTCAGAAATTCAATTTTCTCTTCTGCATGTTTACTCAGACAAGATGAGAGGTCCGACTTGATTGATTAGCTGAGCTATGGGCTTAGCTCCACTACTGTGTGCATGTAAACATACTGAGTGAAGGGAATCGGGTGAGACAGACAGGAAGTGGGCGAGAACACTGACCTCCTGATGTTGGCTGCCGTTGATGATGGACTTCTTCCAATCCTCTTGGCGGCAGCAGAAGCAGAGGATGCTGGGAATTTGGAGGACTTGAGGGGGGAGGAGGGGCCCTGACCGACGCCCATCGACAGTCTGGACACAGTGACACAAATCAATACATGTACTGATCTGAATCTGATCAGTTTCACTTTGTGTCTGAACAATGACCGATCAGTAAAACAACTGATATAGTAACAGTTTTTCTTCAGTCAACTGATCAAATAACTCATTATGTGTGTGATCAAAATGACGACTGAGTAAAGCTGATTTTCAGTGTTGAATGTGTCCTGACAGTCCAGACTGAGGGTTAGATGGGACAGTTACCTGAGTCTGTCCTGTCAGTCCAGACTGAGGGTTAGATGGGACAGTTAGAGTCTGTCCTGTCAGTCCAGACTGAGGGTTAGATGGGACAGTTAGAGTCTGTCCTGTGAGTCCAGACTGAGGGTTAGATGGGACAGTTACCTGAGCGGCTGCGAGGCCGACCTGCTGTGCGTCTTCACCTCTTCCACTCTGAAAGAAAAACATCAGGATTCAGACTCCGCCCTCTCTGAACGTTCGTCACAAACAAACTCAAATCTTAAATCGATGGGACGACGATAAAACACATGATAAAATAACGATGATACATTTCTGTTATCAGGATGATCAGGATCTGACGTGGTACCTGAGAGCTCCGGTGGTGGCTGGGCGGGGGGGGCGCCGGCTCTTTAAGGCTCTCAGTTTGTCTCCCTGAGTCAGCCCCGGTCCGCTGTCCAACGTCTCACTCTGGAGGACAAAACAAACGCATCATGAGACCACCGACATGTCCCAACTGACAGACTGAATAAAGACTGTTACATGCCGTCTGTCAGTAGTCAGGAAATGACATCATTGTTCCATGTAGACTTCCTGACCAGCCACTAATGACCTTTAACATCATCTGAAACACTTCAGGTCCTGTTTGTACGTATACAGATATTTTTGTTAACAGACATTTTCCTCCGTTTTAAAAAACAGTTCACAAAATGTGTCTGTCTACATTTACTGTGCGTTCACACCAAAAGCTGCCAGAGCTGCAAAATAGCTGAATTCACTCCAGCAGCACTGCTGGTAAAATATCTGTGGCAGCGAAAGCAGCTCACGAGTCAAATTCTGAATATTCGATTATGCTTCTTAATTTAAAGGAGCGGCAAAGCAGGTTCTGGCTGGAGCACAGAAATGTGACTTTGTGCATTTGCTTGAGTACAGATTACAGAGTACAGAGTTTCAGATTCTGGGTCTGTGGAGCTCACTTCATCACAGCTTCACTTTGCTGTGGAGAATAAAGATGACAGGTTAGCTAGCGATCATTAGCTTGAGCAAGTCGCAGCCAACAGAGGGAGAGAGGAGCGTTGGTGTGTCATCTTTATTCTCCACGACAAAGTGAAGCTGTGATGAAGTGAGCTCCACCAATCCAGAATCAGACCCAGAATCTGAAATACTTTATTGATCCCTGAGGGCACAGTGTCCACAGTGTCTGCTCTGTGACTTGTATTTCTGACATGAAGTTTGAACCTTGTTGAAGGAAACAAGCTCTCACTGAGCAGCAGGGTCCTAAACTGATGAATCCATTTCCCACTCAGCGTGTTCATGTTCAGGACGACTAAAGTTCAGAGTTTCACGTGATGCTAATGAGCAGCACTGCAAAGCCTGGCGCCTACAAACAAGCCCAGCAAAAACAGTCACTAGTGTTTTCCATCTTTGAAACTCAGAAGCTGCCAAAAAATTGGACATCAGACTGAGTGGACATCGACTCAGACATGCCCCTAATCCAACAAACCTAGGAGTGACTCTGGACAGAACACTGTACTTCAAGGAACACCTTAAAGGAACAGCAGCAAAGGTGAAATCCAGAAACAACCTCCTCTGCAAACTTGCAGGTGCAAAATGAGGCGCAGCAGCTCCCACAGTGCGCTCCTCAGCTTTGGCCCTGTCATATTATGCAGCAGAATACTGTGCCCATCTGGTCCAGGTCACCACACACACACACACACACACACACACACACACACACACACACACACACACACACACACACCACGTAGACACCCAACGTAACTCCACTATGTGAATCATAACTGGGATTATTTGTTCAACACCGCTCCCCTGGCTCCACCTATAGGATACTCCAAACGGTCATTTACCAATCCATGCCGACATCTTCAACCCACCACCTGCTCGTCTCTGATCTAGATGTCCAATTTGGAAGGACCCCACCCCACCCCCTGACTTTGATGCCCTGTCTGCCTGGGTGACTGAATGGGAATCTAAAGACATCCCAAACAAACATCTAGTGTCAGACCCGACTCAACCAGTCTCTGTACCAACCTCCCAAGGAGACAGTGGTCCACCTTGAACAGATTAAGGACTGGTCAAGGTCCCTGCTTGGCCAGCCCTCACAGATGGGGGAGCAGCCTGAACCCACTGTGTACTTGTGGAGAGGAGCAAACCATGGAGCATATTATTGAAGCCTGCCCTCTCCAAAGAATAAAAGGAGGTGTAGTCTCCCTCCACAGTATAGATCAAGAGACTACTGCTTGGTTTGAGAATAATGAGCAGTAGAGGCTGGACAGGAAGTCTATGTGGAACAGTGATGTTGTTTCTTAGCAACTGAAAGACAGTCTGTCTGTGTGTGTGTGTGTTTTTAGGACCTCGTGTAGACTGTTGCTGTTGTGGGCAGAGTTCAAGCTGAGGTCGTCCATATTGGTGATCAGGTGAGACACCGCCCTCTCCTCCATCTTGGCCTTCTGGGAACGCTGGCTGTCTCCTAGCAACCACAGTGCTGCCTGCTTCCTGTGAACACACGCACACACATACACACACACCTGTCACAGGTAAAGGCATCGTTATAACCCACCAATACACTCTGTCACAGGACAACTGTATTGATGATGTTTGTAGTGTCAGAGACTCAGTGTCAGAAACACACTGACTGATCTCTGCTATCATGGTGATTAATCCACTGATGGTTTCAGCTGCTCTCCAAACAGTTTCTCTGTGTCTGCTGACATCCTCACAGACGTTCATACCACAGTTAACATGTCACAATAGCCAGGTCAGAGTCAGAGGTCCAGGTCCTCTTACTGTTTTGTTTTCTTCTTTCTTCTCCGCTGCGCTCTTGAAAGTTAGAGAGTAGACACAAGAGTTGCACACGGCGCCTGACCTTGTGTTTTCCAGGCAATTAAAGACGCAGCATGTGTACAGCCCCTCTCTCTGACATGCAGCCTGACAGAGATATCTAACCTCAGTGACATCATGTGGTTTATGACATCATCAACCCCAGCCTACCGTCTGTAGTGTCCAGTACATAAGATGTTTATCATCAGTCCTGTGTGACGCTGGTGGTGAGACAGACTGGTGCAGACTCAGCTGGACGCTCCCAGTGTTACAGTGTGCACTTTATTTACAGAGGACAGCACGTTTATTTTCCAGCTGCCTGAACACAGAGTTCACCTGGACCAGTGTTAATGTCACCACCTGTGTCAAGTAATAAAACTCTTTGGTGGACACAAAACAGTTGAGATGTTGTTCATCCAGAGGTCACCTACAGATGTTTTCCCTCCATCAACCAATCGACTGGCTACAGAGCAGCTACTGTGCCCTTGTACTGCAGTACTAGGTCCTCTGACAGAGTCTGGACATGAAGGAGCTGAAGCAGACTCACACACACACACACACACACACACAGTACTGTTGTGGTGTTATTCTTTGACATTCGTTAGATGCTGATTGAGGCTTTTACTGCAGTGGGAACAGGAAGTGAGAAGTGCTGTTTCAGCAGTGTGTCTGTTGGACAATCAGCTGACACTCTGCAGGTTCCTGCTGCTCAACACGCGTTAAACTACACAACATGTCGTCAGCTGATGATGAAGGTCATCATTTGTGTCACTGCTTCATTAACGAGCCTGAGATCTGTCCAGTCAATCAGAATCAGCTGATCACTGCAGTTATTGATCGTCCTCTGAGGTCACTACAACACTGAGAGAAGAAGAAGAAACAATCTGTGACTCACTCTTCCAGGAAGTTCTGCTGCGGACCAATCACAGAGCCCGGTCTGCAGATCCTGATCCAGGCGATGGCCTCACCTGCCGTGAAGCGGTAATGTTTCATCAGGTAACAGCCAATCAGAGAGCCCGTCCTGCCCAGACCAGCTGACACAGACAGACAGACAGGTTGTTAACAGATAAACTGATACAGTATAAGTACATTTACTCAGTTACTGCAGAGGACAGATTTATTGATTACTGATCTGAATTAAACTGACTATATTAAACGTGTGTAAATGTCTCGGTGAGTCTGATGATGATGGATCATATGGTACTGTGAATACTGTGAGAGAGATCAGACTGCCCCCTGCTGGTCAGAGTCACACTCAGTATCAGGTTCCATGTTAGTAACCATGGAGACAGACTGATGCTGATAAACAACCAACCTGATTCTGTTTCCAATGATTTGACTAGATTTTATTTTCAGGCTTCTGTAGCCCAACACTAATAATCAATACCAGATCAATAAACTGTTTCCTGATCATCAGCTGTGATTCATCATAATATGAATCATTCTGTGATGTTTTTACACTCTGTGATCGTTTAATATCTCTGGTCACAACAATGTTCTGACAACACCAGTGGTAATTTCACTGACTGAAACTCTGACCAAATGTTTTCATCAACAATCTTTATTCCGTGACGAAAACGAGACAATGAGGAGCTAAATTATAAATAATAATAACTGCAATTTCCTGCCAAGGATTATTAAAGTATCTAAATCTATCTAAATAAAGATCTTGATAATAAAAACTTAGACGAAATCTATGTTTGATGTTTGATTTCAGCTGATAATACATGATGTAAATGTACCTGTTTGTTTTCTACAAACTGATCAAAGATCTGTCTTCAACTCAAAGATAGCTAAATGCTACCTGCCGTTAGCAGCTACATGTATGTGATTATCAATAACAAACCAAACTTTAAACTGTTAACAATATTTAATAATTAGGAGGGCGTTCAATAGGTTAGATAATGTTTCCTATTAATGTCATGAGGTGGAGCTAATTACATTACATTTTTTACATTAGCATTTGCACTTTGTTTAGCTAACGTTAGCCTGCAGAAGCTCGGCATTTATCTGGAGTGTAAACGTTCCTGGTGAAGGTATAACAGAGACAAACAGGAAGCTGTGGTGTCAGTGAGCGATAACACACGTTACAGCCTCTCAGGCCTCTATCATGAATCACACGTGTGCAGCTAATAAAATATGCTAACGTTAAAAAGACTGTAATCCACTGAGACAAACGGAGGCGTTGACACTAAACTCTGGCTCCAACCCAAAATTCAAACCTCATCACTGACATCATGTCCTTTCCTTCTTCTACAGTCTCTGTGGTTGACAACAGGAAGTCCTCACCTTTGCAGTGGACAGCCACGGCGCCCTCGGTGTTCTCACAGATGTGCAGGAAGCGGCGTGTGATGATGTCGCTGGGCGTGCTGCCGTCTAAGAAGAAGAGGTCGTAGTGGTCGAAGCCAGCGTCAATGAAGCGTTTGGAGTCGTAGATCTTCTTGTTCAGACGGATGACAGTCGTCACGTTGTGTTTCCTGAAGTAGGGGAAGTACGCCTCGGGGGCGTGGAGGGGGTAACCTGCAGGGGGTGGAGCATCCACAGGTGTTACATCACAACACAAAAATAAATACAACCTCACGTTGTGTCACTGAGTCTGAAACTTTTGTCCGTCATTAAAGTTTTCAGAACAGGTTCGATCAGAACCTTCACAGACGTCTGACCGAGACTCAGGGAAGAAAATGTGACGGCGCATTTCTGTGGTGTTTTCTTTTGTGGAGCCATTTTGGAAACCAGAACATGTTCACCCCCAACACTGTTTTAAAAGAGCACCATCACTGTATCCTGAGCTTAGCTCCGTCCAGGACGTCTGTGATTGGTTTAAAGAAACAAAAACAAGTGTTTTTCCTCTGTAGCAGAAATATTAGCAGCAGGGATGGGAGATGTGGCCCTAAAATAATATCAGGATAACAATATTCTTGACGATATGACAGATTAGTAAAAAACATATTTAATTATTAATTTAAGAAAATAGAATTGTAACAAAATCCGTGATTTACTTTTACATTTTCCTTCAAATCGTCAGTAAAAACTAAAGAAAAATGATGATGTAATTTCTTTAGTTTGTGAACAACAACAGTAACTCAGAGTCAGATTCAGATTCTGTCACAATATTAATAGTTCAACTAAATCAAATCTACCACTAATTACACATTTAAACAAATGTCCCCTGGGATCTATATACACTGCTCAAAAAAATGAAGGGAACACTTAAATCACACATCCCAGATCTGGATGAATGAAATATTCCAGAGAACAAAATAATGTAAGAACTCATTCAGGACTGGATTCAGAATCAAACCCAAAATCAAAGTGGAAAAATCACAGGCTGATCCAACTTCTGTGAATTTTCTCAGGACAACTCATGATGTGACTCAGTAGTGTGTGTGGCCTCTGCGTGCCTGGATACACTCCCTACAACATCTGGGCTCCTAATGAGACCACGGATGGTGTCCTAGGGTATCTCCTCCTAGACCTGGATCAGGGCATCAGTCAGATCCTGGACAGTCTGTGGTGCCATGTGGCGGCGGTGGATATTACGATACATGATGTCCCAAAGGTGCTCGAATGGATTCAGGTCTGGGGAACGGGCGGGCCGGTCAATGGCATCAATGCCTTTGTCATCCAGGACCTGCTGACACGTTCCAGCCACATGAGTCTGAGTCCTGCGCCAGGAGGAACCCAGGGCCCACTGCACCAGGAGGAAGAGGGGCACCAGGCCCCAGGGGGCCCTGGGAGACCAGGAACCAGGGCCCACCAGGAGCCCAGAGGAGGAACCCAGGCCCTCTGCACCAGGAGGAACCCAGGGCCCTCTGCACCAGGAGGAACCCAGGGCCCTCTGCACCAGGAGGAACCCAGGGCCCTCTGCACCAGGAGGAACCCAGGCCCTCTGCACCAGGAGGAACCCAGGGCCTCTGCACAGGAGGAACCAGGGCCTCTGCACAGGAGGACCCACCCTCTGCACCAGGGGAACCCTCTGCACCAGGAGGAACCCCGGAGGAACCCAGGGCCCTCTGCACCAGAGGAACCCAGGCCTCTGCCCAGGAGGAACCCAGGCCACCAGGAGGAACCCAGGGCCCACTGCGGAACCCCAGGAGGAACCCAAGGCCCTCTGCACCAGGAGGAACCCAGGGCCCTCTGCTCTGCACCAGGAGGAACCAGGAGGAACCCTCTGCACCAGCCCAGGGTCCCTGCATCAGGAGGAACCCAAGGCCCTCTGCACCAGGAGGAACCCAGGGCCCTCTGCACCAGGAGGAACCCAGATCCCTCTGCACCAGGAGGAACCCAGGGCCCACTGCACCAGGAGGAACCCAAGGCCCTCTGCACCAGGAGGAACCCAGGCCCCTGCCCAGAGGAACCCACCCACTGCACCAGGAGGAACCCAGGGCCCTCTGCACCAGGAGGAACCCAGAGCCCACTGCACCAGGAGGAACCCCCCCTGCACCAGGAGGAACCCAGGGCCCTCTGCACCAGGAGGAACCCAGGGCCCTCTGCACCAGGAGGATCCCAGAGCCCACTGCACCAGTGCACTAGGAGGAACCCAGGCCCCTCTGCACCAGGAGGAACCCAGGGCCCCCTCTGCACCAGGAGGATCCCAGGCCCACTGCCCAGAGGAACCCAAGGCCCACTGCACCAGGAGGAACCCAGGGCCCTCTGCACCGGAGGAACCCAGGGTCCTCTGCATCAGGAGGAACCCAAGGCCCTCTGCACCAGGAGGAACCCAGGGCCCTCTGCACCAGGAGGAACCCAAGGCCCTCTGCACCAGGAAGAACCCAGGGCCCTCTGCACCAGGAGGAACCCAGGGCCCTCTGCACCAGCATATGGTCTGAGAGCAGTCAGGGTACCTCTGGCTAGCACATGGAGGTCTGTGCGGCCCTCCAAAGATCTGCCTCCCCAGACCATCTTCTGACAGTGTGGTCAGAAACATGCACACCAGTAGCCTGCTGGAGGTCATGCTGTAGGGCTCTGGCAGTGCTCCTCCTGTTCCTCCTCACACAAAGGAGCAGATAGCGGTCCTGCTGCTGGGTTGTTTCCCTCCTACGGCCCTGTCCATCTCTCCTGGTGTAACGGCCGGTCTCCTGGTATCTCCTCCGTGCTCTTGACACTGTGCTGGGAGACACAGCAAACCTTCTGGCCACTGCGTGTATGGATGTGCCATCCTGGAGCAGCTCTACTACCTGAGCAACTTCAGGGGGCTGCAGATAACGCCTCATGTGGTGAGGGCACTGGAAAAATGCCCAACTAGCCAAGAATCAACCAGAAAGGATGCAGAAAGGGAAATGGTCTGTGGCCACCACCTGCAAAACCATTCCTAAATAGGGGTTGTCTTGGTAATTGCCTCTCCTTTCCACCTGTTGTCTGTCCAATTTGCACAACAGCAGGTGAAATTGATTCACAATCAGTATTGCTTCCTAACTGGATGGGTTGATATCCCAGTAACCCAGTTTGATTGACTTTGAATTACACTGTGATGATTATGTGTTCCCTTTATTATAGACTTGTCACGATACCAGAATTTCAGTAGTCGATACCAATACCAGTGAATTTCCACGACTCTTGATACTCATTCGATACTACGATAGAAATCAAAAAACAGAATTATGTATTTCTAACTTCACTACTTTATTAAAACTGTTTCAAACTTTAACTTTAACTCCAGGCCTCATTTACACCGCAAGCGATGCGGCAGCACATGTGTATTCACACCAAAACGGAACAAACGTGTCGCACAGCAGTGTAAATACTCTGACCTGTTAACAAGCTCTCCGAAATGAAAACGCGAGTAAACAGCGATCGTTCGCGAGCGCCACGCGAACACATCACTTGCGGTGTAAATAAGACCTAACCCTAACCCTCTCCACACACGACTCTTACTACCTGACTTTTCGACATGCCGAGGTGCTGTGGCTCCAGCAGCACTTGTAAAAGCCATTGTTTCTAGCAAAGACGATGGAGAACAGGTGTTTTTCTTCAGTGCTCATCCTCTGCACCGACTGACGCACGTATACTGCCCCCGTCAGTTCCAACAGGAATCGACACGGCCCGCTGAGAGCAAAGTTGTATCCGGTACTTACGGTATCAAAAAAAACAAAACAGGTACTGATGTATTTTTTGCGTGTCGGCATCGACTTGGTACGGAAGTATTGGTTCTCATGACAACACTAGCAGTGTTTATAAATCATCTCTGATCATCAGGCTGTATTGAGACATTTGTCCCGCAGGTTTACATTATCAAAGCTTTCTGACAGAATCACTGCTGCTGCCAGAGGAGCCGCTGAATGAGTTCCCTCTGAGCAAACGCCACACTTTATTACAGACTACTGAAGCTCCTCCTCTTTTTGGAACCACCGCAGAGGCCAACATCGTTTCACTTTCAACCATGTTTGTTGTTGCCGGGGGGTAACAGTATGACGTCAATATGTCAACAAGTCGGGGCTTTGATGGCTTAGTGGTAGAGCAGGCGCCCCATGTACAAGGCTGTTGCCGCAACGGCCTGGGTTCGAATCCAGCCTGTGGCCCTTTGCTGCATGTCATCCCCTCTCTCTCTCCCCCCCTCATGCTTGTCTGTCCTGTCCATTAAAGGCAAAAAATGCCCTAAAAATATCTTAAAAAAAAAAAATATATATATGTATATGTCAACAAGTCGAAATATTGTGAGCACTACGATATGAATTTTTCATATCATGTTAAAATTGACACCGGTATCATCGTGAACGAGATGATATGACACACCTCTAATAATCAGTGATTCCAGACCTTCCTGTCGCACTGACCCTGAGCTGTGCAGATCTGACTGTGTGAGACGAGTCCGTCTGTGAACTCACCGTTCTCAATCTTAGTTTTGGGATGCGGTCCGCTGAAGGCCAGAAACTTTCCCGGTACGATCCAGTTAAGATCTCCATTCTCGACCCGCTGCAGAGACACAGAGACATTTATGTCAACACGATGTCTAAAGAACACCTCAAGGGAATTTATTTAAATTTGGCACAAA
The DNA here is from genome assembly GCA_900536245.1 of Epinephelus coioides. Classification (NCBI taxonomy): domain Eukaryota; kingdom Metazoa; phylum Chordata; class Actinopteri; order Perciformes; family Serranidae; genus Epinephelus; species Epinephelus coioides. The sequence continues at coordinate 853,481 of UNPE01000133.1, forward strand.
CGCCCACTTTGAGTCAACTAATTAGAATTTTGTGGTCGAAGGTTAAAAGTCACAAAATGTGTGTGGATGTAACTCAAGAATTCATAAACTAATTATGACAAAACTTCACACAAATGTCCAACAGGATAAAATAATGAAGTGATAATATTTTATATCCAAAAGGTCAAAGGTCAGCTTCACTGTGAGATCATCACTTAGTACAGGTAGTAGTGGTTTTTACCTCGTAGTGTTCGTACTCGTCCACGTCGAAGGTCTCAAAGTCAAAGAAGCCGTGCTGCAGAGCCTGATGCACAAACACACAGACAACACGCTGAGTTTACGTGTGAACACTGTGACATCACACAGGTGACACGTCCCATCCAGCCAATCACAGCTCACCTTCCTGATGCCCTGCAGACAGTCAAGCACTGTGAGGCTAAAGGTGCAGTTCCCAAAGGAGGCGTCCCTGAAGACACACAGAGGACATCACAGGATTAACACACACCTCATGTCTCGTCTCATCACTCACTCACTCACTCACACACACACACACACACACACACACACACACACACACACACACTCCTGCAGCAGACAGTGAGAGCTCTCTGACTGTCAGCTGCAGCAGGTCCAGGATCAGTTCAGGTCACATCAACAATAAACTTCATGTTTTTATTAGACAGTTTAACACGTCACTGTAAAATACATCGGTCTGAGGGTCAGTGAATGCCTCACTGCTGTGTGTCTCAGTGGGCGTGGCCTCCTCATGTCAAATCCATCAGCAGAGCTCAGAGGAAACCTCCGTTCAACAAGACACACACACTGCTGTTATATAACCAACAACAAGCCCTTTATCCTCCTCTCACACACACACACACACACACACACACACACACACACAGAAACACACACACTCACACAGTTTGTGACTCAGTGATGAAACAACAAACAGAAGATTCAAAGTAACTTTATTGGTCCTGTATTCAAACAACAGTAACCAGACTCAGTGTTGGTGTTCTCTGATATCTAACTCTCAGTAAAGTTCTTCTTCTTCTTCTTCTTCTTCTTCTTCTTCTTCTTCTTCTTCTTCTTCTTCTTCTTCTTCTCTGCTGTCAGAGTTTAAACACTTCCTCCTGCCACCACCAACTGGACGTCACTAATGGTGCGTTCGTTTTGTACTCGGCGGTTGGAAGCTGGAAGTGGGAATGACGTCACCTCCGAGTTGACAACAGTTTTTGCACTCTAGTTGACAACGGTGGACAGGTCGGAAAAAACCATGAACGTTACCATTTTACCGTTGGGCTAGCCGTAGCCACTGTTAGCAATATCAATTGATAACAACGCTCTGTGTAGCATTTTGCACATACAGACAGCGTAGCAACATGCCCACAGATAAAAACTGAACAGCGCTATGGGCGTGTCTGACCTCATGTAAAACAAATAAGATGAAGTTGCTATAAACAGTACTTCAGCAGAGCGTTTACTCACTGCGTATGTGACCGGCAGCCATCTTGAATGCCTAAGTCAGGGTTGATGCGGTTGCTCCGAGTTTCCGAGTTGGAGATCTGACCTCAGGGTGCGTTCAAGTTTAAACTTCCGACTGGGAACTGGGAATTTCTGACCTTCAAGTACAAAACGAATGCACCATAACCAGCCTACTAGAGACTAGGGATGGGAATCTCTCTGTTATAGACGATTCGATTCATATCTAGATACACGGGTTACGATACGATTCAAAAACAATATATTTTTAATACAGAACGATTCGATACGATTCTGTGGTTAACATTTGTTGACGTAGACATTAATCATATATTATAAAATAAAAAAGCCAATTCTATAAAAGTGACATTCTTACAGTATTTTCAAATTTGTAAAAGACCACATCCCCAAGCATTGTTGGTGTATGGCACCGGCAAAAATAAAATAAAAAGACAAACAACAACAAAATCACATGTCAAATGTATTTATTTTTAGACATGGACCAAGAAATGACATGATGAATGAACATCATTTTGTTGGACGGGATCAGTATAAAAATGAGAAGAAGTTTTAAACTTTAAGTGAAGTGAACTTTAAGTAAAATTTAAGTGTTTTAAACCTACTTGTTGTGTTGTTTTTATTGTGTTGTCTGTCTTTTCGTATGTATCTTATATGGACTTGAGTCTGGAATAAAGTTTATCATAACGCTGTACAATATAAACATAAAGCAGAATAAAATAATAACATGCAATGTAGGGGCAGAATCTGACATCTCCTGTTATTAGTTGATATCATGGACTGTGATGACTAGCAGCTTATCACTGACAGCATGTCAGACTATTTCTCTGTGTTTGCTACACTCTGTGTTTGTCATTTATAAAAAGATAAATCACTTTCCTATAATACATCAATGATATTTCAATGGAATAAATTACTTATTGACTTATTCATACTTCAATAACAGCATCAATAAGTGATTTACATAGGGGGGATCAAAATAAAATAAATAAATAAAATAAAAATCAACCAGCCACCCTCCTGACAAGTAAAGAACAGTCGGTGAGCTTTGTGGAAATGTGAACTGCTCGATCCTCCTCTGACACGTCACATACCTGTGTGCTGCCAGGGCTTGGCTGGTATTTCTGGGCAGTCATGACACCGACGAAGACTTCTTGGACCCGGAGCCGGGCTTCTTGGTCGCCACCGCAGGGCACTATGGCCTCCATATTTGACAGGAATAACGTTACATATTTCTGTCTGTGTCTGTGACCCCCCGTTCAACCCACAACTGGCAGGATTCGCCTTTAGTTTCTGCTGCGGCTTGGCTGCTCCCTGGTTTATCCAACCAGCATTAGCTTCTGTTCCTCAGCTCCACCGGTCAAGCTGGCGCGGATGTTTACATCCATTATCGTTGTCAGTAATGCCTGCTACGGAGCATGCTGCCAGCTTTCACGTTGTTTTAGAGATGCAAACTGTTAAAGCCAGTCAACCGATTGCTACTCTTGCGATACCCGAATCCATGACTCTACAATGGATTCATCTAAGGATTCATGGCTGATTCGTATCAATTGAGGAGGCTGCTACCGACGCAGCCGTATCTCTCGCTTGTCAAACCGGGTATTCGGTCGTATCGGTTAATCGTTCCCAACCCTACTAGAGACGCAGAGTTCAGCTCCGTCACACTAACTTCTGTCTGCTGGAAACTACGACCACTTTAATCTGTCACAGCTGAGTTATCAGGACTCTGCTGCTGCACACAGGCTCACAGGTCAAAGGTCAAAGGTCAGCAGGTGCTGCAGTAGTGGAGGACTCACCTGAAGGGCAGGTAGGAGGCGTTGGAACCAGAGATCAGAGCTCTGTAGGCTTCTTCTGGAGTTTTCTTCAGGTAGATCACCTGACACACACACACACACACACACACACACACACACACAAAGTGTGACAACATACAACATGCACATCGTGGAGCTAACAATTTGTGTGCTAAGCTAGGCTAACAGTCAGTGTGCCAAACTAGGCTAATAGTCTTTATGCTAGGCTAGGCTAACAGTCGTTATGCTAAGCTAGGCTAACAGTCAGTGTGCCAAACTAGGCTAACGGTCTTTATGCTAGGCTAGGCTAACAGTCTTTATGCTAAGCTAGGCTAACAGTCAGTGTGCCAAACTAGGCTAACAGTCTTTATGCTAAGCTAGGCTTAAACATGAACATGAACTGAACCTGTGTATTTTGATTGTTTCTGAGTTGATACACAGACGTTTATTTTTGTCAAGTTCAGTGACATCACTATGTGCAATTTCCAGGAAGTGACGGTGATGACTCACAGCGTAGCCTCCAATCAGCACAGCAGCGTTGGATCTCTTCCTCTGGTCAAAGCTGGTGTAGTGAACGATCCTCTTCCTGGTCAGAGTGAACGACTGCAGAGAAGAAGAAGAAGAGGAAGAGACGTCACACAACATCAGGACATCACATAGAGCTCAGGAACAACACTACATCTAAAAACACTTCACGGACATATGACCCTCCTCTTCCTCAGTCTGTTTACATTTCTTTGATGAAGAACTTTGTGACGTCACCTTTTCTCTATCTAAAAATAGCAGAGCAGATATGAGCAGAGACTTGATGATGATCACTGACATTAGGTGGGAAGTGGATATATTGATCAGAGGTCGACTGATTCATTGGTCTGTCCGATTAAATGGCGCAGACAGGACTTTATATAAACTATAGTTAATAAGGGAACAGGACTTCATAACATAAATAATTTCCCCTCAGGGATCAATAAAGTATTTCTGATTCTGATTCTGATTCTGATTCTTCAGGTGTTTTCAAACGATCCATCAGCCATGGTTTTTTTTTCCTGCTCCAAACTATCATTATTATATCAGCCATTAAAAATCCACTATCGGTCGAGTTCTAATATCGGACAAATAAGTTTTTACATGTCAGATATCAGCACAAAATCCAACACATTACATCCCTCACATTTCTCTGTATCATGATGTGGTTGAATATTATTTCAGGCCGACACAACTGAGGTAGTATTTTAACAGGCCTGACTATCAATAACTATTTTACACATTCACAAGTTTTTATTTTCAGCAATTGAAAAAAAAAACACAGACCGGACCGTGAGGATGTACCACTGTTTGCTAGCTTGATGCTAATGACAGTAACATTAACTCAGCGGGTTGACAAAGTGTTTTCCCCCTTTTACTCTGTGTGGTAACATCCCTAGAGGAAGTATTAAAAATGCTGGGGTGTTGTTGTCATACAGTTGTCTACGGCAGCAGATCGTTATGTGTTTCTACTGGTCAAAGTGACGGCTGTGATGGGAGAACTGGATCTCAGTGAAGGGCAAGTGGTCCATAACTTTAATTTTGGAGACAAAAAAATGTAGGCTTAGCGCCTGTGGTCCATTGGCCAATAGGAAATGTAGAATACTCAAAAGTACTTTAAAAGTGCTTGAGTTACTTTTCTCAGGGAATAATGTTGGAAGTACTTTTAAAGTGCTTGAGTTACTTTTCTCAGGGAATAATGTTGGAAGTACTTTTAAAGTGCTTGAGTTACTTTTAACTTTAAAAAGTAACGCAGTAACGTACTTTGATTACTTTTAAAGTAACCCTTACCCAACACTGATCACCACACAATATATGTGTGATTTTAAACGTGTTGTGATGTGCTGAGTGTTGAGATTAACTATACTGTAATTTATTTCCTTCTTTCAGTGTCAAATGATGTCCTTAAAGGAATGCTGTATTTAATAAGATATGAAGTTTTCAGTCTGTTCAGACATTACACAGTTTAGTTCATCCAGTGGACTAAAAACCATCTGATCATATGACTGTAGTTGGCTACCTAAAGTTTAATTTATATTTCTCATATTAATCATTTATAAAATTTAAAAATCCTGATGTCAGCGAGACGATTTGATATTATCTCACAAAAACATTGTGACACTGCTGTATTGACCCCCCCCCCCCAACTGCACACGTGTGTCTTCCACCTGGACAGGTACAGACTGATCACAGGGTGTGAATGCAGACCGTCCGGTCGTCATGACGCATGACAACAGGCGACCGGAGGAATGTCATCACCATGGCAACCAAGATAAAACAAGACAAAACACTTAAAGCAAAAGATTTACAGTTGAGACAACAAAACACTTTGTACAGTGCTGACACACACACTCACTGTGACAGAGCGAACATGTCAGTCACATTCACTCTGTCACATAAACTCTGAGTGAATGTGACAGAGTGAACGTGATGTAGTGACTGAGTCTGGTGCATTCTGGACATTCCTGTCGGGGGAGAGTCAGCTGCAGCAGAAACTCACCTTCAGCTTCTTGTTGAGTTTACAGCAGTATCGATACAACATGGCCAAATTCAGAGGACCGAAGTCTGCATAGAAACTGACACACAACACACACAGTTAGAAACTCAGTGTACACACACACACACACACACGCAATAAAAACAATCAGGATCCTCAGTAACAAACAAGCAACAAATAATAAGGTTCCTGTTCAGAGGGAGTCAGATAAAGTTCAACTATATAATCATTAAACGAGGAACAGGTCTGTCTCAGAGAGCAGGATCAGTCAAACTCTGAGTTTGTTCAGCCTGACATGAAACTCTGAGTTTTCCGTTTCACAAAGCCAGCTCAGTGTAACCCTGAGTCAGTTACTATGGCAACATACTGAAGAAGGCCCGCGGTGTGTTGGTCGTCCTCCTTGAGAATTTCATCTGTGATGTCATCACCTAACTACAGCGAGAACCCTGAGAGGAAGGCCGTGACCGATGTAGATGAGGCTTCTTCATCCTCTGGTGTACGTCCTTACACCTTCAGCCAGTCCAAGTCTGTTCAGTGTTTCATCGTCCAGGTCAATTAGACCACAAGCGCCATTCGGTGTTTGGGGCAGCTGGTTATTATGTTCACACACACACGTTCCACATATTGATTATTAATCAATAACAGTTTAAAGGAGCTGAACTTACTTTTCGTAGACGAACTCCTCGTCGGTGCAGAAGTAGTGAGTGTTGGCTGTACTCTTAGGTTTACTGCGTAATGTGGCGAAGTACAGACGCTCTGTTGGACACACACACACACACACACACACACACACACACAGGTTAGAAACTGATCTGAGACCAGTTCAACTCTGAACTTCGTCAGATGTCAGCTGACAGCAGTTTTAAATGTAACAGGTTTGATTTTTGTTTTATTTCATTGTAAAAAAACTAGACTTGCACCGATTACAATTTTTTGGGCTGATACCAATTTCCAATTTGCAGAGTGTTTGGACGGCCGATTCCAATTTCATTTTTTTCAAACCACTTTACAGCACACAATATATTGCAATATTTTCTATCTTTCCTTTATTAGAACATTTTAATCAAGACACAACCAGCTCTTCAGTAATCGTCTCAAACAAACAAACACAAACACAAACAGTGACACAGGTTAAGAAACATTTTCCTTTTTGCTCAAATATAACTTCAGGTACAGTATTAAAATGAATAAGTAAAAAGGCATACTTAAATAAAAACATGGATAAATGAAATAATAATTCTTGGTGTGTAGCATTTGTGGGTAATTTCTCGAATAGACAAAAAAGTAAAACTATCTCCTGTGGAAAATTCACACAGGTCTTCAGGACGTGCCCACCAATAAGCGTGCGGACACGCACATCTTGGGCACGCGGACATGCGCCTCGTCAGTTTCAAGCAGCACAGTGCAGCAGTGAGAGCTCTGCAGTTCAGTTTAACCAGATAATTAACAACTTCCTCCTTCTCTCTTTTGATGTGTGTGCGTGAATTATTAATGTGAGAAGCCGTCCATGTTTCACTTCCTCACATTGCCTAAGCCGTGAGTTGCACATGTACATGTGTGTGCGCTGCTGATGTTACACCATGTCAATCATGTGGCGCGCCGGGATATTTGACTGGCGTTTTAAAGCGTCATATTTTAGACTGACCGGCCAGTCGCAGGTCACGGCCAATCACGTGAAAACCGGCCCGATTCTGAGCACTGCCGATAAATCGGTGCAAGTCTAGAAAAAATGATGATATAAAACCTATAACTATGACAGAGGATATTATAACTATAAATAAATACTACCGATGGATTGACAGACGCACTTTACTTCTCTCATAATAACTGACAGAACAGCTGATGAACAGAATATCTGAAGGTGATCAAAGTTTGAACACTGTGTGTCGATGGAAGTAAAGATTGTGTCATCTAGTGTTGCGCGGTATACCGGTACTAAAATAGTACCGCGGTACTAGAGTATTCCAAACGGTACTATACTGCATTTGGAAAATACCGGTACTTTTTAAATTGATTCAATTCATTAATTTATTTAATTCATTTATGCACACAAACGCCTTCCTTGTTCCTATTGGAGCACAGATTGCGCAAGTGGTGTGTATGACGTCACCTGTATCAACATTCGCAGCTGGCGCACGTGAAAAAGACAAGAGAAAGTCTGCCTCGCAAAGGGAGACAACACGAGACAACACCAACTTGGTGAAACATTTGAGCAACCAAACCATGACGTCCGTACTGAGGTACTTACCGAACCATGATTTTTTTTGGTACCGTTACACCCCTACTATTTATTGTTGTAAAGGTTTGTATCCAAAAGGACTTTTCCTTAGGAAAAGTACCGAAGAGTATTGAAATTCATATTGGTATTGGTACCGAAACAAAGATTTTGGTATCGTGACAACACTAGTGTCATCAGAATCATTTTGGACGTCTGAAGAAGTAAAACTCTGAGAGAAACTGAAACTAAAACAGCTGTGTGTGTTTTTGTTCTCTCATGAAGTCGACCAGCAGCTGAAGGAAACTAAAGATAATCAGTAATAAAAATAGTAGTGACAGGAAGTGTGCGAGAAGACGTTTAGTCAGCAGATAAACTGCAGAGTTCAGAAGATAACAAAGAGAAAATAGTGGGGTTTCTATCCACCTATTTTAATTCACATTTTCAAAAACTGCGAAAAAAAAACTTGGATGGAAACGCCAGAAATTCGAAAAAAGGCAGAAAATTCGAAAAAAAGTTTTTATGCTTGGAGCGGGTGGATCTGTCAGCGTATCGATAAAAGGAAAATGCGATTTTTTGCTATGGAAACAGGTTTTGCGAATAAACGATGAAGTACCGGCACAGATCCTCAAATGTGGCCCTTGACATACGGAAATGTTTCAGCCAGAGTTCGTGAATGAAATGCTGCTGGACAACTACTTCCCAGAAGTCTGTCCCACGCCTACGTCCCCATACACACGGAGAACAACGCGCTGGTCTCCTTCCAGATATTTCCAACAGTACTCTTAACATTAAACTTCTTTGTCGTGTCTTCTTCAAGATGGTTAGGTACGCTGTGAAAGCTGACAGCTTTATCAGGAATCTGTCCATGGTCAGTTGCTGAGTGTCAGTTGACTCTTCTTCTATGGGGGTGTTTTTATTTTGTTCATTTTTCATGAGACGCGCCATCTACTGCTCTTCCCGTTGACTCCCAATAATCACAAAATAATAACAAATGGAAACGGGCATAAATTTGCATTTTCTTTTGCACATTTTCACAAAATTCGCTCAAAAATTTCGATACATTTGGATGGAAACCCCACTAATGTCTGACGAGGGAGACGTGATCCGTCCAACACTCAGTGGAGTCCGTCATCTCCTGATGATGGACACCTGGCAGGACACTGTCCCTCTGACATCATGCTCACCTGCCACACAAACTAACTTCAACTACATTTATTTAGATTTTGATGCTTTTTACAGTCAGTTTTATCAAGTCCAGTTCTCCTGGTAACACTTGAGGGTTTGACTAATACCTGGAACAATCATTACCACCCCATAAGGTTCTAATGCAACAGAAACGTTGTTTACTGCCCCAGTAAATAGGACGAGCCTTAGATACAACTTGTCAACAGGAGATCTTCATCTAACCGCTTCATCCTCTTGAGGGTCGCGGGGGGGCTGGAGCCTATCCCAGCTGACATCGGGCGAGAGGCAGGGTACACCCTGGACAGGTCACCAGACTATCGCAGGGCTGACACATAGAGACAAACAACCATTCACGCTCACATTCACACCTACGGACAATTTAGAGTTATCAATTAACCTGCATGTCTTTGGACTGTGGGAGGAAGCTGGAGTGCCCGGAGAGAACCCACGCTGACACGGGGAGAACATGCAAACTCCACACAGAAGGATCGAACCGGGATCGAACCGGGATCGAACCGGCAACCCTCTTGCTGTGAGGCGGCCCTCAACAAGAGATATTTGTGATATTTGAGTCCACTCAGCTCAGAGAACCCTTCGGCTCAGCTGTTAGCCAGAAAGCTTACATTATGCTAACGAGATTCAAAGTCAATAACAAACACAAAGTCAAATCTGACAGGATGTTTAACAAGAAGACAAGCGAGCTATCAGACACGTCTCCGTCCCCAAATCACTATCAACATTAACTTTAACGTTCCTGTCGGCCGCAGCCTGAAGCAGCAAGCTGAACGGCCAATAGGATGTGAGCTGATCACTGATGTGATCCAAGGGGGCAGTGTACTTCCTGTGGCGTTCAGAAGACGGCACATTGACGGACTGACGTTACTTTCAGTGTTTGAAATGGACCGTAAACACAATGTTGCTATGGTTACTCCTGACACTGTGTAGGCCGCAGTGATCACACGGTTTTACTAAATGACTCAGCAGGTGTCCGTTATCAGGTTTAATGGACACGCTGCAGCCAATCAGAATCAAGTATTCACCCACACCATAGTAACTAACTTCACACTACGGCTGCACGATATTGGAAAAAACTGACATTGCGTTTTTTTGGGGGGTTTTTTGGGGGGGCAATATATATTGCGATATTAAAACATACAGCAATTTTGACCCGATGACTTAAAGTAAGAAAATTAAAAAATAGTGGGTTTTACTCAGCACAACTGCAGAGGCTACCAGCTTCAGTTAATTTTTAATTTTATATACTTTATTAATCCCCCTGAGGGGAAATTCAATTTTTTCACTCTTTTGTCATCAACACACAGGTCCGAAAGAAACAAACATGCACAAAGTAGAGAGATGTCAGAGTGAGGGAGCCAGGGTCAGGCGCCCTGAGCGGTTGGGGGGTTCGGTGCCTTGCTCAAGGGCACCTCGACAGTGCCCAGGAGGTGAACTGGCACCTCTGTGCCATTGAAAGCAAACTACATTATAGACGAGCCGTTATTTATTAATCCCTCTTTGTCTTTATATTTTTACTTTTTATCCGCTCCGTTGTCTTTGTAAAGTTAACATATTGCACCGTCATTTCAAACTCAACACTTCCTGAATTTGTCTCAAATTAAAAGCCCCTTATGACCTCAGCTGAGAGAATCCCTCCATTTTCTAAATAGGCTTTTATTGTGAAACATTTGCAGAAACTTCCTGTGGAGGATTCAGTGACTTGAATGTTTGTCTATGGCGCTTCAAATGTAGCTCCTGCCATCTGCTGACGCCTTTAGGTGACTACAACAACATGTCGGCTGGCACATGAACACACATAGGACACATAGGACAAGAATAACCCGATGATATCACAGACGTCGTGAAAGATGACCGGGGATAATTGGTGAGTACCAGAGTGTAGTGTGTCATGGCTGTCAGCCAAGACACGGCACGATTTTATGACTCCACAATCGTGTAATGTGACATAGTGACTTTCAGAATGGGCACAAAGGTCGTGTAGTGTGAACCAGGCATAAACCCTCCTTTACCGCTTGTCCCTCCGGCATGTTGCTAATTTTCAGTGTGTGACTGCAGCGTGTGCACGAGAGGGGGAGGGCTGCTGCGTGCAGAGAGGTGACCAGAGCAAAGAGCTCTCGTCAGAGCTGCTTTTCTGAAGCAAAACAAAAGTTTACATGTTCTAAAAAAAGAGAAAACATTGCATGTCCTGCGATGTGACTATCGCACACGCGCATATCGCGATGGCGATGTTCAAACAATATATCGTGCAGTCCTGCTTTACACTGTTTAAGGTAAATTCACCTGTTGATCTTTACCTTTAATTAATTTATCTTTACATTTAACAGTCTGAGAGAATTTAACAAACTAATTTTACCTCAGAGACTTTTTAATTAATCTTTTGTTGCATTTTACATTTCATGAACTATTTTAACTTGAAAAAACAATTTTAACTTCATCATAACCTCTAATACACTAATCTCTATTAACTTTAATAATCTCTATTAACTTTAATTTCACTTTGATTAACAATTGTCATTTTATTATAATCTTTAAAACATCAACACTATTTACTATAATAAACTGCTTTAACTTAAACTGTTTTGACTTTATGAAAACTTCGGATATTCCTAACTTTACTAGATTGTTTCAAGATAAATTAACTGAATTAAACTGTGTATTTTTAACGTACCTTTAATGAACTCTGTATTGAAGTATCTGTACTTTGAGTAAACTGTGTATTTGTACCTTTAATGAACTGAGCGGCTCCCTGCAGCGGCTCGGACTCGTCAGTCACGCCGAACAGGGCGGACAGGATCGGGGAGTGTCTAACTCCTTCCACCGTCATGGCTCCGTCTAATTCCCGGCCCGCTTAGCTTCACTAAACTTTTTAAAGTGCTAGCAGCTCGGTTAGCCCTTAGCAGGCTAGCAGCGGAGCTAGCAGGCAGGTGAACGGAGACTGTTGAAAAGTTTAAAAACTTTCTCCTCAGTTTCCCATCAGCCCCTGCTGCCGCCCTTCAAGCACAGAGGAACCGTTTCTACCGTTTCCGCTCTTTGGTTTTCCGTTTTTTCACCGGTAAATATTCCCGGGTTAGCATGTTAGCCCGTTAGCACCGGATCTCTTTGACGACGCTCCAGGAGTCTGAAACTGTGATTGTACAAATCCCTCCTTAAGAAACGTTACCATAGCAGCGGGAGCCGCTCCCATAGCAACCACAGCCAATCAGCAAACAGAACGGGCTGTGCTGCCTTCATGGTCTGCTCGGAGAGCTGCCATGAAAAGTTTTCCTGAAGTTCTGTCTGTCAGAGGGGACGTCTGTCTGTGTAACTACAGTCATATCAATCAATCAATTTTATTTATAAAGCCCAATATCACAAATCACAATTTGCCTCACAGGGCTTTACAGCATACGACATCCCTCTGTCCTTATGACCCTCACAGCTGATCAGGAAAAACTCCCCAAAAAACCCTTTAACGAGGAAAAAATGGTGGAAACCTCAGGAAGAGCAACTGAGGAGGGATCCCTCTTCCAGGACGGACAGACGTGCAATAGATGTCGTACAGAACAGATCAGCATAATAAATTAACAGTAATCCATATGACACAATGAGAGAGAGAGAGAGAGAGAGAGAGAGAGAGGGAGAGAGATGCAGGTAATGACAGTAGCTTACAACAACATTAATGAAAGTAATAATATTATAGTTATAGTTCTGGCTACTGTGGTACAATATGTTGAAAGTATGTATTAATATCTGACAGTATACATGTGTGACAATAGTCATATGTGTATAATAACAGTAGAAGTATGACTAATGACTAATGATGGCAGCAGCAGCAGGAGGCATCTGGTAGGAGTAAAGTCTTAAGTCTAGTCTTAAATGTGGAGACGGTGTCTGCCTCCCGGACCGTAACAGGAAGATGATTCCACAGGAGAGGAGCCTGATAGCTGAAGGCTCTGGCTCCTGATCTACTTTTGGAGACTTTAGGGACCACGAGTAACCCTGCGTTCTCAGAGCGCAGTGTTCTGGTGGGATAATATGGCACTATGAGCTCTCTAAGATATGACGGAGCTTTACCATTTAGAGCTTTATAAGTTAACAGTAGGATTTTAAATTCAATTCTGGATTTTACAGGGAGCCAGTGCAGAGAAGCTAAAACAGGAGAAATATGATCTCGTTTCTTAGTTCCTGTTAGTACACGTGCTGCTGCATTCTGAATTAGCTGGAGAGTTTTTAAGGACTTACTAGAGCTACCTGATAATAGAGTAACATGTAAGTGTAACTACAGTCACATCACAGTAACATGTAGGTGTAACTACAGTCACATCACAGGTGTAACTACAGTCACATCACAGTAACATGTAGGTGTAACTACAGTCACATCACAGGTGTAACTACAGTCACATCACAGTAACATGTAGGTGTAACTACAGTCACATCACAGTAACATGTAGGTGTAACTACAGTCACATCACAGTAACATGTAAGTGTAACTACAGTCACATCACAGTAACATGTAGGTGTAACTACAGTCACATCACAGGTGTAACTACAGTCACATCACAGTAACATGTAAGTGTAACTACAGTCACATCACAGGTGTAACTACAGTCACATCACAGTAACATGTAAGTGGAACTACAGTCACATCACAGGTGTAACTACAGTCACATCACAGTAACATGTAAGTGGAACTACAGTCACATCACAGTAACATGTAAGTGTAACTACAGTCACATCACAGGTGTAACTACAGTCACATCACAGTAACATGTAGGTGTAACTACAGTCACATCACAGGTGTAACTACAGTCACATCACAGTAACATGTGGAACTACAGTCACATCACAGTAACATGTAAGTGTAACTACAGTCACATCACAGTGCATGGCTGTTAGTTCACTGTAACTTGTTGTGATAATGATGTCAGTAACGTACTGAACACAAATCTACGTCATAAACTCAGATCTTTGACTCTTTTTTCTTAAGTTGTTGTTGACTCATTTATATGAAATAATAATTAAATGATAACAGTTTTTTTTGTTCTTTGATAAAACGATTTCCTGTCAACAGATCAGCTGAAGATGACATTAGTCAGGACGCTTTGATTTGTACTGATTTATTTATGATTGGTTTTGTTCATCATGGTCTCAGATATGTTTCCTGTTTCATGAACGCAGCGTGTGAAGACGCTTCATTTAAGTTTCATTCAGAGTGAAATATAAAAGTTATTCTGATCTCAGAGTCATTGAGCTGAACCAGACGATTGTGGACTTTTGTTTTGTCTCCTGTCGTCCTGCCTGAGCTCAGTCAGTCACATGACACCTGTGCTGGAAACAGGTGAAATAACCTCATCTGATTGGCTGACTGACTGATATGTCTGCCGACCCTGTTCATGTCACTGTGATGATGTCAGAATCTCACCTGCTATCAGAGAGATCCACACGCGGTTTGGTCCAGGTCCAGGTCCAGGTCCAGGTCCAGGTCCAGGTCCAGGTCCAGGTCCAGGCTGGAGGACTCGGGGGCCATCCTGGTGCATCCTCCAGGCCCCGGCGTCCACCATGCTGCAGGGCGGCGAGCAGACTGCGAGGACGCGGCGGGGCTGAGCTGAGGAGGTGTCAGGTGACCTGGATCAGGTTGCTCCTGGTTCCAGAGGGGACAGAGGTGTGAGTTTACAGCCGGCTCAGGTTTCAACACACATTCAGGTCTGAGCTGGACTTTCTGCTGTACACACTGTACATCAGCTCACCTGCTGCAGGTGAACTAACGAGGTGAGAGGGACAAACATGACACCACGCCACTGACATCACGGAAACTAGAACGGGACCACAGGAAGTCCTGGTCCATCAGGAATGGTTCAGAACAGCTCAGCTGACCTCATCCTGCAGAGACAAACATGTCCAGTCTCACAAAACCACCGTCAACATTCAGAGACACAAACAGCTGATGGAAACGTCAGGACACACACTGATCCAACTGCAGCTCAGCTCAGCTCCTGGTCCTGGTCCTGGTCCTGGTTCTGGTCCTGGTCGGTCCACACACACTGATTCGGATTCTGTTGGCTCAGGACGAAGTGTGTGTGTCACGTTGGTAAACACACACAGACGTTCACCTGTCACCTGTTTTACAAACGTCTCTGAGTGTGTGCTGAGCCGACAGGTGCGTCCTGGTAACTGTGACATCAGCAGGTGTCCACAGCTCCTCCACTGTCCTGGCAGCGTCCTCTACAGGCTGCAGAGCTCATCACAGCCACAACAGCATCATCATCAGCATCATCATCATCATCATCATCATCATCATCATCATCACAGACTGAACAAGAATAAGAATAAGTAAGAGTTAGTTAGTAAGTAATTAAAAAACTTTTGAGTCAAAGAACATTTTGTTTTGTGGATGAAAAGCTCCTATAAAAGGAAGTCCCGCCCACTCACATGACCCATGACACATAACCCGAACCCTAACCCATGACCCGCCCACCCACATGACCTGCCAACAGTCAGAACAATGTATAAACTAATTAAACGTCACGTAAAAGCCTGGTCCCTTTTACTAGCCCGGTGTGGCTACACATGTTGCCAAATAAAGGCCTGTCTCAATTAGAGGCCTGAGGTCCGTTTCACAAAGCAGGTTTAGTGAAAACTCAGAGTCTGTTAACCCTGAAATGAGGGAAACTCTGAGTTTTCCGTTTCAAAAAGGGAGGTAACTCAAACAGAGAAAGAGGGGTAACTCTAGCCTGTTTCAGAGAGAGAGGTAACTTAAGCTCTCGGTCAGTTACCGTAGTAACAGACTCTGTGAACCTAACCTGGTTGGGACCAGGTTTTTCTCAATGAACCTCGAGTTTCTCTCTGTCTCCGCCCTCTTTCAGAGCCACACACTCCATTTGATTTCCTCATTCATTCAGTCAGCAGGTGAGTTTTGGCGTAGCCTAGTTCTGCCGTCTGTCATTTAAAAAATCAGAATCAGAGTCATTAGAAGTCCATTAGGCACAGTAGGTGCCGACTTTTTTTACTAACATGGCATGTCCTTCTGATAACGATCCCGTGGATTCAGCATTACTGCGCAGAGAATTAAATATTCATCGGGAGATGGTTATCAGACCGCGCATAGATGTTTTAGCATTTCCACACAATTATCTTTTTGAGCGGTACCGTTTCACGTCACAGTCCATCATCTACACAACCTAATCCGTCCTTACATCTGCAACATTACCAGTCATAGTCATGCTCTCACATCCCAGCAGATATTGTGTGTTGCGCTCACAGACTGTATAAAAATGCGCTGTGTTTCTTTGCAAATGGAAGTTTTTTGTACAATGTCGGAGACGCTGAGCACTTGAGTAAGGCAGCTGTATGCAGGGTGGTCAGAAAAGTGTGCTCGTTTTACGGCATCTGCCTTCTTTCTGTTGGGTGAGTAGAAGTCTGTGTTAGTTTAAATGGGCTTAATTATTTAACAGAACATGATATAGATGAGAAGACATTTATGTGTGTGAAAACAGCATTATGTTGGGGATAAAACAACTGCGCAGTCAAACAGCCACTTAATATTTACTTTGCAATGTAAAACATGATCAAAATGAGGTACCCCCATGAGATTATGCCGAGGTCTTACCTGTTTGAACAATGTTTTTATATTTCATCCTAAACTGCTGCCAAGTGCGCTTCTCCCCCGCGGGATTGCACCTAAATGAAATAAATTAATAGGCTACCATTCAAGCAGTTTTCCCCTGTAATATTATTGTGATTGCAAAGGACTACATTTAAACTTAATCACTGACCCGAGCAGCAATATTCTCCCACGCTGTCTCCCTCTCTTTTGCAGCTGCAGCGGTGTTGCACTTCTTTTTGAAAACGTGTGCAAACTCACCGTATGAGCGTATTAAGATTTCTAATTCTAGTGGGCTGAAAAACGCAGCCCTCCTCCGAATCGGGGCTCCATTGATGCTGGCTTTTTATAGTCGTGGTGCACGCGCTTAACCCCAGGTGAAACTACTCTGAGTTGATTAAACTGATTCAAATCAGCTGTTCTGGAACCAGAAACTCAGAGTTTCCTATCTCAGAGTAGATCAACTCAGAGTTCAGGATTAGACTCAGAGTTTGTTGAACCTGCTTTGTGAAACGGACGCCAGGTCTCATATACACTGAACAAAAATATAAACGCAACACTTTTGTTTTTGCTCCCATTTTTCATGAGCTGAACTCAAAGATCTAAAATATTTTCTATGCACATAAAAGACCATTACCCTCAAATACTGTTCACAAATCTGTCTAAATCTGTGTTAGTGAGCACTGATTAGACAGCATGAATATTGCACAGGTGTGCCTTAGGCTGGCCACAATAAAAGGCCACTCTTCTCCGTGAGCCCGCCAGGCCCATGAGCGCTCACGGAGAAGAGTAGGAACGTTAGCGTTAGCTCCCGGGAGCGTTAGCAGTTAGCACTAGTCGACTGCCATGCTGATGTTCCTACTCTTCTGCGTGCCCACAGGCTCATGGAGAAGAGTTAGCGTTAGCTCCTGGAGTTAGCACTAGGTGTCATCACAGATCTTCAATAACAGAAGCTGCGCCCATGGTATTAAATGGTATACACTTCCTGTCTCCTGAGTGGGCATTGGATGTGAAATCAGATTTTAATCCCTCAATCGGTACATCACAGGACATGTTCCATGACACTGTGAGGGAGCCACCATGTTGGATTGTTCCTTTTAATTAGAGGATTAAAATCCACTCACCATCCTACACTGACACGTGCCATCATCTGAATATGGAAAAGAACATATTAAGTCCATCTGGAAACATAAAGGGAGAAACATTAGGAAGAAATGAGCGACTCATGTTCTCACATCTGATCTGAGGGTTGATTTTGTTCTGCTTCCTTTACTAATCTTATCTGTGGTTGTTTCAGAGTGGACACTGTCATTATTGGTTACAAATTAGATTTATAAAGAGTTGATGATCAGACATAAATATACAGATGTTTGTGATCTTACTGTACGTCTGGTTTTGTATTGTTTTCTGTCTCTAATTTTACTTCTGTTTTGTCTTTTTTAAGATTGTGTGCCTCACTTTTGTTATGATGGAAAGTGATAATTGTATATCACAAATAAATAAACTCTTATTCAACACTAAACAAAGAACAAATTTAATGTTCCTGGTTTCATCAGCTGGTTTAATGTCTGATACGACACAGTGTGACATCACGTCACATCAGCTCAGAGTTTGTTACTAAAACAGACGTGTCTCTAAACAAAGCTCATTTTCTCCTGATTCATATGAGTGTTCAGAGGGGCGGAGCCTGTAATAATGGCTGCAGTGTTTCCTTCTGAGACTTTGGGTCGAAGGAAACGCTTAGAACATGAAAGATCTCAGCTCAGAGCAGAAAGCGCTCCACGTCATCTCCGCGTTTGGACAATGTGAGAGGCGGGGCTTCTGTGGTGGTCACGACAACAACTTTACAGTTGGAAAATGAAGGAGGAGAAACTGGTGGTGGCAGCTGATTGATACCCAGAGCTATACAATTTTACGAGCTCTACCCAGGTGCATTATGGGAGCTGTAGGATGTTTCATGAGGAGTTAAAGACACAAAGACTTATAAACACAAAGTTTTATTGATTTATCGATTTATTACAGTTTGAATGAAACACCCTGAGACAGAAGCTGAGAGGGTCGGCCATGACGGAGCAGCTGGACAGAGACAGAGTGTGTGTGTGTGTTCAGTGTGTGTGTGTGTGTGTGTGTGTGTGTGTGTGTCTACAGGTGTGTGTTAGCTGCCCCTAATCCTTCACATTCGATGATGTAGGTGACGTTGCTGCTCAGTTCGTCCTCGCACTTTGTTATTGTGAACTTTGCCTGGAAACACAAAAATAAAGTATAAATACATCATACGTGTGTGCGCGTGTGCGTGTGTGTAGTCTGTGTCTGACCTGAGTGAGCTGCTCTGCGATGTGAATGGCCGTCTGTGTGTGCAGTGTCACGGCGCCAGTTCGAATCCGAGACGTTCCCTTCGCCAACGCCATGAAGATGATGAGCTGAGGAGGAAGAGGAGGTCACAGGTCAAAGTGCACTGTATGTCCATGGGTCACAGTGATGTCACAGTGATGTCACAGCATGTCTCACCTGGTCCTGCAGGAACTCGTCCACACAGCCATTGTGTCTGATGTTTCTCAGCAACATCTCAGCAGCTTCTATACCAACTTTATCTGCATACACACCTGAGAGACACACACACACACACACACACACACAGAGAGTGTGAAGGCTCTGATTGGCCACACCTGGCTGAGACAGGTACATCACAGAGCTGTGATTGGTCACGACGTGTCGTCTCTGTTCCAGCTGAACATGTGACGTTCTCACCTTTCTTCCCCAGAGCTGAACCTGCGAACACACAACCTGTCGACGACTCAGCGATGATTCTGAAACACAGAGAGGACAAGAGCCAATCAGAGAGACACCTGTTGCTTCTTCCTGTTTCCTGTGGCAGTAACATGAACAGAGATGTTTCTTTGTGCTGTTTTCAAGCAGGAGGCTGTTTTTTATCCCAACTTCCTCTCGGACAGTGAATGTAGCAGTGATGTCAACAGGTGGGCGGGGCTTACATGATGCCGTTGCCATTCCCGCAGGCCTTGTCCTTCTCCTGCACGGCCGGGATGTTGATGTACAGCTCTTTGATTTCCTTCCTGATGGTTCGAACAGCAGCTGCCGACATGTCTTTAGCCAGCTGAGGACAGATTATACCATCAATACGTCACACTGATCAATACGTCACACTGATCAATACTAGAGCTGGGTTGAAAAAAAATCGATTTAATCGATCCGAATCGATTTTCCTTTAAATGGCACAATATCGGTTCATTAATTAAAAAATCGATCTTTTACTATAACTATTTTCCTCCGTGGACGTGTTGTACAGCTGGTAGCAGCCTGCAGCAGCAGCAGTACTATCAACCCAGGTAGTCTCGTGAGATCAGCATTTAGCACCTGAGGTCATGCAGCGAGATCTCGCGAGACGGCCATGGGTCTACGGTGCGAGTATTTTCAATCGTATTTTCCCCTAAAAATATAACGCTAATAATGTACGAATGTTTATTAAATGCACATCAGTTTCACAGAAAAGATTAAGAAATACCACTAAGCATCAGCACACTGCTAACTGTAGCCTCAGTTTGGGCCTCATACAGATCTGCTGGTAAAGTTAACTTAGCGTTAGCAAGCGTGATACAAGACGGCAGAGAGGCGACGTTGTGCAAATTAACCAAAGATTTATTAATTCTCTGTAGGAGTAAACACATGGGCCGATAACAAATGTGCTAACTAACTATACTAAAGCTTTACAAGCTATTCAGGGCTGCCGACGATAACGTTAACATGACAAACAGCAAGGCTAACGTTGTGGCTAACAAGCTAACGTACTGACGCTACTCAGACACACACACACACACACACACACACACACACACACACACACACACACACACACAGGACAGCCTCTCAGTCCTTAGCCGCTAACGTTAGCTCATGTACCACACAGAAACTTTTACAAAGGGTCATAATGTGCTTCTAGTGACTGTCAAATCGCCAGCGAACGTTGTTTACACTGCGGACACGGAGAACAGCTGCCTGATGTCATGGGACAAAGATCCTCTGAGAAGAAAGACGGTTCACTCTGCTCTGCCGCCAGGATCACACTGGGAGGCAAAGATCCTCTCTGAGGAAGAGGGCTCACTTTGCTGCAGGGTTCACCTACGTATATTGTTTCTCTTCTGGTACAGTCAATGTCTGCATCACAACCACTGTAGTGTGTTGCACAAAAGCTTTATAAGACGGTTACAGGCAGCAAACTTGTGGATGTCCTTTGTTTACACTTTTTGTAGCCATTTCATTTAAATTGTCTGCCTTGTGATTAGATTTAATTTAAAATATTTATTTTGTATGTGTCAGGTAATGTTAAATAAAAGTACATGATGACTAATGTGCTGCTTTGGGGCCAATTCTTAATGTAAACAGTATTTTTAATAGTAATGCACCAGGTCAGAGGGTTCCTTGTTAAATATACTCAGTTAGTTCTCAGAAAATATCTTAATATCCACGCAAATTTTGTATCATAATTGAAATATACTTGACTGAATCGATATTAAACTGAATTGAATCGAATCGTGAATCTGATCGAACTGAGTCCTTGAAAATCGAATCGAATTGATCTGGAAAATCTAAATCGATACCCAGCCCTGATCAATACATCACACTGATCAGTTTGATATCAAACTTCCAAACGTTTCTCATCATAATTTAAGGATCTAAAATCTACAGAAATAACCGTGGTTATGACATCACTTCCTGTGTGTCAGTGGTAACTTTACCTTGAATGGCAGCACCCCGGCGACGAAGGCTCGGCCATAGATCTTGGTGATGTTTCCTCTCTCTGTCATGACGACAGGCTGCAGCTCTTTGACCGGGCTCACCGTCACCATCACCTCACCTCCACCCTTAGGGTAGAAGCCCCTGAAACACACACAGTTACACACACACACACACACACACACACAGTGACACACACACACATAGTTACATACACACAGTGACACACACACACAGTGACACACAGACACACACACACATAGTTACATACACACAGTGACACACACACACAGTGACACACAGACACACACACACACAGTTACATACACACAGTGACACACACACACAGTGACACACAGACACACACACACACAGACACACAGACACACACACACACAGACACACAGACACACACACACACACAGATTTTTGGCGAATGTTGGGCCGTTTTGCCGCCAAGCTGCGAGCGTTTAGACACACAGAGCCGGATTGGCGAGTTGATCCGAGGTGCCCAATTTTCCTCCTCGTAGGGTAGACATATTGGAGGAACCCTTTTAGTTTAAACAGACCGAGGCGGCCTTCTGCAACGGGAGGAGCTGTTGATGACTTGTGGGAGGAGCTGTTGATGACTTGTGGGAGGAGCTGTTTAAGACTTGTGCAAGGAGCTGTTTAAGACTTGTGGGAGGAGCTGTTTAAGACTTGTGGGAGGAGCTGTTTAAGACTTGTGGGAGGAGCTGTTGATGACTTGTGGGAGGAGCTGTTGATGACTTGTGGGAGGAGCTGTTTAAGACTTGTGGGAGGAGCTGTTGATGACTTGTGGGAGGAGCTGTTGATGACTTGTGGGAGGGGCTGTTGAAGACTTGTGGGAGGAGCTGTTTAAGACTTGTGGGAGGAGCTGTTTAAGACTTGTGGGAGGAGCTGTTGACTTGTGGGAGGAGCTGTTGACTTGTGGGAGGAGCTGTTTAAGACTTGTGGGAGGGGCTGTTTAAGACTTGTGGGAGGAGCTGTTGATGACTTGTGGGAGGAGCAGTTGAAGACTTGTGGGAGGGGCTGTTGATGACTTGTGGGAGGAGCTGTTGATGACTTGTGGGAGGGGCTGTTGAAGACTTGTGGGAGGAGCTGTTGAAGACTTGTGGGGGGGGCTGTTGATGACTTGTGGGAGGGGCTGTTGAAGACTTGTGGGAGGGGCTGTTGATGACTTGTGGGAGGAGCTGTTTAAGACTTGTGGGAGGAGCTGTTGATGACTTGTGGGAGGAGCTGTTGATGACTTGTGGGAGGAGCTGTTTAAGACTTGTGGGAGGAGCTGTTGATGACTTGTGGGAGGGGCTGTTGAAGACTTGTGGGAGGGGCTGTTGATGACTTGTGGGAGGGGCTGTTGATGACTTGTGGGAGGAGCTGTTGATGACGCCGCACGTGCGAGCCACAGGAAGTAGCGAGCAGCTAGTAGCAAGAGGGAAACACAAACCTGACAGACACTGTAAAGATGAGCAACTGGGGAGACAAGGAATTGTGCGCCCTCCTTGTCCTCGCAAACGAAGAGGCCATTAACCGTCAGATGACGGGGACGGTGAAGAACGGGCCGACTTATGATTTTGTTTTTATACTGCCAATGCTGAAAAAACACTGATTGGGCTTTTCTGCAAATTTGCACAGCTCCTGTTTAAAAAGAGCTGTAGAGACACAGACATAGTTACACCAGTGTTGGGTAAGGGTTACTTTAAAAGTAATCAAAGTACGTTACTGCGTTACTCCCTGAGAAAAGTAACTCAAGCACTTTTAAAGTACTTTTGAGTATTCTATATTTCCTATTGGCCAATGGACCACAGGCACTAAGCCTACATTTTTTTGTCTCCAAAATTAAAGTTATGGACCACTTGCCCTTCACTGAGATCCAGTTCTCCCATCACAGCCGTCACTTTGACCAGTAGAAACACAGAACGATCTGCTGCCGTAGACAACTGTATGACAACAGCACCCCAGTGTTTTTAATGTTTCCTCTAGGGATGTTACCACACAGAGTAAAAGGGGGAAATGATGGTGTGAAACAGCAGAGGCACTTTGTCAATCCGCTGAGTTAACGTTACTGTCATTAGCATCAAGCTAGCAAACAATGGTACATCCTCACGGTCGGACATAAAGTAATAACATTAACAAATAGCGGCGGGGCTTTTACTCACCAGCTGCAGAGGCTCCCAGCTTCATTTGGAACAAACCACATTATAGACGCTCCGTTATTTATTAATCCCTCTGTGTGTTTATATATTTACTTTTTATCCGCTCTGTTGGCTTTATAGAGTTAACATATCGCACCGTCATTTCAAACTCAACACTTGTTTCAAATTAAAAGCCCCTTATAACCTCGGCTGAGAGAATCCCTCCATTTTCTAAATAGGCTTTTATTGTGAAACACTTGTCAGAACTTCCTGTGGAAGATACAGTAGCTTGAATGTTTACATATGGGGCTTCAAATGTAGCTCCTGCCATCTGCTGACGCTTTTAGGTGACTACAACAACATGTCGGCTGGCACATGAACACACACAGTGATTCAAATAAAAGTAAAGTAATAAAAATAGGACAAAAATAACCCGATGACATCACACACGCCGTGAAAGACGACCGGGGATAATTGGTGAGTACCAGCGTGTAACGTGTACCAGGCATAATGCGTTACTTTGTAACACGTTATACCCAACTATGAGTTACACACACACACACACACAGGAAACAGGAAACTGACCTCATTCTGATGTCACAGTCAAAATGGACTCCAAACTTCTCTACAATTGGTTTAAACACCTGAAGAAGAAAATAAACAGTTGAACACAGATTCATCCCGAATATGTTACTGTGTGTGTGTGTGTGTGTGTGTGTGTGTGTGTGTGTGTGTGCATGTGCATCAGACCTTGACAGTGTAGTCGATCTGAGGAGCCATCTCTGCGTTGGTTCCTCCCTTCAGACAGAGCTGTGAGGAAGCGTCAGCGTACAGAGCGCAAGGTAGAGCTACCTGCAGTAGCAGACACACACTCCTGACACACACACACACACACACACACACACACACACACACACACACAGAATACATATTGATTACTGCCTTTAAAAGAACAACTGATTTACAGTTTACAATGTTAAAGTGAGACGATAAAATAGGACGTTAGATTGTGTCATCTGTTCAGCTTTGATTTAAAATCCAGTCAAACATCAGGGACCTCTGTTACTGACAGACAGACTCACAGACAGACAGACTCACAGACACACAGACAGACTCACCCTGCTGTCTGTGTGTCGGCCGTGTGGCTTCCAGACTGGATCTTTCCTGGAGTCAGACTGATGTCGGTGGATCCGATAGTGGCTCCCTGCAGGCCGCCAGAACACAGATCTGAGACCAACTGCAGGCCGCTCAGGTGCTGCGGCCTGAACACACACACACACACACACACACACACACACACTTATAATAACGGAACACATCTGTTTGTGTACAAGACATTGTGACCAAACCTGTGACTCTGTGCTCATGACACCTTACAGTAGTTTGTGGAAACAGTCTTCACAAGAAAACCTTCATTCAGAAATTACACATATCTGACGAGTTCTGAACTTTATACCAATCTCTCTTTCGACACACACAAGACTAAGACTGTTTTAGGATGCTGAGAGCCTTGTAGTTAATTCGGCGCACATACGAACCTCCCAGAAAATCAACAGTCTGCATCAGATGAACTGATCCGCAGCTGCCGGGTGACGCCACAGTGCGGCACACAGGCACAGTGCCACACTTTGCTGTTAACTCTTATAAAGTAACAAGCCTCCGCAGGAACAGGATGGAGGCCGAATTTTAAAGCGGCACCAGCTGATGTCTGAATATGTTCATTATGTTTCAGAGGTCATGTGTGTTTGCAGATGAGACAAAAACTCTTATTTTGGAAATTTATGAATTGAGTCTTGTCGCCGTCTTCTTCTCTCCATTTAAGCTGCACTAATAATTTGGCTGCAGATTCCCAACAGCTGCCTCTAACGGAAGCCGGAGAGTTTTGTCCCACACGAGAGCGAGAACAGGATCCAGTCTGTGAGCAACTGAACCCAGATCACAGATGTTTGCTTCTATTGTCAGGAGGAGCTAACGACGTTAGCCGACGACTCAACTTCAATGAATAGGCTAACGTTAGCCTGCTAGCCGGGAGCAGCTAACTCACCTGAGCCCCGGTGTGCTTCTGCCGGCTCGGATTTTGGTGATTTTGATGGATGTCCCGGTGATGCAGCTGAGCGCCGCGGACACTCTCAGGATCTGTCCGCCCTGCGGAGAACCGACACCGGGGAAACACATCAGTAACCGGTCGGTTCAGCACCGGCTGCTAACCGCCGCACTCACCGCTGTTAGCCTTGTGTTAGCATGTTAGCAGCGCGGAACATCATTCCGGTAAATACAGTGTGAACACTCACTCCCTCCATCAAGCTGCCGTCGATCTCCGCCGCCGAGTCCATCTTCATCAACCGGAACACTTTGACTCCTCAACACCGACTCTGGGTCACAATCAGACTGCAGCCTCCGGTAACAGCACCGGTACTTCTCTTCTTCTGTTTGGGAGTCTTCTTCTTCTTCTTCTTCTTCTTCTTCTGGAACTTCTCCGCCTCACTGAAAAAGTACAATCACTTCCGCTGACTTTCAAAATAAAATGAGTTATTGTTTTGTTGCTTTGCAGGATGCGCAAAAGTTGTTTTGTTTTTTACCACAAAATGTATTAAATATATTCAGAACACTGAGAATGAACATTCCAGATTTTCGTGATCAAAGTTGTAGAAAATATATTTAATAACATAAAAATACAAAAATACAATAAATTCAACTGCACAACAAATAAAGAATGAAAATACACGAAAAACAGAAACTGTCAGAGTCTGTGAAATAAAAATGAAACAAAAGAACTGGAATAAAATTGAGATGTCAACACATATATCTTTAAAAATGTAAAAGGGGGTGGTCTCTAAAGCCAGATCTATATATGTACACACACACACACACACACACACATATACATATATATATGTGTGTGTGTGTGTGTGTGTGTGTGTGTGTGTGTGTGTGTGTGTGTGTGTGTATACACACATCATCTCTCTCTCTCTCTCTCTCTCTCTCTCTCTCTCTCTCTCTCTCTGTCTCATTGTGTCATATGGATTACTGTTAATTTATTATGTTGATCTGTTCTGTACGACATCTATTGCACGTCTGTCCGTCCTGGAAGAGGGATCCCTCCTCAGTTGCTCTTCCTGAGGTTTCTACCGTTTTTTTTTCCCCCGTTAAAGGGTTTTTTGGGGAGTTTTTCCTGATCAGCTGTGAGGGTCATAAGGACAGAGGGATGTCGTATGCTGTAAAGCCCTGTGAGGCAAATTGTGATTTGTGATATTGGGCTTTATAAATAAAATTGATTGATTGATTGATTGATTGATTGATTGATTGATTGATTGATTGATCATGTGTCAGCATGTGTCATTGTTTTTTCTCACAGAGTCAAACCTGCAGCGTCACATAAACAGAGTATGAATATAAAGTCCTGTAAAGTACAGGCAGCATAAAAACTACACTTCATTACAGGATTTTTATTATTTTGTATTTAGTTGTTGTAAACACACCAGCCTGTGATCTTTTTTTTGTTTTTCTTTAAACAACATATGGCCTTTATTTTGAAAAGCACTTCCGGTGTTTCTGCAGGGTATCAGAGAGCTTTGTGCAGCCGGTGGATCCGGTGTGTCGCCTCCTGCAGGCAGCGTGAAGAACAACATGAGGAAGAGGTGAGGATGCTGCAGAGTCACCGTGGAGTCAGCTCCTGTTAATAACTCCTAGTGACGTCATTTTATGCTTCAAGAATATTTATTGACTTTTCTTGTTTTAACAAACGACAGCATCAAACAGCTGAGATCAACCCTCTGCACCTCCATCAGGAATAAAGATGAGTGGACAGGAAGCCTTGACACAGCAGCAGCAGCAGCTTCAGTCAGTCACACTAAATGTTGGAGCAGCAGTGTCTCAGCAGTTTCATCATTGTGAGGGCTGATGAAACTGCTGAGACACTGCAGAGTCAAACACTCCATGATGTTCTCACTCATTCACAACAAAAAAAATTTTTTTCTGTCATTTTTTTTAAATGTTACATTTAAGTTCAACGTACAAAAACAGATCACATAAAACTGTGACGAAACAAAAGTTCATATTTCTTCATTTTCAGCTTCAAGAGGTAAAATTAGTTCAATATTTTGATGTCTTTTATTTATTTTCAGGTTTTGTACAGAGGCATAAAACGGTCACATCAGAAGAAGAAGGAAAACCTGATGAGTGTCAGGTAATAACGTGAAAACTTTCTACTTATAACAACATAATTATTTATCTAATAAATATTTTGTTAAAACAAAAAAAGTTTTTGTTTTTTGCAGGAAAAACAATGGTACAATTTTTTTAATTGTACCATGAAAAACTTTTTATGTTATTACCTGATACTGATGATCGTTTTCTCCGGTTCTTTTGAAACTGAGCTGAGTTTAGTTTGAAAAGAAGCTCAAAGTCCTGAGTTAGAAGCTGCTGATGTTTCTTCACTTTAATAAAGTCATGACATCTTTGGTGGCAGCTGCTTGAATCTGTTAGACAAAGACAGTAAGATAGGATAAGATAGGATAAGATAAGATAAGATAAGATAAGATAAGATAAGATAAGATAAGATAAGATCAGATCAGCAGGTGTTGCAGCAGCACAACAAAGAAATAATAACAGAAATAAATACAGATAAAACAGAAAAGCAATAATAATGATAATAGAAATATACAGTATGAGAAGCAGAAACACTAGAAAGTATTCATTAAGATAAGATATACTTTATCGATCCCCAGAGGACAAATTCATGTATTGAAGCAGAACAAGACAAAAAGACCTTAAATAGAATACGATAGAAGAGAAGAAAAAAAACAATTGATAAATAAAAGATAAATAAAATAAAATAAAATAACATAAAATTGCTACATCAAGATGAATAAAATGACTAAACACGGCAGACAAAGAGTGGAATAAACTAAAGTGTCAACCGGCAGATTAAGTGTCATGTTGATCAGATGCAAAGTGGACGCAGCTTAAGCCAAACTGCTGTTGTCCAGTCTGATGACGGTGGGCACAAAGGAGCGTGTGAGTGGTTCAGTTCTGCTCCTGGTGGCTGAAGGAGCTCCCATCAGACACAGCTCGTCATGCAGAGGAGACAAGGATTGTCCAGGACTGCACAGATTTTGTCCTCTGTTCACAATTAAAGACAGTTTGAGAGAGAATGACAAATAAATAAATAAATAAATAAATAAATAAATAAATAAAATATGAATAATAAACTGAATAAATGTATTTCTCATGTAGTTCCCTTTATGACCGTTGGGTGGCAGCATCACGTCACTGCACCGTCCCGTCTGCTGCACGTAAAGAAGAGCAAGACGCTGAGCGGTGATTGGCTGCTGAGAGGGGAGTGCGGGCGTGACGTCAGCGGCCGGCAGCAGAGAGGAAAGATGGCGGCGGTGACCAGAGGCTCCTTCACTGTGTTCAGACTGCTGGTGAGAAACACCGAGTTTATTTACATTCTCTAAAACTGTTATTGTTTGTTTGTTTGTTTGTTACTGATGCAAACGGACTGGCCGGATGACGTCACCCCTCCGTCACCTGGTCACACTGTTAGCTTAGCGTGTTAGCTGCTGTAACTTGTACTGCCATGCTAATTTTGATGCTAGTGCTAAAAGATTGAAATAAAAACAGAGGCAGGAGCTGCGCGGTGCTAACAGGCTAGCTTCATGCTAACATGCTAACAGGTTCATTCAGTTAGCTTCCTGCAGGTCAGAGAGCTAACAGCTATCAGCAGCTGATAACAAGCAGAGTTCAGTCAGTGCAGGAGGAAGTACTCGGATACTCTACTGCAGGGAAAGTACTGATATCACCACTTTGTGAAAGTGTTAGTACTTTTACTACAGTAGTGGTTGTAGTGCAGTACTTTTACTCTCAGTGAACTGTAAAAGTACTCGACTACAAATAAAAGTCCTGCTTCCTAAACTTCACTCAAGTAAAAGTATTCAAAGGAACGTCCTTCACTTTCTCGTAAACATCAACAGGATATTAAATGTGTTGTCTTCCTGTCAGCTGAGTCAGCAGTACCGCCGCCGATGTTTCCGGCTGCAGAGCTTCAGATGTGACAGACGTGTGCAGCCGCTGACCTTCAGATGGGACCCAACACTCCAGATGTTGAGCAGCAGGACGCTGCACACCGCCAGCGGTGAGTCCAGACCCAAACCGTCCGCCTCCTGTTGTTGTTGTTGTTGTTGTTGTTGGGATTTATTGATGGATTGATTGATTATCTGAGAGTAAACTTAATGATCAGTGAATGATTCAGAGTTCAGATCTGGTTGATCCAGTTTCAGGAATCCAGGAAGTGACCAGGTGTCTGATGATGTCACATAATCAACTCTTTATTCACTTGTTCCTGCTGTCACAGCTCCTGGAAGTTACCATGGCAACCTGCCAGAACGTTGTCTTTGTGTTGGCAGCGGAGCACTTCCTGATTAAGTTGTAGTTTGATAGAATCCAGATCAACAGGTTTCATCTCACAGAAAGGTCTCAAACCAGGTGCCGTATTCACAAAGCCTCCTCAAGAGAGAGCTAAGAGTTACTGATGAAATGAGAAGAAAACTCTTAGAATTGTGACATTTTCTTAGAGTCTCCCTTAAAGTTAAGGCTTAAAGTTAAACACAGTGGAAAGTGGAAACACAAAGAGGTCAGAGAAATATTCTCCAAACACTGGACGACAGAGGAAATGAGACGCTGCAGATCAGATGATGTCATCAGGGATACACACACATTTCCCAGCTGACTCTGTAACGTCAGAAACAAAATGATGACATCATCACTGAGGTATGTGAGGTCAGAGCAGCAGTGATGAGTTGAGTCTGTCTCAACCTTCATCAGCAGTGATCACACTAACACTGACACTGTCACAGTCTGCAGTTCATCTCATGTCCACTGGGTGTCCTCACACCTTACAGGCTCACAGAGGGGCGTGTCTCTGACAACCAATCACATCACACCTAACAACAGGGTCGACCACACCTCCTCACTGAGGTCACAGTTTCTGTCCCTTCATCACTCACAGAACTTTCCTGAATCACTCCTGACCTCTGACCTCTGACTGCTGGCTAAAGGGTTTTAGTCACTAGCCCCTTTTACACTGCCAGATTTTTGGCGAATGTTGGGCCGTTTTGCCGCCAAGCTGCGAGCGTTTAGACACACAGAGCCGGATTGGCGAGTTGATCCGAGGTGCCCAATTTTCCGCCTCGTAGGGTAGACATATTGGAGGAACCCTTTTAGTTTAAACAGACCGAGGCGGCCTTCTGCAACGGGAGGAGCTGTTTAAGACTTGTGAGAGGAAACAGCAGGAAACAGCTGATAGCAGGAATTAGCGAGCAGCTAGTAGCAAGAGGGAAACACAAACCTGACAGACACTGTAAAGATGAGCAACTGGGGAGACAAGGAATTGTGCGCCCTCCTTGTCCTCGCAAACGAAGAGGCCATTAACCGTCAGATGACGGGGACGGTGAAGGACGGGCCGACTTACGAGAGAATCGCCGAAGGACTGACCAGTCGCAGCTTCCCTCCCACGTCACTGTTTACGTCACACGCTGAGCTACACGTTTTGTTACTTGCTCACGCCCCCCATTGCCCCGAAAAAGCCCCATTCTGTATAAACAAAAGTAGGTAGGCGGCATTTTGCTGCACTCCCTGATTTTGTTTTTATACTGCCAATGCTGAAAAAACACTGATTGGGCTTTCCTGCAGATTTGCACAACTCCTGTTTAAAAAGAGCTGTAGAGACAGGAACTCTCTTAGAGTGTTCTCACGATGTTTGTGAATACGGCCCCACATCTCAGATCAGGTCTTAGATCTGATCTCATATCAGACCTCAGATCAGGTCTCAGATCTGGTCTGAGATCAGGTCTCAGATCAGGTCTGAGATCAGGTTTCAGATCAGGTCTCAGATCAGGTCTGAGATCAGGTTTCAGATCAGGTCTCAGATCAGGTCTCAGATCAGGTCTGAGATCAGGTTTCAGATCAGGTGCAGTCCTTCAGTCCCACTCAGCATGAACACAGGAAGTGATGAAGTGATGATGTCACTGATGTGTTGTCTCCCGCAGTGAGTCGAGGACCAATCGTCCAGTTCAAACTGTCCGACATCGGAGAGGGAATCATGGAGGTGACAGTGAAGGAGTGGTATGTACTGAGAGACCACGTTAGTACAGACACCATAAAAACTACAAAGACTATAAAAACTACAGACACCATAAAAACTGCAAAGACTATAAAAACTACAGACACCATAAAAACTACAAAGACCATAAAACTACAGACACCATAAAAACTGCAAAGACCATAAAAACTACAGACACCATAAAACTACAAAGACTATAAAAACTACAGACACCATAAAAACTACAGACACCATAAAACTACAAAGACTATAAAAACTACAGACACCATAAAAACTACAGACACCATAAAAACTGCAAAGACCATAAAAACTACAGACACCATAAAAACTACAAAGACTATAAAAACTACAGACACCAAAAAAACTACAAAGACCATAAAAACTACAAAGACTATAAAAACTACAAAGACCATAAAAACTGCAAAGACTATAAAAACTACAGACACCATAAAAACTACAAAGACTATAAAAACTACAGACACCATAAAAACTACAAAGACCATAAAAACTACAGACACCATAAAAACTACAAAGACCATAAAACTACAGAGGCCACAGTGACTTCCTACAGAGACACTACACAGAAGACAGAAACCTGAGACCATTGTATCCTCAGTGTGTCCCCAGTCTGTCCTCAGTGTGTTCCCAGTCTGTCCCCATTGTATCCTCAGTGTGTCCCCAGTCTGTCCTCAGTGTGTCCCCAGTCTGTCCCCATTGTATCCTCAGTGTGTCCCCAGTCTGTCCTCAGTGTGTCACCAGTCTGTCCTCAGTCTGTCCTCAGTGTGTTCCCAGTCTGTCCTCAGTGTGTCACCAGTCTGTCCTCAGTCTGTCCTCAGTCTGTCACCAGTCTGTCCTCAGTCTGTCCTCAGTCTGTCCCCAGTGTGTCCCCAGTCTGTCCTCAGTCTGTCCCCAGTCTGTCCCCATTGTATCCTCAGTGTGTCCCCAGTCTGTCCTCAGTCTGTCCCCAGTTTGTCCCCAGTCTGTCTCCAGTGTGTCCACAGTCTGTCCCCAGTCTGTCCCCAGTTTGTCCCCAGTTTGTCCCCAGTCTGTCTCCATTGTATCCTCAGTGTGTCCCCAGTCTGTCCTCAGTCTGTCCCCAGTTTGTCCCCAGTCTGTCTCCAGTGTGTCCACAGTCTGTCCTCAGTCTGTCCCCAGTTTGTCCCCAGTCTGTCTCCAGTGTGTCCACAGTCTGTCCCCAGTCTGTCCTCTAATGACTGAACTTGTCCCTTAGGTACGTGAAGGAGGGCGATAAGGTGTCTCAGTTCGACAGTATCTGTGAGGTTCAGAGCGACAAGGCGTCCGTCACCATCACCAGCCGCTACGACGGAGTCATCAAAAACTCTACTACGACGTGGACGCCACGGCCTTGGTGGGAAAACCACTGGTGGACATCGAGACAGAGTCCAGCTCAGGTGAGACACCGACACCTGGTGGTCCTCAATGTCTCCTGTTGTTCTGGTTCAAACTAAAACCCTGTTGTTGATCAGAGGTGATCCAGGAGGAGGACGTGGTGGAGACGCCTGCCATGGCTCGAGAAGAACACACCCACCAGGAGATCAAAGGTCACAAGACTCAGGCCACGCCCGCTGTCAGGCGCCTCGCCATGGAGAACAACGTGAGTCTCTGTGTCCCCACTCTGTGTCCAGTGTCCTCAGTCTGTGTCCAGTGTCCCCAGTATGTGTCCAGTGTCCTCACTATGTGTCCAGTGTCCTCAGTCTGTGTCCAGTGTCCTCAGTCTGTGTCCAGTGTCTCCACTATGTGTCCAGTGTCCTCAGTCTGTGTCTCAGGTTTTTGGTGTCAACAACATACATGTTATTGAGTTTCTGTTCTAAACGAGAGATCAGTGCTCAGTCAGTAAGTGAACAAACAAAAGATGAAGTCGGTCTGCTGCTGTCATCTCAAGTGGAACAAATTAAAGAATATTTCTACAGCATTTGTTTCATCTGCGTCAAATAACGTTACAGAGTCTGTTAGTGTTGTCACGGTAACACAATTGGGACCCATCTTGTGCACTATGGCCGCCGTATTTGACAGGAATACGTATTCCTGTCCGTGTCTGTGTCTGTGACCCCCGTGGTTGAAATCTGAACTCACAGCTGCTGAATGGTTTATTTTGCTCGCACAAAACTATTTTTAGTCGCAAATGTGAGTAACGTTAAAATGCTCGCACAGTAGAGCCCTGCAGTGGAAAACATATCACTGTAGCACTGGCGGTGTTTCCGCCCTTGCATGTCATTACGGTGCTACATACGTTGCACGTCATGCTGTTGTGATGAGTGAATGTCATGAGTCCTTCTTGGTGAAGTGAAGCCAAGCTTTCGACCGCGTCTGTCTCTCCACCACTACGTCTTCTTTGTTGTTGAACGCACTGCTGCCTGACGAGCATGACGTGCGTCATCGACGTAAAGATTCGGCGTAATGAAAAGAATGGATAAGGGAATTGTTGAACATAAAGGCTAATGATGTCGATGAATTGAACCAGTTGGAACTGGTTCTCGATTGCCGTCCCTAGTTGTTACCATGGAGCTTCAGTGTGCGTGTCATGAATATACAGTGTGACCTGGAGAGCTGTGGGTTTGTTCACAGCTCAGTCTTCATGTTCCTCATGTTTCACACCACGGCACAGTGAACTGGTGACAGGAAGCTCCAGGTTTTCAGAATAAAATCACCAATTAATCTGCTGTAGTTCATTATAACTGTTCTTTCAACTTCTACTTCCTGTTGTGTCCTGGTGTCTCAGATAAAGCTCAGTGAGGTGGTGGGGACGGGGAAGGACGGACGGATCCTGAAGGAGGACATCCTGAACTTCCTGGCGAAGCAGACGGGCGCCATCATCCCTCCGACCCTGTTCCAGGAGGTCCAGACCCCGCCTCCGGTCCCGCCCCCTGCTGCTGCCAAGCCTGTCGGCGCCGCGGCGCCCGTCAAACCTACACCCGCCACACCCAGACCTGTCTTCACCGGGAAGGATGTCACCGAGCCCCTGAAAGGTCAGAGGTCATGTCACTGCTTGCAGGTGCTCTCTGATTGGTTCTTCCTGTCGCCATATTGAACAGACTTCCTTTATTTTCACAATAAAAGTCCTGTTTGACGCTGAGCAGCAGCAGCAGAAGAAAAACAGTTTAAACATGAACCGACAGGAGCAGAGAGTTCAGGGTTCAGGTCTGAAGTGGACTCACAGTCCAGGTCTCTGAACAGACCCACAGGAAGCTGCAGTGACATCATGTCCTGTTTGTGTCGTGCAGGTTTCCACAAAGCGATGGTGAAGACGATGACAGCGGCGCTTAAGATTCCTCACTTCGGTTACTGTGATGAGGTGGACCTGACCCGCCTGGTGTCTCTGAGAGCCGAGCTCAAGTCCATCGCCGAGAGTCGAGGCGTCAAACTCAGCTTCATGCCATTCTTCATCAAGGTACGCCGCCGCTCCGCCTCCGTGCTCATCACTCACATGTTCATAGAGTCCATGTTCACGCTGCGCTCTCATTGGTCCAGGCTGCCTCCCTGGGCCTCCTTCACTTCCCCATCCTCAACGCCTCGGTGGACGAAGGCTGCCAGAACATCACGTACAAGGTCGGCATTTTGTTTTCTATCACTGCTGTTTGATCTCTGACCTCTGACCAGTTTCACACTCATGTTTCACTCCTTTAATCCATCATCGCCTTGATAGCACTGTGTCATGTTAAAGTTTGGACACCGAGACAGTGAGACAGCCGAGCAGTGAGACAGCTGAGCAGTGAGACAGCTGTCCCAGGGTCTCTTGTTGACAGTGATGCTGAGGACAGAGCAGGTGACTCCTGACAGCTTGTGCCAACACTCAGCAGCCATGGGCTCCTCTACACAGCTGCAGCAGATCAAGACCTGATGAAGACCTGATGAAGACTAGAGGAAGATAGCAAAGTGTTTTCAGGTCATTTGGTCATGTCAAGAAATGGACGTTCACAAGAACTGTGGAGGTCAAGCTGAGGTCTGAGCTCAGTTCAGCTTTTACTGGCTCAGCTGTTCACAGAGACAGAGATGTTGTGCAGACTTTAACAGGTGACTGTATATGAGCCGTCTCCATGGCAACAGAGGAGGTGAATAAGGAGCGGTTAAAGCTGCGTACGGCTGTAACCAACCAAAGAAAATCCTGGTTGACTGAAATTCTACCAAGTCATCGACCGGTTGATTGGTCACTGGGGAAAAAATCTGCACAGTTTATCTTTAGATGAACTTCATCACCACAGTGTGCGTCACCTGATAACGTCATGTGACCACCAAAGCGTCACAGAGCTCGATGTTCACTCTGTGTTCAAGCAGGTGGAAAATAAATGTGACTTCTGATGTGATAATGTCCAGAAATGTTCCACCTGAGCTGCGTGCTCAAGTCTGTCTCAAAAACTCTGACACTGTGGCCACTGTAGAAGGTTCCTCTGGGGTTGACGATGTCATCAATATCTCTGTAACGCTGCACGCAAGAGAGACTTAGTTCTGCGTTTAGCCCAGAAGCTAACGTTAGCCGTCCTGCCGCTCCAGCAGGCGCTTCAGCCTGGAGCTGCTGCAGAGTAACTCAGTAAAATAAATCCAACACTGAACGTCGTCTGTGATTATTGATCTGTTTTCTGATTTAGAAAACAAAAGCTGAATAATGTTGAACTTTGGGTCAAACGCTGCGTTCATCACTGTCACCAGCCGTCCAATCACAGTGGAGAAAGGGTGTGAGAAATATCACACATCAGTTTTCAGCAGTGAAATAAAGATTTCAGTGACCTGATTAAAAATAACACCAGTGAGAGTTTAGTCTGTTGAAGACAGAACGACCAATCCATTGACCAGCTGATCAGAATTTTACGGCGCAGCTCTGTCACAATCTGAGTCATTACTAAGTTGAGAGCATGATTAAAATGGTTGGTTTTTATTTCCTGTTTCAGTTTCAGCTTTTTCTTCTGTAAAATGTTGATGTGATGAAACGTGTTGGTCTGTTTCCACCTGAAGACGCCGCAGCAGATGAGCCTCCTGCCGGCTGTCCTCGTGTCTTTGTTGTTGACAGACATGTCTCTGTGTCCCGCAGGCGTCTCATAACATCGGCCTGGCGATGGACACCAGTCAGGGTCTGCTGGTTCCCAACGTGAAGAACGTCCAGCTGCTCAGCGTGTTTGACATCGCTCAGGAGGTGAACCGTCTGCAGACACTCGGAGCTGCAGGTCAGCTGGGAACCAACGATCTCAGCGGAGGAACCTTCACCCTGTCCAACATCGGATCAGTGAGTACAACAACAACAACAACCTGAACCTGCCGCACGTCTGAGCAACACCAACCTGTGTCCTGTTGTTGCTTTAAACCAGATCGGAGGGACGTACGCCAAACCGGTCATTCTTCCTCCTGAAGTCGCCATCGGAGCACTGGGAACAATCCAGGTGGGTTCAGACTCTTCAGGGTCAACACTTGTTAGTCACAACACGCACGCCTCATCAGATACACGTGTTAATATGTTAATGTGCTGCTGTGATGTCATCAGATACACATAAAACAAGGACACTGCACATAGTGTGTGTGTGTGTGTGTGTGTGTGCTAGCTGGCAGCTGTAGCTCCGCCTCTGTTTCCTTCCATGCTTGGTCCTTGTTCATGTGATCATGGTCAGAGCTGCGGACGCATCACAAGGCTTCACAGGAGGATTTTGAAAAACCTCGGTGCGTTTCCACTGAAATTACCTGGGTAAAAAACTTTCCCTGGAAAAAGTGCCTAGCAAGGGGGTAGGACTTTTCAGATTACCCAGAATTCTTGAGGGGCGGGGCTTTTTGCCAAGGAACGCTGATCGGTGGACTCACACTTGCAGCGTGCCACACTTCCTGGTACGGGCAGCTGCTGCAAACTTTATTACATTTCTCCAAGCTTCACTTCATTTGTGTTTTGTTTAAGGATGGGTAATGACACTTGGTACTGAATTTTGTGCTGGTGCTGATCTTCTCCACACACACACACACACACACACACACACACACACACACACACACACACACACCAACACGACATGGTAACCGGTGAACAGCGGAGCAGCCGCGGTGGAAAAAAGTGAAAAGTGAAGATAACTTGTAAATGACTCGAGTTGACGGCAGCTACACTCGTTACTCTGTACAGCCCTTCCAGAAAAATGGTTGTTGTGGGCAAAAATCCCTGATTATGCGACACGTTTTCTTAAAAAATGCGATGGAATATGCGGGAACTCACAAAAACTGTGGTTTGATGAAAAAGAGAAAAAAGTGATTCCCCCAACACCCTGTTGTCACTAGGCTACTACCTTAATGTAAAGAGTCATTTCTAATTACTTCCTTTGATAAGCAAGCTACCACATCACAGAAAGTGCAGGGAATATTTAAGTTCTCGTCTTGTTTTATTTCAGACCTTAATAAACACATGGCTCAAACTTACAAAACATTGCTGAGTCAAACAAGTTCTGCAGCTTTACAAAAGAATATGCTACAACTTCTGTAACAGTGAATAAATAAAATATATATCCTGTCATGAAGGCTATGGAGAGAGATCTGTCATGTGCTCTTTGGCACCACAGTGAGATTTACCCCTGGTGTTACGCGCTCTGGGAGAACCTCAGTATTAATATCTGGCAGTATACATGTGTGACAACAGTCATATGTGTATAATAACAGTAGAAGTATGACTAATGATAACAGCAGCAGCAGGAGGCATGTGGCAGGACCACGGCAGCAGCACAACCACACACGTCACGCTGCATTTCTATTGGTTGGTCAGTAGACGTAGGTGGTGACAGCATCACACTGTCAGAGTTTGATCTCAGGCTGTCTTTGATCACAGACCGTGACAACGACCATCCTTGACCCTCTGTGACTGTGTGACGTAGGACCACCGTGTTAGAGCCACGCCAAAGATATCAACACGCTTCTTTACCGCTGGTTGTCTTCAGTCTGGGACAGACCAGAGTCACACAGTGTGCACGGGGTTACACAGATGAACTCACACCTCCTCCTGTTGACTGAAACTGAAACTGAAGACGTTTCCTGTTTAGTTTTTTTTTGTAAAAACATAAAATGGTTTCAGTTTGTCTTTTTTCTTTTTCATGTCAGGAACTAAAATATATTTTCACCATAACGACCCTGGACACTGGTGTCTGTTTCTCCGTCAGGTTCTTCCTCGGTTCGACGCTGGTGGTCAGGTGGTCCGAGCTCACATCATGAACGTCAGCTGGTCGGCGGATCACCGCATCATTGATGGAGCCACCATGTGTCGGTTCTCCAACCTGTGGAAGGAGTACCTGGAGAACCCAGCCAGCATGGTGCTGGACCTGAAATAGACAGAGGAATATTTCCCATCAGCCCCGAGGAGGACGAAGACCTTCATCACTGCTCCATCTCCTCTTCCCCTTCTGATGCCTTCGCTCCCTCTCTCTGTTGGAGGCCTTCATGTTCATTCGCTGTTGTTTCCTTGTTGCCTTTGAGCCAGGCGCCAGGAGGAGGGGGAGGGGTCAATCACACTATTTTTGTGACAACCAACAACACACACACACACACACACACACACACACACACACACAGACACACACAGACACACACACACACACACACACACACACAGACACACACAGACACACACACACACACACACACACACACAGACACACACACAGACACAGAGGAGGTCAGAGTTAAAATAAACACTGACATGATCTTCAGTGTTTCAGAAAACAGACTACAAACTGATGATGATGAACTTTACTCTTCATCACTTCACCAGAATGAGCTGCTGTGAATCAGTGAATCAGTGAACTGGTGAATGGAGCTTGTTGTTGTTTGAAACCTGCTCTTCATCCTTCAATCAGCTGCTCTGAGATCAGTTTGTAGTCACTGGACTGAAACATTAAAGGGACAGTTCACACGTTCACATGTTCACATGTTCACATGTTGTGCTGTGTGAGGCACTGATCCACAGTCAGTGTGTTTCCTACAGCAGACGTCAGTCAGCAGTTTGGAGTCTGACATGGAGGATGAAGGATGTCCTGCTGTGGGCGGAGTCAGAAACTAAATGTGTTTTAGACTCCTTAAAAATCATCCTCAGTTTAAGTGTACGTTATATTGAGAATATTTTCACTGCTTCATCTTAATGTCACACTGATGATAGACGGGACAATGAAGCTGTTTTCTCTCTCCTCACAGCCAGACTGTCCGGCAGCAGCAGACCAGCAGCTCCTGAGTTCACTCATGTTAAATCACTGGTTTTCTCAGTGGAGTCTGGCTGTGACGAGAGACAGGTAGAAGACTCAGACTGTTTCCATGACGACAGAGGAAACAGATTCTTTTAAAATCCCTGTAAACATGTCAGTGTGAGTGAAATGGTCCTGCAGTGAATGTGTCACAATGGGACTAACACACCCAGATCATGTGACTCCTGCATGTATACAGTCAATCAGACCCAAACTGGCCGAGGCGCTCTGAGCATGCTCCACAGTTTCCGCCCCGGGCTTTGACCCGGAAGTCCAATAGCATTAAATGTGTAAGAGAAGAAGAAGCCGGTAACAACATGGAGAAATCTACATCCAGAGCCGTGACTTTTTGGACGGACCAAATGTACAGTGCTGTAACGTGAACGTGTGAACGTATGAACGTGTGAACTGTCCCTTCAAATGTCAGTTTGTCAGTTGTCGTGTCTTTGTGTTCATGTTCTGTGATGAAACGTTCTCTGTAGAACCAGGTTCCTGTTTATCAGACGTGTCAGAGTCCAGCAGAGACACTGGGACTAAAACCATCCATGATGTCTCATTAACTCACTGTCACATGACTTTTATTCAGCCAATCAGACAGAGACGTGAGCTCAGTCAGCTGATGACTTCCTGTCTGACGTTTGGTTAAAGGAAAGTTCTGCGTGTTGTCATTTCGATCTCTGATGATCTGCTGCGGTCTGATCTGATCTCAGACCTGTTTCTGCACCTGGTCCAGTATGCTAATGAGGGGGGCGGGGTCAGGACACTACATGAGTCAGGTGAAGGGTCATGTGTCACATAGTTGGAACAGTTGGTGTGAATGAGTGAAATCATGATTCAGTTTCTGATGTCTCATCAATAATCAATAACACAAAAGAATCAGCGTCAACAAACGTGTTCTGTGGTTCAGACCCGTCTCCCTCCTCACGCTTTCTGTCTGTCCTCTGTCTGTCCTCTGTCTGTCCTCTGCTGTTTCATAATAAACACTAACCCTGACAGACAATTATCAACCTGTAAATAACCACAGTGAGTCCTGACTGCAGACCTGGTCCTGGTCCTGGTCCTGGTCCTGGTTCTGGTTCCTGCTGACTGCAGACCTGGTCCTCGTCTGTCCTGAAGACTGTTCAGAACAGAACCTCCTGATGATAATAATGATAGTAGCCTGATCCAGGATCAGCTCCTGGACCTCGGTCTCCTCTCTCCTGGACTTCCTGTCTGTCCTGGTGGCTGCTGGGTAAAAAGCACATGGTGTTGGTTGTATGTTACTTTTCCTGCTTTGTGTTTTTGGTTTTAGCGACAGACTTGATGTAAAGGTGTAAAAAACAAACAAACCTGGGTTTTTGTATTTTTGGGATCTTGTGGATCTGAAACGATTCAAGTTTAATGAACTGTTTGAACCTGGTGAAAAAAAAAGTTTCAATAAAGTTGAAGTGCACAAAACGAGTGTGTTTGTGAGCCGCAGACACTGAAACATCCTGCTGTTGGAGTCACACGTCCACAGATGGTCATACCAACACAGTCATGTGACTGGGCACCGTGTCAGAGGGGTCATGTGATCTGGAGGCTAAATTTATTGGCAGGTCTGAGGTCAGATTTCAGCTGAAGAGACGCAGCATGGAGGACGGCCGCTGCTGCGTTCACACAAGGTGAGACCTGACACACAACACAGCCACGAATCTGACGGAGTGCTGCGACTGAACGACGCTCAGACTGATTCTTTATATCTCAGTGTTTGTTCAGCTGCTGAACTCTCAACAGCTCAAACTAAAACTTAAAGGGCAAAAAAATCTACAACTTCAGAAAAACTTAATTTCAAATCAACTTTTCTGTTTGTTTAATTTAAAGATTAAAACAAAATAATTTAACATTTAAGATGAGAATAAATTATCTAAATAAATAATCACTGTTTTTCTTGTATTGTCTTTTATTTTGTTGTTTTTATTTAAATGTTTGTCAACATGTTTTTGTATCGAAGGCCGTGTGATTATTCATAGATACAATAATTAATGTTTTTATTGGAGGACAAAACAAATAAAAGATGATCAGGTACAAAAGTCTCGTTGCTGTCAGAGAATCTGAACTGTGTTTTTGTACAAAGGTTCAGAAGGTCGCTGATGTGCACGAGTGTGACTGTGTGAATATCTGCAGGTGATGAAGGCAAGATGCTGAAAGGAAATGACATCATATAAATACTGGCAATAGTAACAAACAATACGACAAACATCATACTGAGTACAGTCATAAAAATGAAGTGTGAATGTTGACCCAGCAGGAGGCTCAGAGGGAGGACCTGACTGCAGCTCAGAGGTCAGAGGTCGTCCAACCTGCTCACCTGTGAACTGTGACATCACACGGCTGACAGGAAGTGGTCATCATGATGGGCGTGGTGGCGTGCAGTTCAGTAAGCTCCATTAAAGCTCTGTGGGAGACGAGAATCAGGAGGGTGCAGGAGGAGCAGCAGGAGGCGGAGGAGCAGAGGAAAAGGAAGGACAGGGGTGGGGCCACCAGCAGGTCAGACTCCACCCTCTTCTGCTGACAGATGATTCTATTGGTTAAAACTACAGGAAGTCATAATTTGAAGTGTTGTGACTCCAATACAGATTCTAAAACTTGTTTAATATTTTATTAACTCCACTCATGACGAGCTTCATCACATCATGCCGTCCCCCGAGTTCTTTTTTGGTTAGCTGCTAACTGCTAACAGCTGCTGTTCTTCTTCTTTCAGTTAGCCGCTAAACACTAACATCTGCTGTTCTTCTTCTTTCAGTTAGCCGCTAAACGCTAACGTCTGCTGTTCTTCTTCTTTCAGTTAGCCGCTAACTGCTAACACCTGCTGTTCTTCTGTGAGTTAGCGTTCAGTGCGGAGTGTCAGTTGGTGTTTATTGTGATTGTGAGTACTGGCGAGTTGGAAATCAAAAATCAATAATGGACATGGATCGGAGAAGGCGTCTTGGTGCTGTTATTGCAGCAGGACTGCTGTACCTGCAGGCTGAGGAGGAGGCTGCCCAGTTGAGGAGGAGGCTGCCCAGTTGAGGAGGAGGCTGCCCAGCTGAGGAGGAGGCTACCCAGTTGAGGAGGAGGCTGCCAAGCTGAGGAGGAGGCTGCCCAGTTGAGGAGGAGGCTGCCCAGCTGAGGAGGAGGCTGCCCAGTTGAGGAGGAGGCTGCAGCTGAGGAGGCAGATCCCAGAAAGACAGCGGAGGATGAGGATGAGGATGAGGACGAGACGTGCGATGCTTGCATGTCTCCATTGTTTGATATGTTTGTCCAGTTGTGGACAAAGTACCAGGAAAAGTAGAAATATCACAACAAAGAACAAAAACTCAGTCACAAGTCAAAGTGCTGCAAATGTGACTTGAGTAAAAGTATCTGGGTATTGTCAGCAGAATGTAGGACTACTTCAAATGAAGAGTTCAAAGTACTCATGATTCAGAGTGACCCAGTTTCAAGTGTTGTGATCATCATATACATGAATATGTATTGAGTATTAATTGATCAACGTCGGCTTCATGTGAGCAGCATTTAAATGTTGTCATGGTAGAACTAATTTTAACACCTTTCACTGGTGCACTAGTCTGATCTATAACAACACACAGCAACTTGTAAATATGAAACAACAACATATAAAACAAACTATCTGAACAGTAACTGTAGCTGTCAAATAAACGTAGCTTGAGTAGAATGCACAGTATTTCCCTCTCAGTATAAAGTAGCACAAAATGGAAATACACAAAGTACATCAGATTTGTACTTAAGTACAGTAGCTACTTGAGTAAATATACTTAGTTACTGTCCATCACTGCATTTGTCTCATCATTATGCTTTCTGTCTACATTTTTATGGAGACGTGACAGTTTACTTGGTGCAGCTAGAAAAAACAACAGCAGTTTAATATTCAGTCTGACATTTTATTGGAGTGTTGAGTTGTAGATTGTGGTGCTGTTGAACTGTACTGGATTACACTGACAGCAGTTTGTCATTTAGTCTGTGCTCACCTATATAAATGGATCAAACAGGTCAGATGTTCAGAGGAGAAGTTTATTCAGACATCAGGTATACAATTCATATCAGATAATCAATATTTAAAATGCTGTTGAATAAATACTACAATAAATACAATTAATCTTTAAATACAATAAATAAATTACAATAAATTCTTAAAATCATTATTGAATGGTAAAAACACATAAATAAGCAAAAGAATACAAAGAACATTTAATAATATAATAATATATCTTATATAGTGAGACTGAATGTTGCTCATTAGACATTCCCCACACGGATTACACGTCATATTTAACCACTACAGAGATATCAGTGACGAGTTTAAAAGGACGACCAGAGAGAGGCTGCTCTGTGGGGCAGCTTGAGCGCTCATACACACGTGTTTATTATCTATGAGCGCTGACACCACTGTCATCTAGCAGGACCTCACATTTGCTGCGAAATGCATGCTGGGATACCTGGCTGTCTGAAGCCCACACAAGTCTGCTCTGATGCATCCCTGGTAAAAGGGGCGTGGCGAGAACACATCCAGGCATTTGGACTGAACTTGGCGAGATGTGAACTTTGAATTGGAACAGCACTTGGGCTGTGACTGATGACGTGTCACAAGTCCACAAGAACGCATGTTGAGAAACGGCTCAAGAGTTTGTGGTTTGGGGGCAGAGTCACATGTGTTGGTGCGTGTGTTGTGTCTTGTGTTCCTG
This sequence comes from Epinephelus coioides, assembly GCA_900536245.1. NCBI lineage: Eukaryota > Metazoa > Chordata > Actinopteri > Perciformes > Serranidae > Epinephelus > Epinephelus coioides. The sequence continues at coordinate 898,208 of UNPE01000133.1, forward strand.
GTGCAGACTGAGTGTTGGTGTCTGGGAGGACCGCGCCGTCCTGGCTCGACTCCGACAGAAGCTGCAGACGGAAGACGGACGACTGGTCCTCCGCATCGAGCAGGAGGAGTGGAAGGTAACGTCCTACAGACAGGAAGTGATCTCACTGTTCTTTTGCTCACAGTTTTCAGATGGCAGGTGCTGCTGACTTTACCTGGTGATGTCGGCGGTCATGTGACCCTGTGATGGCGGTCTCTGTCTGTCTCTGTCGCTGCAGACGCTGCCCGGCTGCCTGCTGCAGCTCAGTCAGGTCCAGGAGTGGCAGATCCACCGGACCGGACTCCAGAAGATCCCCCACTTCATCTCCAGCTTCCAGAACCTTCTAGTACTGGACCTGTCGCGGAACAGCGTCTCCGAGATCCCCAAACAGATTGGTCAGTACCTGCCCCCCCCCCCACACTCTCATCTGTCCCTCTGCTTTCATCATGTCCTGATGTGTGCATCTGTCCTCCTGGTCTTGTCCTGGTCCTGTCCTGGTCCCGGTCCTGGTCTCAGGGAAGCTGACCCGGCTCAGGGAGCTCCTGCTGAGCTACAACAGAGTCCAGTTTGTCCCTGAGGAGCTGAGCTGCTGTGAGAGTCTGGAGAGACTGGAGCTGGCAATGAACCGGGACCTGAACCAGCTCCCAGATCAGGTACAGACCTCCTCGTCCTCCTGTCTAAGTTCTGGTCCTGTCTTGGCTGTGTCCTGCTGGTCTGAGGTCTGTCCTTCCCTGTCCACAGCTGAGGAACCTGAAGAAGCTGCAGCACCTGGATCTGTCCATGAACGACTTCACCTGCGTCCCGGACTGTGTGGTGGCGCTGCCGGCGCTCGAGTGGCTCGACATGGGAGGAAACCAGCTGGAGCACTTACCTGAGGACATCCACAGGTGGGTAAAGGAGTCATGTGGGCCCCGCCCCCTTGTGTCCTCAGCCAATGAACAGTGAGTCCTGTGTGTCCTCAGGATGGAGATGCTGCACACGCTGTGGCTGCAGAGGAACCAGCTGGAGAGACTCCCGGACAACATCAGCAGTATGAAGAGTCTGGACACGCTGGTCCTCAGCAGCAACAGGCTCCGAGACATCCCCCCACTGATGGAGGACATGTCCAACCTCAGGTCAGTCCGTCTGTCTGTCCTCAGGTGTCCCCTGGTCGTCGCTCTGACTGAACAGTTTGTGTTTGTCTTGAAGCAGGTTTGTGAACTTCAGGGACAACCCTCTGACTCTGGACGTGGTGCTGCCCAGCAGGAGGACAGAGACTGGCGCTGAGGACGAAGAGGACGACAGAGAGATGTTTGGACGAGAGTTCATGAACTTTTACATCCAGGAGGCCAGAAAGAGAGCGCACGCCATCCTCAACGTGCACAGAGTCAACCGTTAGTATCTACACACTCCGTCCTCATCAGGTCTCTGACATGAGACATGTTTCTGTGTGAGGACGTCCCACGGATCGTCTGTCTCACCTCTCTAACATGTGACATTAACATGCCTGTATGTCTCACCTCAGTAGATGTGTTTTCACTGAGCAGCTGATGAACTGAACTAACGACAGGAGCTGATGACATCATCATCATCAGGTTGATTTTTTAATTGTTTGATTCTGAAACAAGTGTCGAAGTTTAATTCTTTATTATTATAAAGTTTTAATTTCAGGCTGTGACGAGCTGAGAGCTTCATTCAGACTCTTTATACTGTTGTTGTTGTTGTTTCGAGCTTCACATTCAAAACGAGATGGCGTAGGGGCAGCGGTTGATACGGCGGTATGTAAATCACAGCAGCTGTCTCTGATGGGGATCAAACAGGATATGAAAATATTGATTTGATGATTGATTATCTGATTATTTCTGACCAGATGGCGGCTCGTCCTGCAGCTCTGAGACTTTGATCCAGGACCCTGTCTCAGAGAGCAGGATCAGTGTAACCCTGAGTCAGTTACTATGGCAACATACTCCGTGAAGCCAAAGGCCCTGACACACCAAGCTGATGGTCGGCCGTCGGTCAAAGTCGGGCTGTCGGTGAGCGTCTGTCGCCCTAGTTATTGCAGTGTGTCCTGCACCGTTGACACTTCGGTGTTGACAGCTTTTCAGCCGATTGAGCATGTTGAATTGCCGGTGGAACAGTAACATCGGTCGGTGAGACAGATCACTCTGATTGGCTGTTCAGGTTTTATTTCCTCGCCCCTGTAGCAAGTGAATCTGCCTGTAGTGAAACCGGGGCTAACTGGTGCTTCCTCCTCAGGCTCCACTTCCGAGCCGGACTCAGTTAGCCTCTGCTAGCCTCTGAGCTAGCCCCGGCTCTCCGTTTGGATCCAACCGGAGCACCGAGCCCTGGTTTGTTATTCAGGTTAAAGTGGGAAGAAGCAGCGGGTTTATCAGGCAGCTGAGTGAAAGGAAACACGGGGACTGTCTGGATGTAATAGTCCGTGGAGGTGCTGCGGTGCTCGGCTGCACAGATAGGAAACCCCTTGGCTGACAGGATGTACCACTCTCTCACTCCGCTACTTTGTTTATCTCATGCATTCCTCGGACTTCCGGATTCCCTTTTTGCAATATTTCCTCTCACGCAGGTGCAGAACGTACGTGCTACTAGTCTTTGTAGTGTGTTCAAATGCAACTGACGCGAGGCGACGTAGATGACGCAACAGTTGGCTTTCATCACCGCTAGTTCTTTGATGTCAGTTTGGTGTGTCCGCACCTTAACCTGCTGAGTCACAGGTTTGCTTCATGTCAGCCTGAGGCTGAGCGTGTAGCAGGAAGTAGAAACATGGCGTGTCCTTTAGTGAATGAAGTGGTGGAGGTTGAGGCCCAGTGTATTCAGAGGCTGTTGTGTAAGGAGAAGGTGATTAGAGCCTGTTTGGATGTCTCCCTGGAGGAGTGTCTATATGAAAGATACTGTTTGACCTCACACTCTATCATTTATCTAACAATCTGTTCCACCCACATATATCACATATTACACATCCTGGATTTACATTATCATCACAGCACATTTTATGCATTGTCCTTTGATTCTTTTCTTTATAACATCAGAGACACTGAACACATCAGAGAGACAGCGGTTTGTCGGCCCGTAAGAAAAGTGTCTCTGGCTCTGAAAAGACTTTGGACCCTTGTTGTGGTTTTCCCTGGACATAAATCACAATCCATTATTAAAGTAATTACCACGGAGCATCGGTGGCTCAGTGGATGGAGCGGACGCCCCGTGATCAGACGCAGCGGCCGCGGGTTCAAACCCAGCCTGCTGTCCTGTGCTACATGTCGTTCCCTCTCTCCCCATAACGTTATGCTGTCCTGACATTAAAGGCAACAAAAGCCCAAAAATAATGTTTAAAAAAAGAACTGCAGGTTTGTCAGTGTTGATGAGAAATGAATCTACGTGGACACATGATGCAGTGATTCATGAATACTTTTCATATATTCAAAGACTCCGCGGTGTAACTGGCTCACTGATGGGACTCAACATCCCATAATAGCTCCATGTGAGAATAAAGGAGATTACATGAAGTCATTTCACAGCAGTTAAATGAACCTCAGCCTAATATTGACAGAATGAAGTCAGTAGAAACAAAACTTTTACCAGTCTGTTTAATATCTGTGTGTTTGATGCTGAGTTTGTGCCCAGTGTGTTTGGGCTCCATCACATTACAGCTGAATAACTTATATTCAAATATATAAACACTGTTAAGATAGAAACATGTTTCTGTATGTTAGACACATGACCTCATCACATGACATCACCTCACATTACCTATTAACTCTGCAGTCTGTTCCCATCACACCTCACGATGTTCAGCTGCAGCTGACACAAGAGATTTGTTTCATGTCTTCAGTTGGGATGAAACAAGTTCTGCTTCCTGTCTCTGAGAGTCATGTTATCTGCACTCTACTGATGATGTCTGTTGGTGCTCACTGTGAACGCACCTCTCTCAGGCTGAACATACTCACAGCTGATTGAACTGATCCTGATCAGCTGTTCTGTTTCTCAGCTCAGGCTCAGTCAACCCGGAGATCAGGATCAGGATCAGGATCAGGATCAGAGTTTGTTGGGCCTGATCTCTGAAACAGAGACTGATGTCAGCAGCATGTCATTTACGTCTGACACTGTCCTGTAACAACGAGTTTCATTGATTCAGTATTATCTGTGATCAATACTGATAGATTAATCAGTGCTGGATCAGCTGTGATGTCATGTTTGAATGACCTCACTTCCTCTGACAGGAAACTGATCAATGATTCAGTGATGTGTTGGTGTGTCAGTCACATTCAGCCCAACGACAAAGACAACAATAACAATAACAATAACAACAAAAATTGATCCAGTCAGACTCCTGTTTCACGGACTCAGGTCTTAAACTGAAGCTGGACCATTAAAAAAAAGTTATAAACATGTTTATAACATGTTATTGAAACATGTTATGTTATTAATAATAATAACATAACATGTTATTGACATGTTATTATAAAATTAATATCATTATTATTATGATGGTGACGATGATGATGATGATGATGATGGTGATGATGATGATGGTGATGATGATGATGATGGTGATGATGGTGATTATGATGATGATGATGATGGTGATGATGATGATGGTGATGATGATGATGATGGTGGTGTTGGTGATGATGATGATGGTGATGGTGATGGTGGTGTTGGTGATGATGATGATGATGGTGATGATGATGATGATGATGATGGTGATGATGATGATGGTGATGATGATGATGGTGATGATGATGGTAATGATGGTGATGATGATGGTGGTGATGATGGTGATGATGATGATGATGATGATGATGATGGTGATGATGGTGATGATGGTGATGATGGTGATAGTGATGGTGATGGTGATGATGGTGATGATGATGATGATGATGATGATTATGATGGTGATGATGGTGATGGTGATGATGATGATGGTGATGAGATGGTGATGATGATGATGGTGATGATGATGATGATGATGGTGATGATGATGGTGATGGTGATGGTGATGATGATGATGGTGATGATGATGATGATGATTATGATGGTGATGATGGTGATGATGATGGTGATGATGATGATGATGATGATTATGATGGTGATGGTGATGGTGATGATGATGATGATGGTGATGATGGTGATGATGATGATGATGATGATGATGATGATGGTGATGATGATGATGGTGATGGCGATGGTGATGATGATGATGATGATGGTGATGGCGATGGTGATGATGATGATGATGATGGTGTTTTTGTTTCAGAGCCAAACGAGGACTAAGATAGCAAGCGGCTCTTCGTCTCTTCTTCCTCTGATGGTAGCGTCTCCTGAAGGACGCCGTCTGTGTTCATGTTTGTGTTTGTGGAGCTGAAATAACTTTATTAAACATGTCGTGTGTCAGAGTTTAGTTTTAAATAAAGTTTTCAGACAGATTGAACTCCAGTCAAACTTTATTACGTAACATTTACACATGGACAGAAACTCTGAGACTTTGTCTCAGTTTGACCTTCAGGACGGAGACGAGGGGACGGCGCTCAGCAGGATGTTCTCCAGAGTCACATGACTGCTGACGTAACCTCTCAGTTTGCTGTCAAATCCTTTGGACTTCAGGAAGTGCAGTCTGCCGCCGTCAATCAGACGTTTACAGAGACGACCGACACGCTGGCGTTCGTCTGCCGACAGGAAGCTGTGGAGAGGAAGATGAAGAAGATGTTGCATCTCTTCATTAAAACGTCTCTGTCTGTCTGAAACAAAGCTTAAATTCTGGACTGAGAGGTCAGAGGTCAAATGTTTACCTGCCCACAATGTCTGTCTCCTCTGCCGGCTCGTGCTCTTCATCGTCTCCTCTCTGATTGGTCGAATCCTGAGGCGGACCGTCCTGATTGGTCGGTCTAAGTCCACATGTGGCCCAACTGGACATCCGACAGAACGCTGAGAACTCTGCAGCTCCGAGTCCTCGCTGCTCGAAGAACTGCTGCCCGACATAGTGGCGCCACTCACAGCGATGGTGACAGCACAGTGCCACTGTTAGGCCCAGCACAGGACCAGGACCAGGATCAGGACCAGGACCAGAACCAGGACCAGGATCTGGCAGATCTCTTGAATCAGCTGGTTCCGAAGTTCTGAGGCGTTTCGGGGCTGGCAATCCGGTCTCCTCTCCGGGTCCTGGTTTTCCCAGCAGACAGCGCAGAGCCAGATCTGAGACCAGGGACACAAGAGACCAGCTGAGTCAGTCCACACTCTGCAACCTTCCCTGGCAGCCAATCAGAGACGAGGACTGCGCTCACCTGTTGCCGCTCCACACAGGTGTTTCCCGACCGCAACCAGCGGGAGCTTCTTCTGCGTGATCAGCTGGACTTTACCTGCAAACAGGTCAGAGGGTCCACAGAGACCCACAGAGAACCTCAGAGAACCACAGAGAGCCAGAGAGACCAACAGGAACCACAGAGACCCACAGGAACCACAGAGACCCACAGAAACCCACAGAGACCCACAGGAACCAGAGACCCACAGAAACCCACAGAGACCCACAGGAACCACAGAGACCCACAGGAACCACAGAGACCCACAGAGATCCACAGAGATCCACAGGAACCACAGGAACCACAGGAACCACAGAGACCCACAGGAACCACAGAGACCCACAGAAAACCACAGAGATCCACAGGAACCACAGAGACCCACAGGAACCACAGAGATCCACAGAGAACCACAGAGAACCACAGAGACCCACAGGAACCACAGAGATCCACAGGAACCACAGAGACCAGCAGAGTCCACATCTTTATCTCTTACTCAGATCCAGGTGTTGGATGTCCACCTGAAGCCTCTCAAAGTCAGCACCTGTGTCCTGATGTTTCCCATCAACCTGCAGGACAGGACAAGAGACACAAGACAAGACCAGTGAGACCAGATGAACTGTACCAGGTTTGAGAAACATGTGAAAAAAGATGGGTCCATTTCAAACACTGTTAATGTCTCTGTCCTCAAATGTCCATGTGTCCTTTCTGATGTCAAAGATACAGTCAATAGATGGCCCTAAACAACAAACGAGGGTGACGGGAAAGGAGGTCAGAATATTGGACCTTTAAATGGAGGCAGCATTGTAGATGGCGGCGGTCTCTGAGGTCATTAAATACATCCTGACATGTGGACGGATAATTCCTCTCACTGTATGACTGATACGTTGTTTTCCACCGTGATTAAAATTTCTACGTTGTCTCCTACGTCCAATCTTACTTGAACTACTCTACGTCGTATCTTACTTGAACTACTCTACGTCGTATCTTACTTGAACTACTCTACGTCGTATCTTACTTGAACTACTCTACGTCGTATCTTACTTGAACTCTACGTCATCTTACTTGAACTACTCTACGTCCAATCTTACTTGAACCACTCTACGTCCAATCTTACTTGAACCACTCTACGTCCAATCTTACTTGAACCACTCTACGTCGTCTGATGGTTCTGCTCTGTTTGGTCTGAATCTGTGAACTTTAAGAAAACCTGCACAAATACAGATGAAATGAACAGAGGACGGGCAGAAGTCTCTGTCTCTGTCTGTCTTTGTCTCTAACACTGAACATTAATGAGCCCTAACATGTCGTCAAATTAAACGCTCCCTGCTGGTTGACACATGTAACTGCTGCTGGAGTTAAGAGGTTTTCCTGCCTTGAAGCGAGTGCTGCAGCGCTCCACCAGCAGCAGCTGCAGGTCCTCACTGGTGTCCTGCTGGTCTCTGGTCTCCACTTGGTCTCTGGTCTTCAGGGCTTCATGGATCCAGTGAGACAGTTTCCCTCGACCTGCTCCAAACTCTACGAAGCACCGCCCCCTTCTCAGAAGCCCCAACGCCTCCAAGTGACCTAAGAGAGAGGACTGGACACACCTGACAGGTGAGAGACAGACAGACAGAGGAAGCCTGAACCTCTGATGTCCCTCTGAGACTGAGTCTGTCCCCTCTGCCTGTAAACACATCAGTTTGTGGACTGAAGCCTCCAGTTCAACATCTCTGCTGTCACCATCTTGTTTTTTGGAACCAGAAGTGACCATGTTTGGGTGAGAGGGCGGGGCTGTGGATGAGTGAGGGGCGGGGCTAATGAAATGTTAACAGTTGAATTGTATGAAAGTTCAAACCCGTCACATGTTGCTGCTTTGCAGTCAACTGTCACATCTGTATATTACCTGTCAGGTGTCCTCCTGTGTCTGTGTTTTATGTTCTGGGACGCCACAACCAACTAGTTACACACTGTCACCACATGGCGGGGTTTCATAACACCATGAAGTGCAAGACACACCGCCGCCGTACGCCGCGCGTCAAAACGCCCGCCTCCATTATATTCTATGAACCAACCCACACTGGTGCCGGCCGATGCGCCGCGCTGCTCTGCTTCAGCCCACTGCTCTATTTCCAGAGCGGCCGGTGCTCATGGCGGCGCTGCAAGAAAAGCCTTTTATGTACGTCTCGTCTCGTAGGATCAACTCCGGTTGTTTCAAATTTTTAATAAGACGACTTTGATAAGAAACTCACCCGTGAAATTCAAGTTGTTGTTGCCTCAAAGTTTTTCCTCTTCTTCTTCTGTTACTAGCAGTTGGCAACCGTTGGCAACTAGTGTAGGTACAGCCACCTAGCGGGCTGGGGTGGGAAATACATGTTGACGGTGCCGCTGCGCGCCGCTGCCAGTGTGCGTTGGGGGGCGGCACTTGACGGCCGCCGCGCCACGCCGGCGGCGGTGTGCGTTGCACTTGACAGATGGCTTCTGGTGTCTTGTGCTGAAGTCACTGATGAAGCGGTGGTATTTTATGACATCACAACGAGGGCAAGTGAAAAGTTCTGCCCTGTACAGCCGTCATGAACGTTGGAGTGATCCAAGGACCAAACAGGAAGTACACATGTTTGTTTCTACATGTGAACATGGAGGTCTGTGGGGACGGACTCACTCCTGGAGTCAGCCTCTAGTGGACAGTAGAGCAACTGCAGGTTTCAGACTCAGAGGTCGATACTTGGTATATCCTCAGAAACCCCAGCTCCTCCCTTCGCTCCTCCACAGCTCCGCCCTTCGCTCCTCCACAGCTCCGCCCTCTCACACAAATATGGTCACTTCTGGCTCCAAAAAAACAAACAGTGGTGTGGTGAACTTCCTGTTCCTGTTCCTTTTAAGAGGGCAGGGTTTAATTCAGTTTAACTCAGAGGGTCTTTACATCACAGGAAACACACGTTACATCATCAAAACAAATGAGAAATAAAAATAATAATTTATACACACGCAGCTGCTGACTGGCTGACACCTCTGACACGCCCACCAAACAACAGGAAACACGCCTTGAAGCCTGTATAACACTGAAACATGTCGACACTGGGGGAAAATGATGCGTATGGTATCCAACTGAACGTGTACCTGCTGCTTCAGGTGTTTGTGGGCGGAGTCTCCATTCTTTGGGTTGTTGAGTTCCTCCTGGAGGACAGGGTGAGACAGAACGCTGTCCTCCACATCACACTGCAGTCCTGCATCATCATCATCGTCATCATCACCATCATCGTCATCATCTGATAACTGACAGGTAGATGTAGACACTCACCTGTGACAGCTGTCTTCAGTTTGTCCAACAGAGACTGTAACTCTGTCCTGCTGCGCTCAGACAGACTCACCTGACACACAGATGACATCATCATCATCATCATCATCGTCATCATTATGATGTGAATTCTTCAGCAGGTGAGGTGTTACCTGTTGCAGCATCTTGTCTCCAGCTGATCCAGCATTGATGTTCTCCACATAATAAACCTGCAGGACGTCAAACAGGACGATTTTAAAACTCTGAGACAGAGTTTGGGGACAGTGAACACAGCACAGAGCATAAAACACAGGAAGTGAAGTTTGTCTCACTGGTTTTGGTTTCTCTCTGGAGTTACACTTCTTCAGGTGTTTGTCCAATTTGTCTTCACTCACAGTGCTGAAGGGTCAAACAGACAGGAAGTCACAGACAGGAAGTCACAGAGCTTCAATAATATAAAGCTACAGCATAAAAATATTAACATGTCTTTATCTGTGGTGACTCAGATCAATACTGTGATCGATCAGCTGACTCACTGTTTGGGGTCCAGAGGACATACGATCCTCCTGCTGCTTCCTTCCTCCTGGAAACAGGAAACAGGAAGCTCTTAACAGGTGGGTGATGACATCACAGCACACGTCATTAGGTGTTTCAGGCATAAATATCACATACAGTAGATAACTTGTTGACAGCTTCAGCCCGTTTCAGTGATGCGTCAACGTCAGTAATGCGTCAATCTGTAAACTATCGAACTAATAAAGTTTAAACTTCAGACTTTATTGATCAGACTTTAATGATGATCAGTATTTACTGATCAGCTCTTCACTCTCTGTGTTCTCCCTGGGTTCGTGAACTCAGCACATGTCCCTGAACTCACCATGGTCGCGTGCTCTCCACAGAACACTTTCCCTCTAGCGACGATCATTTTACAGAAACGTTTCTTTTTCTTCACGAAGAAGCTACATCTGCCGGGCAGGGGGGCCGCCATGTTGGAGGCGGGACGCTGCGTGCTGCGTTCAGACGCTCACATAACTGTAGGAAACACTGAGGAGATAGTGCCCAGACTTTTTGTCGTGACGTCAGATCCTCCGGGTTAACACATTTTAAATGTTGGTGTTCATCAGATTTAAATATTTGTAGCTGAAGTTAAAGTCATGAGTTTAACAGTTTATTTGTCACTGATCACACTTAAGTGTTGGGACGACGATCATCAGATACTTTAACACCACATTTATAACTGTAACTACAAACTAACCACAGATGAAAATACAAATGTTTACATCGCTAAAATGACTTTCTGTGAGAACAATGGTAGTTCTTTCCAAACAGTCTTTATTTGTTAAAAACGTTTCTTTTAAAAATTAACATGATTTAAGTTTTGTTTGATCCTCAGAACCACTTTAACTAAGAATATATTAACTTTAAATGTTCTATAATGTGCCCGTTGTTTTCTTCTCCTTTCTTTCAGTGAATATTTGTCATATGTTTGTTGTTTACATCAGAATAAAAACTCAACAACAACCAAGAAACATTTTAAAAACAACATACAGGCGGTGCATCTGTGAAATAACAAAGACACAGTTGGAAATGATCCAAGCAGCAGAGTCATATGAAAGAAATAAAACAGGAGGTAAATAAATAACAATTAATGATAATAAATTGAAAAATCATCGTGAAAAACTTAACGGGGGTTTTACAGAATATTTACTACCATGTTATTCTTATCACATTATCTTCATACATGTTCATACATGTGTACACTTTAACTTTGTTATTAAAGAACTTTTAAAGATTCAAAACAAAGTTGAAAACAAAATTCAGATAGATAGATAGATAGATATTATCCATTAAATATTAAATATCTTTAAAATCTCGGGGTTGAACCCTTTAAAAGTACTAATTCCTCCTCCACAGCACCTGAACGCACCAGTCTCCTGTGATTGGTCACACTGCTCACTTCTCTTCTCTGATTGGTTGCCTTCAATGTCATTTAAAATATTTTCCCGCCTGTTATCCGAGCAGGGCGGGGCTTGTGTTTGTGTCCGACTGACGTCATTGGTGGACTGTCCAAACCATGATGGCGGCAGCAGCAGCGGCGGCGGAGCGGGGCGGCGGTCCCGGTTCTTCTCCCGGTTCCTCCCGGCCTGCGGCGGCGGATTACTCGGTGCTGGTGCTGGTAGGGGCGCTGCGGTCCGCCGGGCTGCTGGAGCGGCTGCTGCGGCAGATTGACTCAGGTGAGTCGGTAAAGTTAACGGACACCGGCGGGAAGTCCGCGGAGCCTTCACAATAAAACCCAAGAAGAAGAAGAGCTGACGTCGATGTCTGAAAGTGTTGTGCCCAAAAACTGTGTCCCTGTCCGGGTTGTCTCCAGAGTTCACCCGAGGGTTAATTCAGCAGCTTAGCACCCTCTGACGGAGGTTTTGTGTTGTCGGTAACACGGTTACCGGTGAAAAAGACACTTTAAACATTTCCCGGGACTGAAAAGACGAGTTTAGCATGCTAATGATGAAGCTAGCTAACGTTAGCTGCCTGGTGTCCACCAGTTTCTTCCTCCGCAGTTTAAAGTCACTTCTTTTTATTCTTTTATGAAAGTCTGTTCATTAAATTAAAACATAAATCCACCGTAAATAAACACGGTGTTACCGAGGACACGCCCTCCGTGACCACACGGTTCAACGGACACGTTACTGAAGCAGCTGCTTCTGTTTTTAGTGGTTAAATTTAGAGCTGATTTCACTGCGGGACCTGAGAGACATCCTGTCCAGGGGGACATCTGTCCACCCTGTCCGGCCCAGGGTTCAGGTCTTTATCAGACACACTATGGTGGTTTTTACCTTTTTTATATTAATTATATATAATGAGTTAATATGTCTGTGACGCCTGTAACATCTGGTGACGTTGTCTGGTTTCTTTCGGCGGTTTGAGGGTTAATTTACAGAAACTTCTCAGACTCACGTGTTCACCGAAGTTTCTTCGAATTTTGTATTTTACTGGTTTTTAAATCTTCATCACTTTTCAATGTTGGCAGCATTTCTCCATTCTCATGAGACATTTATTTTGAAAATCCCGCCACACCGGAAGTCGGTGATGTTGTGTAGTTTGACAGTTTTTCATGTTGTTCCGGTAAAAGTAGGTGAACAGTCAGAACTCACTAGGCTCGTTTGAGGTGAACTGCGCCTCGCCTGGAAAGTAGACGAGAGCAGGCGGCCGCAGCGGGGGGCGATGACAAAAAGCTGCGGTGAAGTCGGACAGTTTCCAGCATCCTTCAGTCCGTACAGGAAGTCACAGACACACTAACATCCTGTCTGGAATGATGTCAATTCATTAAAAAAGTGATCAGACTCATATATCAGTTTGTTTTCAGTCTCCAGTTGTTGTTTATTAAAATAAACCTTCAAGTCAGACAAATACAATCTTAATCTCTAACAAAATGAGTAGTTTATCTAAAACGTCATCTTGTTGAGTCGACATCTGAACCAATCAGCTGTTAGATCAGGTGAGAGCCAGGCGGTGCAGTTGGTGGAGAGCAGCTGCAGCACCTGGCTCTAAAAACTAAGGCCGCCTCGCTCTCACGGTTTTATCGCCGTCCACTTTTGTAATACGTCAGAGCAAGTCGGGACGAAGTCGGACACAAAATTAGCCGGCATGCATTGCGCGCCGATCGCCAGTAATCGGAGCTGCGCAGGCCTGGCTCATCTCCAACGAACCTATTGATGAAGCACCCGAAGATTTAATGTGTTGACACGTGATCAGCTCATTGAAACACAGACAGCCTCCGAGGAACACAATCGATCTACTGTTCATCATGTGTTCACACTGTGTGCAGTTCAGCTTATTTTTGGTTCAGTTTATAGATGATTGTGTTTCAGTCAGTTAATGGTCGCCTGTCTGTCTGCCTGCCTGTCTGTCTGTCTGTCTGCCTGCCTGTCTGTCTGTCTGTCTGTCTGTCTGTCTGCCTGTCTGTCTGCCTGCCAGCCTGTCTGTCTGTCTGTCTGTCTGTCTGCCTGCCAGCCCTGTGCCCTGTCTGTCTGTCTTCTGTCTGCCTGTCTGCCTGTCTGTCTGTCTGTCTGTCTGCCTGTCTGCCTGTCTGCCAGCCTGCCTGTCTGCCAGCCTGTCTGTCTGTCTGTCTGTCTGCCTGTCTGCCTGTCTGTCTGTCTGCCTGTCTGTCTGTCTGTCTGTCTGCCTGTCTGCCAGCCTGTCTGTCTGTCTGCCTGTCTGTCTGTCTGTCTGTCTGCCTGTCTGCCAGCCTGTCTGTCTGCCTGTCTGTCTGCCTGCCAGCCTGTCTGCCTGTCTGCCAGCCTGCCTGTCTGCCAGCCTGTCTGTCTGTCTGTCTGTCTGTCTGCCTGTCTGCCTGTCTGTCTGCCTGTCTGTCTGTTCTGGTTCAGTGTTTTTGGTTCTCAGTCTGTGTTTTGAGCTGCTGGTTTAATTTTCTGCGTGTCGGTCCTCAAAGAGGAAGTGGTGTCACTGAATATCTTCAGCTTCCTGTTTGCTGAGGAGGAAACAGTTCATGTGACAGAGATAGGATGAACCGTGGACAGACGTCTCACTCTGTCTGAAAACACGTCACACTCTTCTCTCTGTGCAGATTTAACACCAGTTCAAACTGTGTGAACCAGTAAGACGTCCAGTCTGATGCTGGTTGTGATGAAGATGATGAATAATGCAGCTCAGTTATTTCAGCCTGGATTCACCACAGTTTCTCCTGGCCATCCCATAATAACGTGAACACACAGGAAGTGAAGCCTGGCTGCAGCACGTCGACTTCCTCACATCACAAGTCTTTTAGATGTCAAAGTTTTATTTACGTTTACGTTGGTTACACTTTATTATTACATCACTGTCTGTGTGATGTCATCACTGTGAATGAGTGAATGTGTGTTGTATGTTTGTGTGTGTGTTTCAGGTGTGTGTATCAGGTGTGTTATATGTGTGTGTTTCAGGTGTGTGTTATATGTGTTTGTGTCTCAGGTGTGTGTTATATGTGTGTGTGTGTGTGTATCAGGTGTGTGTTATATGTGTATGTATCAGGTGTGTGTGTGTTATATTTGTGTTTCAGGTGTGTGTTATGTGTGTGTTTCAGGTGTGTGTTATATGTGTGTGTTTCAGGTGTGTGTTATATGTGTATGTATCAGGTGTGTGTGTGTTATATTTGTGTGTTACATGTGTGTGTTTCAGGTGTGTGTGTTTCAGGTGTGTGTTATATGTGTGTGTTTCAGGTGTGTGTTATGTGTGTGTTTCAGGTGTGTGTTATATGTGTGTGTTTCAGGTGTGTGTTATATGTGTATGTATCAGGTGTGTGTGTGTTATATTTGTGTGTTACATGTGTGTGTTTCAGGTGTGTGTGTTTCAGGTGTGTGTTATATGTGTATGTATCAGGTGTGTGTGTGTTATATTTGTGTGTTACATGTGTGTGTTTCAGGTGTGTGTTATATGTGTGTGTTATATGTGTGTGTTTCAGGTGTGTGCGTTTCAGGTGTGTGTTATATGTGTGTGTTTCAGGTGTGCGCTGCTGGCCTGTAGATCTGGATGTGTCTGTTCTGGATCAGCAGCTGAAACTCTTCGTGTCGAGACACTCGGCCTTCCTGTCAGAGGATGTCCCAGGTGAAACAACAGGAAGCACACCTGTTTGTTTGTTTGTTTGTTTGTTTGTTTGTTAGAGGTGCAACTGTAAACAGAGTCAAGGTTTGTGATGACTGAACAAATAATTTGTGATGTATAGTCTGATTTGTGTTGTGCCACGCCCATTCTTTTGCATTTGTGGCGCCTCCTAGAGGTACAGTTTAAATGAAACGTTCTGTTTCAGGTGGAAACAAACAGGAAGTTGATCACTTCCTGTTTGTTTTCACCTCACTGATCACGTTTCTGATCAAAACATATTGATGGAGGAACGTCAGATTAGTATTCTCTTCAAAGTAAAATATGGTTTTGGGGTGGATCAGAAACTTTACTGAGCTCTGAAGGTCAAAGGTTAACATCACACCACCTGACAGGAAGGATGATGGATGACATCATCAGTGTGTCCAACCAAGGCGGAGAGTTATTTTAAAACCTGTGTGTGTGTGTGTGAGTGTGTGTGTGTGTGAGAGAAGAGAGAGAGAGAGAGAGAGAGAGAGAGAGAGAGAGAGAGTCAGACAGCTGGTTCTCTGTTTCAAACACACAAACACAGTCAGCTGAACAGCCTGCAGACACACACGCACACACACTGTGGCTGTCTTCATGGTGACCACACGGCCAGCTGACAGGAAGGAAGCCAGAGGAGGTCAAAGGTCAGACCTTTGAATGCTACAGGTCTCTGTGTTAGACAGGATATAAACTAAACCTACACACACGCACGCACACACACCTTAGCTGAACATAAACTTGACTCTGATTGGTGGGCTGGTCTCTGGTGGGTGGAGTCAACCTGGTTAATATGGTTGTCCTATCTAAGGTTTCCCATCATGCCCCTGTCCATCTGTAGATGCTGCATCATCTGATGAGTTGTGTTGTGTGTTAACAGCTGTCAGATGATGTCAGTGGTCTGACATCACCAGATGTTTCCTCTGTAAGGTTTGGTACCACAGCAGAAGTGACGGCCCTCAGCCGTCGTCCTCTAAACGCTCCCTGGACCCTCCATCACCTCCTGGACCCTCCTCACCTCCTGGACCATCCATCACTTCCTGGACCATCCATCACTTCCTGGACCCTCCATCACCTCCTGGACCCTCCCTCACCTCCTGGACCCTCCATCACCTCCTGGACCCTCCCCACGTCCTGGACCCTCCATCACCTCCTGGACCCTCCTCACGTCCTGGACCCTCCATCACCTCCTGGACCCTCCTCACGTCCTGGACCCTCCATCACCTCCTGGACCCTCCCTCACCTCCTGGACCCTCCTCACGTCCTGGACCTGCTGCTGACTTTATTCAGTCAGATTCAGGCTCCGAGCAGTTTGGGCTTCATGGAGCTTTTAAATAACTTTATTTTTACTGCAGACGTATGATAAAGAAAAATTGTGTCCAGCTCTGTGTCATCACAGTGATGCTAACTGTGGTAAACTTCCCTCCCGTCCATTTTAAAACCCTGAACCTGCCCACACCCATAAAGCTCAGTACCAGAGCCGACCCGTTACCTGTCGTTGTGTCTCAGCTGCACCTGTAAATAAACACGCACCTGTGACCTGCTGTGTTTGGGCCCGTACACATGCTGTGTCTTTAACCGCCTGGAAAACATGAGGTCAGGCGCTGGCTGCGACTGTTGTGCCTTTTCTGTAAGAGCTTTCAAGAGTGCGGCAGCAGGTTGCATCTGAGGTTGCTAAGCGACAGCCAGCACCATGTCATAGCCTACAAACCAGAAACCCTGAGTGCAGAGCTGATCTACTTCCTGTCTGTCTGTGGGACAGATGTAAACAATGACCATCTTCTCCTCCATATTTATCACAGACTGATTTACTGAAGAAGTAAAGTTACCTGTCTGCTGTGATTGGTTGGTCCTCGTCACATGACAGTCAGGGTGCAGCCATCACGCCCTGAAAAATAGGCAGTTTGGAACGTGTGCATCGTTCTGGTGTCTGAGCGCAGCTGCTGCGTGTCAACACTGAAAATAATTGATTTGAGGGCACAAAAACTGCAGTGTGTACGGCCCCTTACATGTCACACCCATCACTCCTCTTATGATTCTGTGATGTCATAATCCTGTCTGAAATCACACACTGGAGCCACATGATGCCGCTGCTGTTTGGTTCTGTGTGAAAACACAAAGGAGGTGTAAAGATGGGACGTCATTGCAGCTCTGTGGTGCCATCTCTGTGTGAAATGAGATCAGCTCTGATCAAATATAAACCCAGACTCTGTCTCTGAGTCGTATGGTTCTCTTCTCAGACACGTTTTATCTTCCTGTTTCCCTGTAATATGACATCATTCGTTACCAGCCGGTTGTCACATGACCCACCAGTGGGAGCGTTTATTGGTACAGTGAAATACTTTAGGGATCTTTTCTGTCTTCTGCAGAGCGTTAAATAAGTTTGATCCTCTCAGGTTTTTTCATTTTAAACAGAATCTTAATTCCCTCGTCACCCCCACAGACCCCCCCACAGACCCTCACAGACCCCCACAGACCCTCACAGACCTCCACAGACCCCCACAGACCCCACAGACCCCCCACAGACCTCCACAGACCCTCACAGACCCCCACAGACCCCCACAGACCCTCACAGACCTCCACAGACCCTCACAGACCCCCCCACAGACCTCCACAGACCCTCACAGACTCCTCATTGGCTGCTTAGCCCTGATAAAACAGTTAATACCCAGCGGCTTCTACAAACAGGTTCACATGAAGCTTTTAATGTCTGCCATCATGTTTTATAATGTCATCACCCTAAGAAACTCTTCAGTTTAACAACATGACTGATGAAAGGATGAAAGGATGAGATGTAATGTCCCACTGTTTCTGACCTGCAGCAGAATATGTCATGAGCTAAAAACATGATGTGATTTTTGGAGTCGATTCTTTGATGTGTGTTTAATAACCGTAATGACGCTCTGCAGTTAACACAGATGTTTGATCGTAATGTGTCTCTGACGACTTTCAACAGAATCAACAGACACAAATTTAATAAAACCATTAAATAAAAATTGAATCTGAAGCTAGGAGCTGTCGAACAGGGAGATCGATGGGAGCAGGAAGTGGGAGGTGTTTTACTGGATGACCAATGGCAGCATGTCTTACGTCTCGTCCACTCGTCCTGCAGTCTGACACTGAGCTCCTCTGTCCAGCATTCACTCACATGTTCATGTCCTGCCTGAGGCCTTGGACGTCCTGTTCTGCTGCTTCATACAGAGTCAAGTTCTCACCTTCAACTCCTCATCCGTAATGAAAGAGTTAAAGTCTCACAGTTTGTCTTTTAACAGTATTTTAATGTCTGAGTTGTTGGGACGTGCCAGCTGTGAAACTGTTAGTGACAATTTCCTGCTGTTGTTCTCTTCAGTGCTCAGTAGAACTGATATGAGGGCTAGCTGTTAGCATGTTGATTTCCTGTCAGTGTAGTGAACAGCTGATGTGTTTGTCCTGCAGGTCAGAGGACGCTGCAGCACCGCGGAGACGTTCTGGACACTCAGGTTGTTGTGAATCCAGCTCATGACTTTGTCTGCTCAGAGGTGAGTGGAGACACTAACAGTGTTAATGATCTATTTTGTATTTAAAGTGTCCAGCTGTTTAAACAGTATTCTATTTGCAGATGACACCAATATTTCTATTCTGGGAGTAACTTAAAAGACATTGTTAAAACTGTTGAACAGGAAATGAAACTAGTCGAGAAATGGTTTGATGTAAATAAGTTAAATACAACCAAAACAAAGTTTATGATCTTTGAAAACTGCAAGATTAGGTAGGCTCTGTATATCATGTACTGCTCATTAATTGTTCCAAACGTCACCTACTGCCTGGAGATTTGGGGAAATGCATACAAGACACTCTATCAGTCTTTATTTTACAGAAAACAGTAGGGCTGTAGTCAAACAAAGAAAATCTTGGTCGACTAATGTCGCACATAATCTTCAACTAATCGATTAGTCGTGGGGAAAAAAAATCTGCACGTTATTTTTACTTCTGCGTTGGTGTGCCTGTGTCACTCTGCAGTTACACCTCCAAAACACTGGTCGGTGGTGGAGGACTGTGTTAAGAGCTGTAAAGTTTAGTTCAAATCAAACTTTATTTATATAGTTGATTCAAAACACACATTAAACACACATTAAATACACATTAAACACACAGTAAACACACATTAAATACACATTAAACACACAGTAAACACACATTAAACATGGCTTAATAGAGACAATTTCAAACACAAGTACGCAAACTGGCTTCACTATAAATCGCAGCAATGACAAACACTTGTCTTTATCTGGACACATTTCCCCCACAAATACAACATGCTAACGTTATTAGCACAAGCCTATGGCATTTTACATTGTATAAATTAGCCTAGCTTTTCCTCTTCTCATATAAAATCAGGGACAACAGCAACATGTAACAAAGGTAACGGCACATAATTTGGCTCCATTACAACTCACAACATTCACCGACAAAACAACTGTCTTATATTAAACAGACAAGAGGTCTGCGTCACCGCGACGCAGAGCGTGAGGGTGGGCGAGTCCAACTTTCTGTCAACAACAGAGGTGTTTTGAAAACACCCCCATTTTCACAGGTAACTTAGCCTGTCCCCCCGCCACAGGAAATAATGGATTAATCCTGGAAAGCTGTTGATGTAGCACTTCGGACGGACGTCGGACGAGAGCATAGCGACCAAATAATCGACTAGTCGACCAGGAGACTACAGCCCTAGAAACGAGCCATACGAATCATCACAAGATCACAGTACAGAGAGCACACTAATGGTTTATTTGTAAAATTAAGAGCACTTAAATTCCAGGATTTAGTAGATTACAAGATTGCACAGATAATGTATAAAGTTCATTACAACTTGTTGCAGAGTAAAATTGTAAATATGTTTGAAAAAAAAGATTGTAAGTATGAACTTTAAAAAATAAAAGCTAGGACTAATATTAAATGTACGTCCATCTCTATAAAGGGGGTGAATTCATGGAACAATCTTGAGGATGAATTGAAATGATGTGAGACATTTCAAAGATTTAAAGTCTCCTCAGACACATACAAGCAAAATGTTTGATTTTTGGGAATTAGGTATTTTAAGTTTAGTTTGTTGCTGCGGAAAATTGTTAACTGGTGATGTGTAATCAGTTGGTATTGTTGCCTTTGCATTTCAACTTGAAGAGGAAATAGTGTAAATTATGAATCTTCACAAAATATATTTTTTCTGCTAGTTGTAACAAGGAGAGAAGAGTAGGCGTCATAAGCTTATAGCTTCAGCCGACACCTTTTTTGGTTAAAATTATAAGAGACACTACGTTGTGCTGCGTTGTACTTTTTGTTGAATGACCGAAATAAACATAAACATAAACATCTGTTAGCCCTTCCCTGTCTGACTCGACTCCTCCTCCTCCTCCTCCGATTATGTATTTCCTGTTTGTGCGCTCAGGTGCGGCGGCTGGTCTGTGACTCTTCGCGACACAAACTTCTGGTTCTGGCTGGTCAGTGTGTGGAAGAGTCCGGAGACATCGTGTTACAGAGAGGCTGCTTCTCTCTGAGCGACTTCATCCACATCTTCACTGACGAGGAGGTCAGAACTCCACTGATACTGATCGATACTGATACTCACTCTGATCAATACTGTGTGTGTGTGTGTGTGTGTGTGTGTGTGTGTGTGTGTGTGTGTTAATGTATGTGATCCAAAATCTCTGTTGAAGTGATCTGAAACTATCTGTTTGTAAAACTGTAGATGGACCTGAATGTCTCTGCTTGGGATCAATAACCGTATCTGATCTTTATGATTAATACCAGTGAACTGCTGGTTGGACAGAACAAGTGTGTTAATATTCAGGCTCCTGATGATGATGATGATGATGATGATGATGATGATGATGGTGATGATGACGACGACGTGTTTGATGTCTCTCTATTCTGAAGGTTGGAGAGTTGTTGAGCAATGCAGACCCGGCAGTGAAGTCCAGTCTCACCCTCAGTTGTCCAGACTTTGGTCTCTGGAGACACTCTGCGTTGGACAAACACAACCTGCAGGACTACATCAACATCCAGATCAACCCTCCCATTGTCCTCCCAGAGATGGAGGGTCTGCAGGAGTTCACAGAGTACCTGTCGGAGTCGTTGGAGCCCGAGTCGCCCTTCGAGCTCCTGGAGCCCCCAAGCACCGTGGGATTCCTGAAACTCTCTCGGCCCTGCTGCTACATCTTCCCTGGGGGGAGGGGGGACTCTGCCTTCTTTGCTGTTAATGGTTTTAACGTCCTGGTGAATGGCGGCTCCGATCCCTGCTCCTGCTTCTGGAAACTGGTTCGACACCTGGACAGAATTGACTCGGTGCTCCTGACTCACATTGGCGTGGACAACCTGCCCGGACTGAACAGTCTGCTTCTGAGGAAAGTGGCAGAGCAGGAGGAGGAGTCTGCTGGAGCTCAGACTGAAGAGGACTGGATGAAGAACCTCATCTCACCTGAGATTGGGGTGGTCTTCCTCAATGTTCCCGACAGACTGAAGTCCTTACGAGGAGATCCCAGTGAGCTGCGAAGCTGCGACCAGGTGGCTCTCACCCTGCAGCATTTACAGAGACTTTCAATTAAACCTGAACCTCTCAGCCGCTCTAACGGACCCAGTATAGAACCAGTTATCTTGTTTCAGAAGATGGGAGTGGGTCGTCTGGAGCTGTACCCGCTGAATCCAGTCAGCGGCAGCAAACACCTCGAAGCTTTAATGCAGACTTGGCCAAACAACGGATCAAACGTAAAAGGCTCAGATCTTCCACTGCCATGCCTTGTGTCCATTTGTGCTTTGCTGGTCTGGCATCCCTCCAGTCCTCTGGAGAAGATCATCCGGGTCCTTTTCCCAGGGTGCACGCCGCAGACCAAAATTCTGGATGGACTTGAAAAACTCAAACATCTGGATTTCCTCAAACATCCGGTCGTGTGTTTAAAGGACCTCGAAACATCCAAAACAGAGAAACAACCAAAACGAGCAGAGAGTCGGGAAAGCCTTAAGTCACAGTCCAAGGACTCCAGACCCATTAGTGCCTTACAGAAAGACAAGCTTGGACGAGTAGACGTCAAGAGACAGGAGGTGAAAACAAAGCCAAAGGCAGCAGGTGACGCCGCTCCGAGAGATAAGAAGGAATGGGATGAAAAGTCCAAACTGAAGGACGCAGACGCTAAATCAAAACCTGCTGAGAAACTTGTCCCAAAGAAAGACACGTCAAAAGAAGAGAAAAAGGAAGTGAAAAAGAAGGACGAGAAGGTCGCTGCTGCTGTTGTAAAGAAAGAAGAGAGTGGAGAGAAGAAGAAAGAAGCGGTAAAGAAGGAAACTCTAAGTGCAAAACCAAAGAAAGACATCAAACCTGAACCAAAAAAAGACAGCAAGAAGGACGTCAAAGCAGAGGAGAAGAAAACTGCAAAACCAGCTGTTAAAGAAGTGAAGAAAGCAACAAGTGCAGCTTCAACAGGAAGTACAGACGTAAAGAAAGGTCTGGGCAAGAGTGGGTCTCTGAAGAAAGATGGGACTCTCCCAAAGAAAGACACTTTGAATAAAGGGACAAAAGGTAAACCAGGTCCAAAGGAGCAGGAAAACCAGAAGGAGGCAGATCGGTCCAAGGTGTCCACACCTGAGGACATGACGGCTGAATTTGAAAGACTTCGACTGGAAGACGACAACAAGAACAGAAATCAGAACTCTGCGATCACTGCAGTCACGAGTCCTGATGGAGAACAGGCCAACGGAAACCAGACCTGCACAGTGGAGAGTCCAGAGAAGTTTCGCTGTGTGGAGACGGACCACGTCTCTAACTGTGCAGGACGCAAGCCTTTCCATCCATCCTCTGAGGAGGACATTCAGGTTTTAGGTGAGGACAGAAGCCTTGGGGTGCGAGGGTCCATTCTGGGCTTTGAGGATTATAACCAGGGAGGTTGTAGGACGTCCGACCTGAGCTCCCCGAGGGACGCTGTGGAGAACTCCTCCTCCTCCTCCTCTCAGGACAAACAGTCCAGTCTGTTGACGCTCAGTCCTTTCAAAGACATCATGCCAGACTCCTCCCCCACCATCACCTCCCTGCCGGCTGAGGTCGGCTCTCCTCACTCCACAGAAGTCGATGAATCTCTATCGGTTTCTTTAGAGCAAACACTTCCACCGGCTGCTGTGTCGCCCAGAGGACCTGCCGCAGACAGAGTCTACTCTAACGGACACGTTAGCGACTCGGACTCCCTACCTCTGAGGTCCAACCATAATAGCTGCTCAGAAGAGCATGTCCACGGGATATCAGAGCTTATCTCAGATGTTCCACATGATGTTGATCTCTGCTTGGTGTCGCCCTGTGAGTTCCAGCACCCCAAGACTCCAGAGAACCATCAGCAGCATGTTAGCCCTGGCTTCGCCGCCGCTGACTCACCAGACATCTCCGACAACAACAACCACTCACAGGATCAAAGCAGCAGCGGCTGTCCTTCAGCCTACAGCCAGGAAACTCCACCCACGTCAGTCAGCGACTCCCTCCTGACGGCCACGGACTCTGACGTCCCGCCCTGTACAGAGGACTGTCCCTCCATCACAGCAGACATGGAGTCTGATGATGATTCCAGTGGCCTTTTCCCACCCACTCATCCACAAGATCACCCGAGTCCCCACTACTCCCACAGAGGAGGACACGATCCGCCGCCAGCCCCGGTCAAAGATCTGCCCCCGTTACCACCCCAGCCTGGAGCCTGCATGGCCGACACGGAGGGCAGCCGTAGTCTGAAGAGTTCAGCCACCAAGACCAAGAAACCAACTGGTACGACGATGAAGGCTACCTCTGGAAGTACCACAGCCCAGAACGGAAAGTCAAAGGTCGGTAGCTCCACAGGCTCCCTGAAGATGACCTCCAGCATCGACATGAAGCCGTCATCCCGAAATTCACTGGGAGGCTCCAGAGTCGCACCTGCAAAACCTTCGTCCTCAGGTAGGCAGGCACCGTCCTGAAAACACATGACACAGAGTACTCTATAAATATTTTACAACACTCTGTCAGAAACTCAGAAACACTTTCGAACTTACAGACATCCGAACTGCAGGGCTTATACTGCTCCTATTGTAAAGTCCTTTGTATGAAAGACGACATATAAATAAAGTTTATTATTGTTATTATTATATCACCAGATCCTTTATCTCTGCTTCAAACCTTTGATTGTTCTCGTCACGTGATGGTGGAACGCAGCAGCAAAACTGTTGTGTTAATGACGTGTTTCTCGTTCGGCTGACTTCCTGTCAGCTTCTAAAGCTGCAGGTTCTGAGGGTTCTGCAGTCTACGTGGACCTGGCCTACCTGCCGTCCGGCTGCGCCTCCTCCACTGTGGACCTGGAGTTGTTCAGACGTCTTCGTTCCTCGTATTACATCATCAGTGGAGACAACCCTGTGAAGGAGGTGGCAATGAGGAGCATCCTGGACGCCCTGCTGGAGGGGAAGAGCAGCTGGCCGGAGGTTCAGGTCTGTTAATGCCCACTGATGTTTGTTTGCTTCACCTTCTTATGATCTGTTCTCTGATTGGCCTGTTTATGACCTGTCCTCAGGTGACTCTGATCCCAACCTTTGATTCGCTGGCGATGCATGAGTGGTACCAGGAGACCCATGACAGGCAGAGGGACCTGTCAGTCACCGTGCTGGGCAGCAACAGCACCGTGGCCATGCAGGAGGAGACCTTTCCCGCCTGCAAGGTCGAGTTCTGAGACCAGAGTCACTCCCGCTGAAAGCCCCGCCCACCTCACCTCTGACGTCTGCACAGGTGGAGACAGAGGAGACTTTAATCGTTGCCATGGTTACATTCTGACCAGACCAATGAGAGGATGTGTTTGATCAGGTTTCCTTAAATATCTGAAAGCCCCGCCCCCTTCAGTGAAGTCATTTTAGTAAGCATGCTCAGTTACTCCTCGCACAGCTCTTAGTCTAAAGGTTCACGAGACAGGAAGTCAAGATACTGGTCTCTCAAGTAAGAAACGGTTTCCTTTACATTCCCTGCACTTGCAACACCTGTCACTTCCTGTCACCTCCGCTCACTTCCTGTCACCTCAGCTCACTTCCTGTCACTTCCTCTCTGCTGGATCAGGACCGTCGGCTCACCTGCTAACAAACATTAGCACATTAGCAGGAGGCTGAATTTTAACACCGATGTTGTTTTAATCAATTTGCTTTTTAAGGATTTAATGACATCATTGTTTCTTTAAACTGGGCGCATATATGTGTGTGTGTGTGTATATATATATATATATATATATATATATATATATATATATATACATATATATATGTATATGTATGTGTGTGTGTGTGTGTGTGTGTGTGTGTGTATATATGTATATATATGTATGTATATATATATATATATATATATATATATATATATATATATATATATATATATAAACTTGCTAATCTTGCTAATATAACAGCAAGATATCAATAGATCTGAGGTAATGTCAGCTCATGTCCAGTGATTTTAATTCATGTTAGCTCATGTTAGCTCATATCAGCTTGTGTTAGGTAATGTTAACTGATGCTAGCTAATGTTAGCTTGTGTTAAGTAATATTAGGTAATGATAGCTAATGTTAGCTCATGTAAGCCAGGTAATTTTAACTCATGTTAGCTCATGTTAGCTAATGATAGGTAATGTTAGCTCATGTAAGCCAGGAAATTTTAACTCATGTTAGCTCATGTTAGCTAGTGTTAGGTAATGATAGGTAATGATAGCTCATGTTAGCCAGGTAATTTGAACTCATGTTAGCTAATGTTAGCTAGTGTTAGGTAATGATAGGTAATGTTAGCACGTTAGCCAGGTAATTTGAACTCATGTTAGATAAGCTTGTGTTAACATGAAAGGTTATTTTAGCTCATGTTAGGGAATTTTAACTCATGTTTGTTAATGTTAGCTCAAGTTAGCTAATGTTAGCTTGTTAATTAGTTAATGTTAACTCATGTTAGCTAATGTTAGCTTGTGTAAGGTAGCCAATGTTAGGGAACGTTAGCTGGTGTTAGGTAATGTTCGCTAACCTTAGCTAATGTTAGATTGTGTTAGCTGGTGTTAGCTCAGGTTAGCTAATTTTATCTGGTGTTAGCTCCTGTTAGCATTAGCTGTGCTGGTTGTCTTTGTTCAGTTCAATGTGTCCCATTTCTTTAGTGTTAAAGTCAAACAGACACTCACTGTGTTTGTCACATGACAAAGATGACAGAGATGATGATGTCATTAAAATGAGACGAGTTTTTCTTTAATTAATTCATCCTCTTTACCTGCTAATTTAATCCTGTAACTTCAACATAATTATCGTAACTTTGAAATCTTTATCTCACAATGACACAATCTTTATTACGTCAAAAGTACGAGATTTTTATTCTGTATTTACAAAGTCTTTATTTTATTATCATGACATCTTTGTCCCAAACATACATAATCTGAATTATGTCAGAAGTACGAGGTCTTTATTCTGTAGCTATGAAGTGTTGGGACGTGTTTTTCTCCTAAGTAACTCTTACTGTCATAGTTCCACAGTCTTTATTTCATAAAGAAAAGATCTCTAAATCTGAAATATTTGAACTTGTGTGTTTCAGGTATGTTTGAGATCTTTATCTCACATTTCTGAATCGCTGTCTCGTAGTTATTCTGAATGTTCCAAGTGATGAGGTGAACCTTATCTCCACAGTTTTGGGACCGTAATCTCGTTACTGTGAAATGATTTGATGATGAGTGTGTTCGGTGTTGAATGTTCTGATCCAACGGAGTTTGTGACGTTCACAGCTGAAGGTGTTTGGGTGATTTTTGGGACCACACTTTGCCTCCACACTGACCTCTGATCAGTTTGAAGTGAAGGTTGACACGCGGCTGCAGGTAGAAACAGCTTAATACTACATTACCCATGAGCCTCGGCTGCTGTGTGCTCCACAGCTGCTGAGCTGATCCAAAATGTCTGAATCATCCAAACAGTGAATCAGCTCTCTGATTGGATGCCTCCTGCAGCAGTGAATTTTGGGACCTGTAGTATTTTAGATGATTTAAAGCAGCAACTCAAATCTGTGAGGAGAAATCAGTTTATCAATATCACAAAGTTTTTTAACGCTTTTAATGTTTTTTGTTTTATAATTTAGAAACGACTGAAACCATGAAGACACAACTCGACCGTCCTTTAAAAAAAACACAAAACAATTCAATCTTTAATTTATTTATTTATTTTATTTTTCTCCTTTTTTAAATTTCTGGTCCGAGTCTGATCTTTGGTACGAGCTCCAGCCTGATCAATAAGTTTATTGATCCGTGAACCTGTGAAGGGCTAAACACACAAATGTGATCGTTGTTAAAGTTCATGGAGTTTAATTAGAGGTTTCAACTGAGAGTGAAAGGACCAGACAGCTGATTTTATTACCAATATATCTGCTTATTGATCTGTTCTTTCAAAATGAAATAAGATTTCAAGCTTAAGGTCAAAATATTTCCACAGAAAAGTTGTAATGTTATTTAAATCAGGTCAGACTTTTTGGAGAATCTTTTTAAGCAAGAAACAGTTTGAATATCGAGACTTTTAACTTGAAGTTAAATTCACAGACCACTTCCGGTTTTCGTGATTTTATTTATTCTGATATTTTGAAATGAAAACTTCATTCTCTGAATATTTTAACTTTTTGGAAAATTAATTTTCCTCAGAATTTTTTACACATGGAGCATTTACATTTCTCTGAATCAAGACTTTGTTTTTATAATATTACAACTTTATTATTGATCTTTAATCAGACTGAAACAAGCCAGAAATGTGTTCAACATGTCTTTTATTTTGAAAAGGTTTCACCCCCCCAACACGCACACACACACACACACACACACACACACACACTGGTCATTTGTGTACTGAAACACTAATTTTGATGGTTCTTTCAAAATAAAAGTAGTCCTTTAACAGAGCGTGTTCTGTGTGTTTTATTGTGAAAATCTGCCAGTTTCTGATTCAGGAAGTAAGAATTTAAGATCAATAAACTAACTGATAATTTGGTGAAAGTCAGCAGTGACTGATCACAACAATCATCTCTGAAACTGATTTTATCTGTAAATGATCCAAAGTTCAGTTTGATATTGATTGGCCTGATCAATACAGCTGATTGTTGTGACTTTAACCTGTTGACATTATTGATGACTGATATTTATTTAGATTCTGAAGGTGTGATGTCGCCCTCTGCTGGACTCGCAGCAGCAACACAACCATCACTGATAGAACCTGATCGATCACTGATCAATTCCGTGGAGTACTCTGACCTGTAGGTGCAGCAGTATTGGTACTGTGGAGTACTCTGACCTGTCGGTGCTGCAGTATTGGTTCTCTGGAGTACTCTGATCTGTAGGTGCAGCAGT
The DNA here is from genome assembly GCA_900536245.1 of Epinephelus coioides. Lineage (NCBI taxonomy): Eukaryota > Metazoa > Chordata > Actinopteri > Perciformes > Serranidae > Epinephelus > Epinephelus coioides. The sequence continues at coordinate 926,752 of UNPE01000133.1, forward strand.
ATTGGTACTGTGGAGTACTCTGACCTGTAGGTGCTGCAGTATTGGTACTGTGGAGTACTCTGACCTGTCGGTGCAGCAGTATTGGTTCTGTGGAGTACTCTGACCTGTAGGTGCAGCAGTATTGGTACTGTGGAGTACTCTGACCTGTAGGTGCAGCAGTATTGGTAGTGTGGAGTACTCTGACCTGTCGGTGCAGCAGTATTGGTTCTGTGGAGTACTCTGACCTGTAGGTGCAGCAGTATTGGTACTGTGGAGTACTCTGACCTGTAGGTGCAGCAGTATTGGTAGTGTGGAGTACTCTGACCTGTCGGTGCAGCAGTATTGGTTCTGTGGAGTACTCTGACCTGTAGGTGCTGCAGTATTGGTACAGTGGAGTACTCTGACCTGTAGGTGCTGCAGTATTGGTTCTCTGGAGTACTCTGACCTGTAGGTGCAGCAGTATTGGTTCTCTGGAGTACTCTGACCTGTAGGTGCTGCAGTATTGGTTCTGTGGAGTACTCTGACCTGTAGGTGCTGCAGTATTGGTTCTCTGGAGTACTCTGACCTGTAGGTGCAGCAGTATTGGTTCTGTGGAGTACTCTGACCTGTAGGTGCTGCAGTATTGGTACTGTGGAGTACTCTGACCTGTAGGTGCTGCAGTATTGGTTCTCTGGAGTACTCTGACCTGTAGGTGCTGCAGTATTGGTTCTGTGGAGTACTCTGACCTGTAGGTGCAGCAGTATTGGTTCTGTGGAGTACTCTGACCTGTCGGTGCAGCAGTATTGGTACTGTGGAGTACTCTGACCTGTAGGTGCTGCAGTAATTGGTTCTGTGGAGTACTCTGAACCTGTAGGTGCAGCAGTATTGGTACAGTGGAGTACTCTGACCTGTGGGTGCTTTAGAATTGGTTCTGGTGGAGTACTCTGACCTGTAGGTGCAGCAGTATTGGTACTGTGGAGTACTCTGACCTGTAGGTGCTGCAGTAATTGGTTCTCTGGAGTACTCTGACCTGTAGGTGCTGCAGTATTGTTCTCTGGAGTACTCTGACCTGTAGGTGGCAGCAGTATTGGTTCTGTGGATAACTCTGACCTGTAGGTGCAGCAGTATTGGTACTGTGGAGTACTCTGACCTGTAGGTGCTGCAGTATTGGTTCTCTGGAGTACTCTGACCTGTAGGTGCAGCAGTATTGGTTCTGTGGAGTACTCTGACCTGCGTGCGCGTTTGGTACAGTGGGTACACTGACCTGTGGTGCTTTAGAATTGTTCTTGGAGTACTCTGACCTGTGGGTGCGTCAGTAATTGGTTTCTGTGGAGTACTCTGACCTGTAGGGTGCTTGCAGTATTGGTTCTGTGGAGTACTCTGACCTGTAGGTGCTGCAGTATTGGTTTCTGTGGAGTACTCTGACCTGTAGGTGCTGCAGTATTGGTCTGTGGAGTACTCTGACCTGTAGGTGCAGCAGTATTGGTTCTCTGGAGTACTCTGACCTGTAGGTGCTGCAGTATTGGTTCTGTGGAGTACTCTGACCTGTAGGTGCAGCAGTATTGGTTCTGTGGAGTACTCTGACCTGTCGGTGCAGCAGTATTGGTACTGTGGAGTACTCTGACCTGTAGGTGCTGCAGTATTGGTTCTGTGGAGTACTCTGACCTGTAGGTGCAGCAGTATTGGTACAGTGGAGTACTCTGACCTGTGGGTGCTTTAGAATTGGTTCTGTGGAGTACTCTGACCTGTAGGTGCAGCAGTATTGGTACTGTGGAGTACTCTGACCTGTAGGTGCTGCAGTATTGGTTTCTCTGGAGTACTCTGACCTGTAAGGTGCTGCAGTATTGGTTCTCTGGAGTACTCTGACCTGTAGGTGCAGCAGTATTGGTTCTGTGGAGTAACTCTGACCTGTAGGTGGCAGCAGTATTGGTACTGTGGGAGTACTCTGACCTGTAGGTGCTGCAGTATTGGTTCTCTGGAGTACTCTGACCTGTAGGTGCAGCAGTATTGGTTCTGTGGAGTACTCTGACCGTCGGTGCAGCAGTATTGGTACAGTGGAGTACTCTGACTGTGGGTGCTTTAGAATTGGTTCTGTGGAGTACTTGACCTGGGGTGCTGCAGTGAGTGGGTTCTGTGTTCACTGTGGAGTCTGACCTGTAGGTGCTGAGTATGGTTCTGTGGAGTACTGTGCAGCAGATTGGTTCTGTGGAGTACTCTGACCTGTAGGTGTGCAGTATTGGTACAGTGGAGTACTCTGACCTGTCAGTGGTTCAGTACTCTGACCTGAGGTGTTGGTGTAACTGTAGGAGGGGTGCTACTCTGGTACTGTGGAGGACTGTAGGTGCTTGCAGTGTGACTCTGACCTGTAGGTGCAGCATATTGGTAGTGTGACCTGTAGGTGCTATTGGTTCTGTGGAGTACTCTGACCTGTAGGTGCAGCAGTATTGGTTCTGTGGAGACTCTGCCTAATTCTTGGTTCTGTGGAGTACTCTGACTTACCTGTGGTGACTGTAGGTGCACTGGAGTCTGACCTGTAGGTTATTGGTTCTGTGGAGTACTCTAGAGCTCTCTGAGAGACCTGTTGGTTCTGTGTCTGACCTGTAGGTGCTGCAGTACCTGTACTGTGCTGGTACTGTGGAGTCTCTGACCTGTCGGTGCTGCAGTATTGGTTTGTGGAGTACTCTGACCTGTAGGTGCTGCAGTATTGGTTCTGTGGAGTACTCTGACCTGTAGGTGCTGCAGTATTGGTACTGTGGAGTACTCTGACCTACCTGTGGATGAGTTAGGTGACCTGTAGTCTGACTCTGTGGTACTCTGACCTGTCGTGAGAGTCTGATGCTGTGGTGGAGTACTCTGACCTCCTGCTACTGCACGTATTGGGTCTCTCCTGTTGTGTCTCTGTTGGACTCTGACAGACTTCCACCTCGGTACCTCATGTTCTCCCCTTACCCTTTCCTGTGGAGTACTCTGACTTATGCTGAGTACTGGTTCGTGAGTACTCTGACCTGGGCTGCAGACTGGCGCAGTAAAGGTATTGGTACTTTAGAATGGTTCTGTGGAGTACTCGACTGTCGGTGCGCAGTACTGTGGAGTAATCTGGACCCCCCCACCCCCCGTCACCTCTCGGTGGTGGGCTGTCTCCTGTTCTCTGTCGATGCAGACCACCCGGATGACTCGGGGCTCAGCAGCAGCGGACTGATCTGTTCTCAGACATGGAGTAAGTACCCTTATTTTTTCTTCTTCTTTTATCATGTTTCCATCGTTCCTCATTCTTTCCCTCCTTCTTCTTGTTGTTGTGTTAAATGTTCTGTATGTTCATGACGTGAAGTGTGACCTGACTGTGCGCGTTGCGGGGTTTGTGGTGTGTCGTCATTGTGCGGCATCAGTCCGTCAGACCGCTGAGTCAGGACCGGTGTTACCAGGAATCAGCTGCAGAGGAAAAACTGCACCAAAGTCCGTCAGAGACACCGGAAACATGCACATGTGTGTGTGGTCACCGCACGAGGACAGGAAAGGGTTAAATGACATTAAATCCGGCGGAGTGACAAAAACATTCTGTGCTCTACTTTTCTGTGCGGAATCAGACGGGACAGCTCATCAATGAGCAGCACGAGCCTTCTGATTACATATTGATCAGTTTGTGACATCGAGGATCTGATTTATGATCAGTGCTGTCAAGCTCGAGACGTTTGGACAACTTCCGGTCACAGTCTTCAAAATAAAAGCTTCGCCTCGCCCAGTCATGTTAAAACCAGCAGTAGTGAAGATAAAGTCTATTTCTGCAGGTTGCAGTTCAAACAAAGTCATTAACATTAATATTATATATAAACATATAAAGTGTGACGTGTTAACAGAGGGAGGGGTCATTATGATGAGCCAGGAGTTTAAGGGACCGTTCATTATTTATCATTCTGTGTGTTTGTGATGCTGCATCAGAACAGCCCAAAATAACTGAGAACTTACAGAAGTTACAGAAAATCAAAAGTCCTGTTTTATTCTCCAGTAAATATTCAGGCAAAATTCTCCTGAACTGAACTGTGAAATCAAAGTTCACTTTTTACTTGTTGTTATGAAGTCTGCTTCAGTGTCCATCTGTGTGTGACTGTGTTAAAAACTGAGTTGCAGGTGGCACCATGTGTGAATGTGTGTGTGTGAATGGGTGAATGTGACTTGTAGTGTAAAAAGTAAAAGAACCCTTTCATATGCAAAAGGTTACATCGAGAACCCATCCAGGGTGGCTCCCACCAGTGATGCTTTTACTTTAACAGGTTAGCCCAGGGCTAAAGGAACTTTATGCTTGAACAGGGTTCTTAATGGAACCCTTACTCTCATAAAGAACCCTTCCTTTAACAGAGGGTTCTGGGTCAAACGTCAGCCCTTCAGGATGAACCCTTTAGAACTCTTATTTTCCTTTAAGGTGACAATGTTGTTTTTGTGTTTCAGTGAGAAAAACAACGGCAACAAAGTTGTTGAGCTTCGTTGGTTGCCAGGCAACAGATAAAAAAGTTGATCAGCGATGTTGGATGGAGAGTTTAACAGGATGTGATTCAGGGACACAATCAGGGGGCAGATCCCTGACATGAGAAGGACACAGACGAGTTCACTGGGTTGGTTCTGCTCATCCTAATGTTTTCACAGTAAAAGACACAACATGATCTGAATGAAGGATTTTATTGTGGAAAACTAAGGAGGAAGTTCTGAGAATTAAATAAAAGCTACAATCATTTCAGTTAATCAATGAAATCAATCTAATATGAAATTATTTCCTCTGATTCTGAGAGCAGATCAATATTTATCTGATCGATCAGCTGATTGTTATGACTCATCAGATTGATTATTACAACAATTCAGATCAATCAAATAAGAAAAATATGTCTGACTGTCTCTGTGTACCTGTCTGTACTGGTCTGTACTGGTCTGTACCTGTCTGTACTGGTCTGTACCTGTCTGTACCTGTCTGTACCTGTCTGTACTGGTCTGTACCTGTCTGTACCTGTCTGTACCTGTCTGTACTGGTCTGTACCTGTCTGTACCTGTCTGTACTGGTCTGTAGTGGAGTGAGGTGGTCTGTGTCAGGGTGTGGACACAATAAGAGGAACACAGAAGATGGTTTGTTGGTTTGTAATTTTATTTTGAAGTGAACTTCCTGTCTGTCCTGTGCTGATGCTCTGCAGTCTGAACTGGTTTCCAGTGGACCCAGTACATATATCAGAGCCTGTGGCTGGTGTTTTTCTCTGCAGCTCAGATTCTCTGTTGTAGAGTCCAGTCACCATGGAGACGGACAGCAGCTTTGTTCAGGATCCTTTGAGTTCAGCTTCACTAAAACAAAACCAGGAAAGTGTGGAGCTCAGCAGAGTCCAGCTGATCCTCTGGAACAACTGCCAACCAGACCTGACTGTGAAAACCACTGATTATAACCAACCAGACCTGACTGTGAAAACCACTGATTATAACCAACCAGACCTGACTGTGAAAACCACTGATTATAACCAACCAGACCTGACTGTATCTTTGGTGAAACTGCACTGATTTCAGCACCAGAGAGGAGATATCTGTTGCCAGATCTCGTGAGAGTGTGTTGTTGAGATAGAGACAGGTCTTGAATGAAATAAATTTTCTCCTGATTTGTCCGTCTGAAATTTGCCATTTTGGTGTCGGGATGTTCTGAAGATATGTGGCTTGTGATAAATGGGTCCAATATTTGCTTCCGTGACTATGGGGAGAAAGAATCGGCCATAATCTGTAATCACGTTCATTTCTCCCACTGAAGTCAATGGACTCAGGACCTGCTGTTAGTCTCCTAAAGGCGCGTGGTGGTCGCCAACCCCACGTGACACTGACACAGGAAACTGGCTTGCAGTGGACCGTCTTGGTTTATCCACCGTCTTTGGCTACACTTACTTCATGTTTCCTCTTCAAACCTGATACTTCCTGTTCTAACCTGACCTCATAGGTTAGGCCGACGCCCACTGCTGCTGCAGTGACCTACAGTGACCCCTGGTGATGAACACATTAACTCTCATATCTGTGTGTGTGTGTGTGTGTGTGTGTGTGTGTGTGTGTGTCCCTCAGGGTTGGTGAGGCTCAGCAGGACCGGCAGCAGCTCCTCGCAGTGAGTGTAATGTACATACTGTCAGTGAACACACCACGCACACACACACACACGTAATACACACACGTCTGACTGCAGCAGATACTAAGACCTGCAGACACACCCTGACCCTCTGAGCTGATCAGAGCTCTGACACTAATGCACTTATTGATCCCCCCCCCCCACACACACACACACACTCTCATCTACTTCCTGTGTAATTTAATCGTGTTGCATCTCAGACATCAGCAGCAACTGCAACAGTACTGTGTTTTTACCTCGATGTTTACGTTGTAAACAGTTGAAGTGTTTACACTGTAAACAGTTGAAGTGTTTATATTGTAAATTGATGAAGTGTTTACGTTGTAAACAGTTGAAATGTTTACGCTGTAAACAGTTGAAGTGTTTACGTTGTAAACAGTTGAAGTGTTTACGTTGCAAACAGATGAAGTGTTTACACTGCAAACAGTTGAAGTGTTTACGCTGTAAACAGATAGTCTTTATGTTGTAAACAGATGAAGTGTTTATACTGTAAACAGCTGAAGTGTTTACGTTGTAAACTGATGAAGTGTTTACGCTGCAAACAGGTGAAGTGTTTACACTGTAAACAGATGAAGTCTTTATGTTGTAAACAGATGAAGTGTTTACACTGTAAACAGCTGAAGTGTTTATGTTGTAAACTGATGAAGTGTTTACGCTGTAAACAGGTGAAGTGTTTACACTGTAAACAGATGAAGTCTTTATGTTGTAAACAGATGAAGTGTTTACACTGTAAACAGCTGAAGTGTTTATGTTGTAAACTGATGAAGTGTTTACGTTGTAAACAGTTGAAGTGTTTACGTTGTAAACAGTTGAAGTGTTTATGTTGTAAACTGAAGTGTTTACGCTGCAAACAGATAAAGTGTTTACGCTGTAAACAGATAAAGTCTTTATGTTGTAAACAGTTGAAGTGTTTATGTTGTAAACTGAAGTGTTTACGCTGCAAACAGATAAAGTGTTTACGCTGTAAACAGATAAAGTCTTTATGTTGTAAACAGTTGAAGTGTTTACATTGTAAACAGAAGAAGTGTTTACGCTGTAACAAGATGAAGTGTTTACGTTGTAAACAGTTGAAGTGTCTACACTGTAAACATTTGAAGTGTCTACACTGTAAACAGCTGAAGTGTTTATGTTGTAAACTGATGAAGTGTTGACGTTGTAAACAGCTGAAGTGTTTACATTGTAAACATTTGAAGTGTCTACACTGTAAACATTTGAAGTGTCTACACTGTAAACAGCTGAAGTGTTTACACTGTAAACAGCTGAAGTGTTTATGTTGTAAACTGATGAAGTGTTTATGTTGTAAACAGTTGTAGTGTTTACACTGTAAACAGTTGAAGTGTTGACGCTGTAAACAGTTGAAGTGTTTATATTGTAAATTGATGAAGTGTTTACGTTGTAAACAGTTGAAATGTTTACGCTGTAAACAGTTGAAGTGTTTACGTTGTAAACAGTTGAAGTGTTTACGTTGCAAACAGATGAAGTGTTTACACTGCAAACAGTTGAAGTGTTTACGCTGTAAACAGATAGTCTTTATGTTGTAAACAGATGAAGTGTTTATACTGTAAACAGCTGAAGTGTTTACGTTGTAAACTGATGAAGTGTTTACGCTGCAAACAGGTGAAGTGTTTACACTGTAAACAGATGAAGTCTTTATGTTGTAAACAGATGAAGTGTTTACACTGTAAACAGCTGAAGTGTTTATGTTGTAAACTGATGAAGTGTTTACGCTGTAAACAGGTGAAGTGTTTACACTGTAAACAGATGAAGTCTTTATGTTGTAAACAGATGAAGTGTTTACACTGTAAACAGCTGAAGTGTTTATGTTGTAAACTGATGAAGTGTTTACGTTGTAAACAGTTGAAGTGTTTACGTTGTAAACAGTTGAAGTGTTTATGTTGTAAACTGAAGTGTTTACGCTGCAAACAGATAAAGTGTTTACGCTGTAAACAGATAAAGTCTTTATGTTGTAAACAGTTGAAGTGTTTATGTTGTAAACTGAAGTGTTTACGCTGCAAACAGATAAAGTGTTTACGCTGTAAACAGATAAAGTCTTTATGTTGTAAACAGTTGAAGTGTTTACATTGTAAACAGAAGAAGTGTTTACGCTGTAACAAGATGAAGTGTTTACGTTGTAAACAGTTGAAGTGTCTACACTGTAAACATTTGAAGTGTCTACACTGTAAACAGCTGAAGTGTTTATGTTGTAAACTGATGAAGTGTTGACGTTGTAAACAGCTGAAGTGTTTACATTGTAAACATTTGAAGTGTCTACACTGTAAACATTTGAAGTGTCTACACTGTAAACAGCTGAAGTGTTTACACTGTAAACAGCTGAAGTGTTTATGTTGTAAACTGATGAAGTGTTTATGTTGTAAACAGTTGTAGTGTTTACACTGTAAACAGTTGAAGTGTTGACGCTGTAAACAGTTGAAGTGTTTATGTTGTAAACAGTTGAAGTGTTTACACTGTAAACAATTGAAGTGTTGTCACTGTAAACAGCTGAAGTGTCTACACCGTAACCAGCTGAAATGTTTACATTGTAAACATTGGAAGTGTTTATGTTGTAAACAGTTGAAGTTTCCGTTGTAAACAGATGAAGTGTTTACACTGTAAACAATTGAAGTGTTTATGTTGTAAACAGTTGAAGTGTTGACGTTGTAAACAGTTGAAGTGTTTTTGTTGTGAACAGTTGAAGTGTTTATGTTGTAAACTGATGAAGTGTTTATGTTGTAAACTGATGAAGTGTGATCGGGGCCTCAGTCATGTCTTAACATGCTTGAAGCTTTAACTGTTTTGTGTTTCGCATTATGCCTCAGGAGAAGAGGAAGTGGCAGACTGAGATTGAGAACAAGAAACGTCAGCTGGAGGACGACAGGAGAGCCCTGCAGCACCTGAAGGTGAGACAGATACAGAAGGATACATGCAGCAGTATTATTATCTGGTTGTGTTAGTGGAGCTACGGATAGGTTCTGTTAGACAGACACACACAGAGACGTGTCTTCACGTCTTCAGATGTGTGAGACATTCAGTCCACAGGGAGCATTGTCATGTGACAGCAGAGGAAGTTGTTGATCAGTGATTTTCAGCTGCTGCTGTTTTTTTACATGAACAATAAAAACAAATAAAAATCCTGATGTTTACAAACAGGATTCAGAACATTAAAAAAAAAACAAAAACAATAAAAACAAAGATGCGCTGGAGCGTTAGAAGCAGCGACACTCACGGTGAAGCTGCTCACCCTGGTTGTTGGTGACAGGAAGTTGTTTTCACAACGTGGATCAGGAGGCATGTTGATGCAGAGCTTTATCAGACTATAAACAGCTGCAGAGTAAAAATATCTGACATCAGACCGACGACGCAGACTCACCGCCGCCGCCCAGTATGTAGAACAGGCAGCTGCTCTGCAGACGGACACAAGGACACAGAGACATGACATCAGCTGATCTGGAGTCCGTCCACACTCACTGTTTTTGTCCAGACGTCCCTTCATGTTCTGTCAGCACTGATCTGAAGTCAGCCGTCACATGTTCATTCAGTCATGTGTTCATTGACAGAATGACACCAGTGTCCGTCTGATGTCACTGCATCTTTATACTTTGATGATACTGTCCTAACTGCAGTCTTGTTGTATTTCCTGTTCAGTCGAAGGCCCTGAGGGAGCGCTGGCTGCTGGACGGAGCGCCCTCTGCTGGACCAGAACAGGATGAAGTAAAGAGACAACTGGAGCAGGACGAGGCCAAGACCAGGAGCCTGGAGGACACCATCAGCAGGTCTCACCTGAGTTTGAGTACTCAGAACACACACACACAAAAACACATGTCTGCTGCACCTCTCTGACATCACTACACATCTACAACACACCTCATCGCTACACAGCTACAAATCTGCTTCGCTACACATCTACAACACAATCGCTACACAACTACAACACACCTCATCGCTACACATCTCATCGCTCACACTACAACTCACACACTACAACACACCGCGCTACTACAGCTACACATCTACACCTCATCGCTACATCGACACACACACTCATCGCTACACATCTACAACTCACACAACTACATCACGCTACGCTACACACACAACACACCTCATCGCTACACATCTCATCGCTACACAGCTACACATCTACAACACAACTCATCGCTACACATGCGCTACACAACACACACCTCATCGCTACACAACTACACACACAACACAACTCATCGCTATCATCATCGCTACACATCTACAACACACCTCATCGCTACACTACAACACAACTCATCGCTACACAGCTACAAACACACTCATCGCTACACATCTACTCATCGCACACATGCTACACTACAACTCGCTACACATCTATAACACAACTACACATCTACACACACCTCATCGCTACACAACTACAACACAGCTCATCGCTACACATCTACACACAACTCATCGCTACAACATCTACAAACATCATCGCTACACAACAACACAATCATCGCTACACATCGCTACACATCTACAATCTCATACACACTACAACACACCTCATCGCTACACATACAACTCATCACTACACACACAACATCATCGCTACACAGCTACAACACAACTCATCGCGCTACACACAACACACTCATCGCTACACAGCTACAACACACTCATCGCTACACAACTACATCATCGCTACACAAGCTACACATCATCACGCTACGCTACACAACAACACACCTCATCACTACACAACTACACACACTCATCCTACACAACTACAACACACCTATCAACACTACAACACACCTCATCGCTAACACTACAACACAACTCATCGCTACACAACTAACAACACACTCATCACTACACACTACAACACACCTCATCACTACACATCTACAACACACCTCATCACTACACATCTACAACACAACTCATCGCTTACAACATCATCACTACATCATACACATCTACTCATCGCTACAACACACACCTCATCACTACACAACTACAACACACCTCATCATACACATCTACAAACACACTCATCGCTACACAGCTACAACACAATCATCGCTAAACAACATCATCGCTACACATCGCTACACAGCTACAACACACCTCATCGCTACACAGCTACAACACACGCTACACATCTACACACACCTCATCGCTACACACAACACAACTCTACATCAACAGCTACAACACATCGCTACTCATCGCAACACAACACTCATCGCTACACACTACATCGCTACACAATACAACACAACTCATCGCTACACAGCTACAACACAACTCATCGCTACACAGCTACATCATCGCTGCTACACAGCTACAACACACTCATTTACAACACACCTCATCGCTACACATGCACAACATCACGGCGGAGCTACACAGCTACACTGCTACAACAGCTACGTGCTGGGGGCTACACAGGGACTGTATGAAACTGAATGATTGTGTGTTGCAGGTTGGAGGCGGAGCTCGTCGGATTGGAAAGTGGAGGCTTGTGTCAGAGCGTAGAACACACTACTGTGAGTACACACACACACACACACACACACACTGATTACAGTAGTCCTATTGAAGATTACAGATTACATTTATTACATGAAACTAAATAATCATGTTGTTATTGTAGCTGTAACAACCTCTGCCGCCTGACCTCTGCTGTACGATGTAACGACCTTACCAATACCCGCCATGTGTGTAATGACGTCTGTGAACGACGTGTAATGAACTGCTGCCACGACCTCTGGCCTGTAACTCTGCCGACTGTAACGACCTCTGACTGCATGTAATGATCTCTGCCACCTGTAATGACCTCTGCCGCCTGTGCTGCCTGTAACGACCTTTGCGACTATAATGACCTCTGTTGCCGACCTCTGCTGGTAACGACTCTGCCGCCTGTATCTGCTGCATGTAATGACTCTGCCACCTGTAATGACTGCTCAACCTCTGCCAAACGACCTCTGCCGTAATGACCTGTGTAACTGCTGCTGAACGACCTGCCCTCTGCCACCTGTAATGACCTCTGCCGCCTGTACCTCTGCCGTAATGACCTCTGCCGACTGTAACGACCTCTGCCGCCTGTAATCTGCTCCTCTGCCACCTGTAATGACCTCTGCCGCCTCCTCTGCCCCTGTAACAACCTCTGCTGCCTGTAACGACCTTTGCCGACTATAATGACGCCGCCTGTAACGACCTCTGCCGCCTGTAACGATCTCTGCTGCCTGTAACAACCTCTGCCGACTGTAACTCTTCCACCTGTAACGACCTCTGTGCCTCTGCCGCCTGTAATGACGTCTGCTGCACGTAACGACCTCTGCCACCTGTAATGACCTCTGCCGCCTGTAACAACCTCTGCCACCTGTAATGTGTAATCTGCTGCCTGTAACGACCTCTGTAACGACCTCTGCCTGTAATGAAGTCAGCTGCACGTAACGACCTCTGCCACCTGTAATGACCTCTGCCGCCTGTAACAACCTCTGCCACCTGTAACGACCTCTGCCGCCTGTAACGACCTCTACTGACTATAATGACCTCTGCCGACTATAATGACCTCTGCCCCCTCTGCCGCCTGTAACAACCTCTGCTGCCTGTAACGACCTTTGCCGACTATAAGCCACCTGAACGACCTCTGTGTAACGACCTCTGCCGCTGTAATGACGTCTGCTGCACGTAACGACCTCTGCCACCTGTAACGACCTCTGCCGCCTGTAACCTCTGCCACCTGTAACGACCTCTGTACGACCTCTACTGACTATAATGACCTCTGCCGACTATAATGACCTCTGAACGACCTCTGCCGCCACAAACCTCGTCCCTGTAACGACCTCTGCCGCCTGTAATGACCTCTGCCACCTGAACAATCTCTGCCAACTGTAACGACCTCTGCCACCTGTAATGACCTCTGCACCTGTAACGACCTCTGCCAACTGTAACAACCTCTGCCGCCTGTAACGACCTCTGCCACCTGTAATGATCTCTGCCAACTGTAACCTGCGAAATGACCTCTGCCGACTATAATGACCTGCCACCTGTATCTGCCAACTCCTCTGCCGACTAAACGACCTCTACACCTGACCTGCTATACCTCTGCCGTCTGTAACGACCTCTGCTGCAACGACCTTCGTCACCTGTAACGACCTCTGCCTCTGTAATGACCTCTGCCGCCTGTAACGACCTCTGCTAACAACCTCTGCCACTGTAACGCCTCTGCCAACTGTACCTCTGCCACCTGTAACGACCTCTGCCAACTGTAACGACCTCTGCCACCTGTAACGACCTCTGCGCCTGTAATGACCTCTACCGACTATAATGACCTCTGCCGTCTGTAACGACCTCTGCAGCATGTCACGACCTTCGTCACCTGTAACAACCTCTGCCGTCTTGTAACGGACCTCTGCCGCATGTCACGACCTTTGTCACCTGGTAATGACCTCTGCCACTGTAACAACCTCTGCCGTCTGTAACGACCTCTCTGCCACCTGTAACGATCTCTGCCAACTGTAACGACCTCTGCCAACTTTAACAACCTCCTGCCACCTGTAACAACCTCTGCCGTCTGTAACGACCTCTGCCGCAATGTCACGACCTTCGTCACCTGTAACGACCTCTGCCGTCTGTAACGACCTCTGCCGCATGTCACTGACCTTCGTCAGCCCTGTAGCTACCTCTGCCAATCTGTAAATGACCGTCTGCCCGTCTGTAAACGACCTCTGCCACAAATGTCACGACCTTCGTCACCTGTAACGACCTCTGCTGCCAACCTGTAACAACCCTCTGCCACCTGTAATGACCTCTGGCCATCTGTAACAACCCTCTGCTACCTATAACGACCTCTGGCCGCCTGTAACAAGCCTCTCGCTAACCTATAACGACCTCTGCCAACTATATGACTCTGTGCCGCCTGTAGCGACCTCTGCCACTTGGTAACGAGACCTCTGCTGACTATGACGACCTCTGCCACCAAACTGTAATGAACTCTAGGCTGCCGACTGTAAAAATCTCCTGCCGCCTGTATACGACCTCTGCTCCCTGTATTGACCTCTGCCTCTTGTAACGACCTCTGCTTACTATGACGACCTCTGCCGCCTGTAATGAACTCTGCCGACTGTAACAAACTCTGTAGACTATAGCGACCTCTGCCGACTGTATTGACCTCTGCCGCCTGTAACGACCTCCATCACCTGTAACAACCTCTAGGCCGACTGTATTGACCTCTGCCACCTGTAACGATCTCTGCCAACTGTAACAAACTCTGTAGACCTATAGCAACCTTTGACGCTTGTAATGAACACTGCCACCTGTTGGTGGTGCTAGTAGGACATAAGAATGCTGCTCTAGTTTAATATTTATTTTACTTTGTATTTTCAGTTGCAATTTTTCTGTTCCTGTTAGACTACAGTGACTATAATTGCGAAGTTGAACTTCCTGTTTCTGTCTCTGCCTGCAGGTGTCATCAGGATCAGTTAAAGGTTACATTTCTTCTTCTCTTGTCTTTGTTTGTGTCATTGTTTCGTCCTCTTCTTCGTTCACTGTGTCTCTCTTATCAGCTGTAGAGGTCAAAGGTCACAGCAGCCGTCAGCAGACCAGGCCAGCCACAACCTCAGGTCAGATAGTTCAAGGTGAGACTTCTACTGGACTCTACTGTGTTCTGTAATCAGATTACATTACTGGGATTATAGTAATCCTATTTCTGTAACTGTTTAGAGATTACAGTACTCAGATTTCAAATCATATTACAGTAATCGGATTGTATAATCAAGTTATATTTATCGCAGTAGAGTAATCATATTACAGTAGTCAGATTACATTAGACAGATTACAGAGGTTAGATTACACTTCACAAATGACAAATTATAGCAATAAACATAACAGATTACAGTAGTCAGATTGCAGTAGTCAGATTACAGTAGTCATGCAACAGTACAGATATAATAACAATTGGGTTACAGTAATCAAATTACAGTATTCAGATTACAGAAATTATATTAATCTGCCCATGTTAGTGACAATATGGCGTTAAAATACAGTCAGATTACAGATTACTGTGATCATATACAATTTAATCAGATTACAATATAAACAGAATACAGTAAATAGAGTACAGTAGTCAGATTACAATAATGAGATGAAAGCAGTCAGTTAACTAAAATTCATATAGATTATAATATGAACTGAATAAAGTAAGTAAACTACTATGATCAGATTAGAGCGGTCAAATGACTGTAATCAGATTAGAGCGGTTAGATGACTGTAATCAGATTAGAGCGGTCAGAAGACTGTAATCAGATTAGAGCGGTCAGATGACTGTAATCAGATTAGAGCATTCATGACTGACTATATCATGACTATTAGAGCGATCAGAAGACTGTAATCAGATTAGAGCGGTCAGAAGACTGTAATCAGATTAGAGCATTCAGAAGACTGCAATCAGATTAGAGCGGTCAGAAGACTGTAATCAGATTAGAGCATTCAGAAGACTGTAATCAGATTAGAGCGGTTAGATGGCTGTAATCAGATTAGAGCGGTCAGAAGACTGTAATCAGATTAGAGCATTCAGAAGACTGCAATCAGATTAGAGCGGTCAGAAGACTGTAATCAGATTAGAGCATTCAGAAGACTGCAATCAGATTAGAGCGGTTAGATGGCTGTAATCAGATTAGAGTGGTCAGAAGACTGTAATCAGATTAGAGCATTCAGAAGACTGTAATCAGATTAGAGCGGTCAGAAGACTGTAATCAGATTAGAGCATTCAGAAGACTGTAATCAGATTAGAGCGGTTAGATGGCTGTAATCAGATTAGAGTGGTCAGAAGACTGTAATCAGATTATAGCATTCAGAAGACTGCAATCAGATTAGAGCGGTCAGAAGACTGTAATCAGATTAGAGCGGTTAGATGGCTGTAATCAGATTAGAGGCGGTCAGAAGACTGTAATCAGATTACAGTGAGTCTGAATGATCAAAGAGGAATCAGTGAAGTGTTGTGATGACCTTCTGATGACCTCAGAGCTTCAGTCTGTACTCTGTCTCTGTGCCCGCCTCCTCTCTTTCCCATTAACCTTTGCAGAGGTCAAAGTTCACAAAAACCCTCGAGTGAACAAACCGAAAGAGGCGACGGACGAGATGAAGAGAGGTGAGGAGCCTCTGACCCTGAATCATTCATAACAACTAGTCATCAGTTTGTTGACGTCCTGCTGATGGAAGCACCACAGCTGTCAGTGATGATGATGATGGTGATGATGATGATCAGAGTGTATAGAGAACAGTAATGTTCAGCTCATGCAGGAGGTAACCTGACCCTGTGAATAACGTCTGAGTGGTAGTTTTCTGACTTGCAACAGTTTTAAGTTTTAACTTGGTCAGATTAATGATGACGATCGGAGAGAAGCAGTCGTCAGGTCTCGGTCGCGTCCCGCTAACGAACACTCATTGAACCTGAATAAACTGAACAGCAGAGTGTGAACTGTAAACATGTGATGAGACGTGTAAATATAACAAATATAGAACTTAAAATCAGGCTGCGTTCACACCTGTTCTGTTGGTTTGTGGTGAGAAGGTGTTGCGACCTGGATGTGAAGCAACTGCAGTCACATGATACATTGTTTGGGTTAAACATGAGCATGTTACAGTCCTGGAGGATTATTAATGTGCACCTCCTCCTGTACTGCCTTAATATGCACATTCAGCACATCCAATGCATCAAAACATTGTTTTCTAGTTGGAGCCGCGCCTCGTTTTCAAACTGTATGGTTTGACTAAAATGAACAATGACAGCAATATAGTCCACGATGAGCAGCGCTAAAATCAACCTGCGTAGTTGTCCCTCCATTGTGACATTAGAAAGTGTCACATTTATCTTGCAAGTGTACTCTTCTTCAACGTTTGCTTTACTTCCTGGATTTTTGACCAATCAAGAGCAGCTTTCTCACACAAGGCATTTGATCTGGTCCTCTTGAAAATGCTGCCGTGAGAACACGAACCAACTCTAGGCAATTATACAACTTTGGAGCAACATGAGTCCCTGATTCAGACCAGAGGAGACCACTCTAGGGCTGACAGCAGCCTGAGACACTGAACCAGACAAACATGGACGCCTCCCGTCAGACCACATCTGCTGTTAGAGTAAAGAGGTCTTAGTGGACCAACCACAGACCTGGTCAACAATCAACTGGACTCTGTTAGTGCAAAGGTGAGATAGGAGTGGGCGGAGCCTCTACTGAGACAGTTTGGTCCAGGTGTTGTGAGTCAGGCGCTGAATGTTGAACCTGGTCTACGTTCTCCCAGCATGCACTGCACGACTGCTTCTCCTGCTGTCCACAGGAAGTGAGTAGAGTGTGTTGAGACGTGCTGTGGACACAAGCAGCATCAGGAGGTCAAAGGTCACAGCAGGTAGACAGGTGACATCAGCAGGAATAGTTCAGGTTCATGTCTGATATTTAACCACCTGTCTGTGTGTGTGTCTTTCTGTGTGTCTGAGTGTGTGTGAGTCTTTAACTCTGTGTGTGTGTGTGTGTGTATGTGTGTGTGTGTGTGTGTGTGTGTGTGTGTGTGTGTGTCTTTAACTGTGTGCGCGCGTGTGTGTGTGTGTGTGTGTCTGACTGTCTGTCTGTGTGTCTGAGTGTGTGTGAGTCTTTAACTCTGTGTGTGTGTGTGTGTGTGTATGTTTTGTTCACCCTGTGTGACTCCGCCTCTAACCCCGCCCCTCTCCAGCGATGTACTCGGTGGAGATTAAGGTGGAGCGGGACAAAGTGACGGGCGAGACCAGGGTTCTGTCCACTAACACCACACTTCCTGTTGACCTGTCTCACCAAGGGGTCAAAGTGTACGAGGACGAGAGGAAAGGTGACGTCACAGGAAACAGAATGATTCAAGTGAAACCTGACTGAGCAGCAGGAGGAGGTCTGGAGTCTGATCCTGATCCTGATCTGGACTCTGATCCTGGTCTGGACTCTGATCTTGATCTGGACTCTGATCCTGGTCTGGACTTTGATCTTGGTCTGGACTCTGATCTCTGGACTCTGACTCTGACTCTGATCTTGATCTGGACTCTGGACTCTGATCTTGATCTGGATCTCTGGACTTGATCTGTCTGGACTTGATCTGGTCTGGACTCTGATCTGGTCTGGACTTTGATCTTGGTCTGACTCTGATCCTGGTCTGGACTCTGATCTTGATCTGGACTCTGGACTCTGATCTGGTCTGGACTCTGGATCTACTCTGGACTCTGATCATCTGGACTGATCCTCTGATGATCCACTCTGATCCTCTGATCTGATCTGGACTCTGATCTGGTCTGGGATCCCTGATCTGACTCTTGACTTGATCTTGATCTGGTCCTGGTCTGGATCTGATCCTGATCTGGACTCTGATCCTGGTCTGGACTTTGATCCTGATCTCTGGATCTTGATCCTGGTCTGGACTTCTGATGATCCGACTCTGATCCTCCTGGTCTGATCTGACCTGATCCTGATCCTCGTCTGGACTCTCTGATCTGGACTGATCTGATCCTGGTCTCTGATCCTGACTGGATCTGGTCTGATCTACTCTGATCCTGAACTCTGATCTGACTCTGATCTATGATCCTTGATCTGGTCTGGACTTGACTCTCTGATCTTGATCCTGGTCTGGACTCTGATCCCTCTGGAACTGATCCTGATCTTGGTCTGGATCTTGATCTGACACTCTGATCTGTCTGATCTCTGGTCTGGAGTGTGATCCTGATCTTGTCTTTCTGTCCCTCAGTGGTCCACGAGATGAACGGTGAAGACGGCGTCCAGCTGCTCAGCTCCTCCGAGGTCGAAGACCTGATCCATAAAGCCGACGAGGCCTCGATGATGTCGCAGACTGTTGCCACGGTGACCTCCCTCCCAACAGCGGAGGTCCAGGAGGAGGTGGTTCCCGAGCCGCCGCCACCAATGGAGATCACCGGGCTGGAAACCAAAGTGAGCGGTGAGCCGAGCATGGCCGAGGCCAGCGCCGAGAACCCCGTCACTATGGTGTTCATGGGATACCAGAGCGTGGAGGACGAGGACGAGACCAGGAAGGTTCTGGGTCTGCAGGGGACGGTTAAGGCAGAGCTCGTGCTCATCGATGACGCCAACGGGAAAACGTCACCAGGCGGAGAGAAGGAGGAGGCAGTGGTTGGTACTCAGACACCAGCTCCGCCTCCAGCGGCCTCCTCCGCCCCACCGCCCTCCACCAAACCTCCAGGGACACAGCCGGCGGCGAGCAATGGTGAGACGGCAGGGGAGGCAGAGGAGGTGAAGGGAGGAGCGGTGGAGATAAAGAAGGAGAAGCAGCCGTGTAAGTGCTGCAGCATCATGTGATCCTGCAGGAAGTCAAATCATACGAGAATAAAAAGGACGGAGACTTTTCAGGACACAGACTCCACCCACTGCCCTCAGCCCCGCCTCTAACAACATGACATCATTTCCTGTTTCTTCATTCTCCTGTTTTATAAAACCTCTCTTTACTTTTTCTATTTCCCTGAAACCTTTTTACTTTTGTACTCCTCCTGTCTGCTCGATGCATCTGATTAGCATTAGCATTAGCATTAGCATTAGCCACGCAGTCGTCACTGTGACATCAGACAGTTCATAATTCATAATAGAGTTTGTATTTATTTGATTTTGTAAGTTTCTGTTTGTTTTTAGTTTTAAAAAGAAAATAAACTGATCTGACCGACAAGTCGACCCTGAACGCACCACGCTGACTCTGGATCATTCTGTTGGTACACACACACATCACTTTCATCACCTTCATCATCTTCATCACACACATCATCTTCATCACCTTCATCACACACATCACCTTCATCACACACATCACTTTCATCACCTTCATCACACACATCATCTTCATCACCTTCATCACACACATCACCTTCATCACACACATCATCTTCATCACCTTCATCACACACATCATCTTCATCACCTTCATCACACACATCATCTTCATCACCTTCATCACACACATCACCTTCATCATCTTCATCACACACATCATCTTCATCACCTTTATCACACACATCATCTTCATCACCTTTATCACACATCATCTCATCACCTTTATCACACATCACCTTATCACACATCATCTTCATCCACTTCATCTCACACATCACCTTCATCATCTTCTTCACACACATCACCTTCATCACACACATCACCTTCATCACACACATTATCTTCATCACACACATCACCTTTATCACACACATCATCTTCATCTTCTTCACACACATCACCTTCATCACACACATCACCTTCATCATCTTCTTCACACACATCACCTTCATCACACACATCACCTTCATCACACACATCATCTTCATCACACACATTATCTTCATCAATCAATCAATCAATCAATTTTATTTATAAAGCCCAATATCACAAATCACAATTTGCCTCACAGGGCTTTACAGCATACGACATCCCTCTGTCCTTAAGACCCTCACAGCTGATCAGGAAAAACTCCCCAAAAAAACCCTTTAACGGGGGAAAAAAACGGTAGAAAAGCTCAGGAAGAGCAACTGAGGAGGGATCCCTCTTCCAGGAACGGACAGACGTGCAATAGATGTCGTACAGAACAGATCAAGCATAATAAATTAACAGTAATCCATATGACACAATGAGACAGAGAGAGAGAGAGACAGAGAGAGAGAGAGAGAGAGACAGAGAGAGAGACAGAGAGAGAGAGAGAGAGATGCAGGTATGACATTAGCTTACAACAACATTAATGAAAGTAATAATATTATAGTTATAGTTCTGGCTACTGTGGTACAATATGTTGAATCACACACATCATCTTCATCACACCACATTCATCCTTCATCACCCTTCATCACACATCACCTTCATCACACACATCATCCTTCATCACACACATCACTTCATCACACACATCCTTCATCACCTTCATCACACCCTCATCATCATCTTCATCACCACACATCACCCCCTTCATCATCTTCATCACAACACATCACCTCATCAACACAACCATCTCATTCACAATCAACACATTTCATCGTTCACTCTCATCACACACATACTTCACATCTTCATCACACACATTCACCTCATCATTCATCACACACATCACTTTCATCATCATTCATCAACATCACCTTCATCACAAATCACTTTTCATCTTCATCGCACACATCACTTTCATCATCTTCATCACTTTCATCACTTCATCATCTTCATCATACACATCGCCTTCATCACTTTCATCATCTTCATCACCTTCATCATCTTCATCACACCACATCACCTTCATCATCTCATCATCACGCATCGCCTCATCACCTTCATTAGCAGTGTTAATTCGTTGACAAAAATTTTGCGTCAACACGAAACGATGACGACCTAAAAATAGATCTTAACAATAGAAACAAAGACGAAATCTGCACGGTGGTGTTAGCACGCTAACGTCAGCATGCTAACACGCTGGTTGACTGTGACCTCTTCTCGGGGCGGCCATGTTTGTGTGACTCAGCAACAATCGCTTATTTAATTCACATCATGTGACCTGTGACATCATCGTCTAGAGCAGTTGGCAGGTGTGATCACTCCATCTGCCATCCACCATCCTCATCCTCCATCTTCCTCCATCAGCTCCTGTCTCTCTGTACATGTCTTCTGTGATGGACAGAGTTGAAGTGAAGCAGTGAGACGTCCTTAGAGACGTCCTCGCGTCACATTAAAATGGCTTCCTGTCTTCCATCAACAGATCTGAACTGATCTGCTGACGCACCGTTGCCATGGTAACCACATAACAAAGATGGCCAACTGAAGACAGAGATGTAAGTGAAGACAGGAAGAGATGGCCGGTCCTGGTTTGGATCAAAGAAGCAGTGAGGGGCAGGAGGCCGATCAATTCCCGATCAATACCTGATCAATATGTTAGATCCCTGTCAGAGTTCTGAGGATGGACTGATGATGATGATGAGAATAAAGACTTTGCTTCATCACTGGCGTCTGCTGTCTGTTCTCTGTCACACATTGGGTACTGCAGGGGGGTTTCCTACTGAGACATCAATGCAGGTCACCCATTGGTTGTTTAAGGTTGAGGAGGGGGTGTGGCCTCATGTTGAGACGACGTTGTCCGTCTGTCCACCAGCCGCACTGTGACGAGGTTCAAGTGACAACTGACAGAAAACTAAAGTTAAGTTCATGCAAAGACTCGAAACTAGACGAGCTGAAACAACTACTGTAATGCTCAGTCCTGTAACGTTGTAAAAAGCTGGCGGTTGACAGGAAGTGACCGCCATGAGACGGCGCGTCATCTCTAGTCAACGACTCTCTGTGCTTCTGATCTGTAACGTCGACAGGAAGTGACCGCCGTGAGACGGGGCGCCATCTCTAGTCAACGACTCTCTGTGCTTCTGATCTGTAACGTTGACAGGAAGTGACCACCATGAGACGGCGTATCATCTCTAGTCAACGACTCTCTGTGCTTCTGATCTGTAACGTTGACAGGAAGTGACCACCATGAGACGGCGTATCATCTCTAGTCAACGACTAGAGCTTCTTAAAATCTGAATGAGGATAGTGATAGTGAGATACTGGCTACAGTGATGGAACAAAACCAGCATCAGATGGACTGTATTCATAATCAATACGCCACAATAATATAAATAACCAGCGCCAATTCATCAGTCAGTGAGAATGTGTGTGTGGGCGGGGCATAAGCACATACAGCCAGCAGTAGCAGTGACCCACCGTCTGACACCCGCACACTGTGAGGACAGAAACAGAGGGCTCTGTGGGGACGGAGCACCTGCTGCAGCAAGCCAACACGCCGTCTGTGGTCATTTTGACTTGACCAGCTGACTTCACTACAAGCTGATTGGCTGTTGAAACAGGTGACGTACTTTAAAACCAGCTGAGTGTCAGATGACATCATCAGCCGGCTTGAGTCGAGCTCAGACCGGCCAGTTCACACCACTGACACTTTTCTCTTCTCACCATTTTGGTCTGATGGTGGACGATGTGAATGCAGCCTCCATCTTTCATTCCCTCTTGAAAAAGTCAGTGTTGTGATATTTGCTCAGATCCAGAGACGTGTTTATCAGTCTGCCATGTTGAGGAGCCGTGTTCACAAATATCCTGAGAATCGTCACAGAGCTGAGAACTGTCAGTCAGAGGTCAGAGGTCAGGAGTGACTCAGGAAAGTTCTGTGAGTGATGAAGGGACAGAAACTGTGACCTCAGTGAGGAGGTGTGGTCGACCCTGTTGTTAGGTGTGATGTGATTGGTTGTCAGAGACACGCCCCTCTGTGAGCCTGTAAGGTGTGAGGACACCCAGTGGACATGAGATGAACTGCAGACTGTGACAGTGTCAGTGTTAGTGTGATCACTGCTGATGAAGGTTGAGACAGACTCAACTCATCACTGCTGCTCTGACCTCACATACCTCAGTGATGATGTCATCATTTTGTTTCTGACGTTACAGAGTCAGCTGGGAAATGTGTGTGTATCCCTGATGACATCATCTGATCTGCAGCGTCTCATTTCCTCTGTCGTCCAGTGTTTGGAGAATATTTCTCTGACCTCTTTGTGTTTCCATCATTTTCTCCTCTGATTCAGAAACTCTTAAACTCCTCCTCCTGCTCCGACTGGTTTCACCTCAGGAGCTCCATGAGGAACTTTTATCTTCACCAGGACCTCGTCTGAACTTAAGACTTAACTTTAAGGGGAAATTCTAAGGAAACGTCACAGTCCTAAGGATTTTCTCAGAATTCTGTCGTTAGATGAAACTGTGTACGAGGAAGCTTTGTGAATACGACGCCAGGTCTTTTAAACATGTTTCTCTACACCAGTCTGAGAAACTGTTGGCCCGTTGGTTTGTTTACATCGTCTCCATGACGACACACAGAGCCAACTGTAAACAGGCCAGAGGTCATGTGACACAAACTTTGTTAAAAAAATCAGCCGAGACTCTTATTGTGAAGGAGCTGTTAACACGTCCACAGGAAGTTCCTCAAACCTGAATGACACCACCGTATCCAACACGTCTCCATCTAAACATGAATCAGCTGATTGTATGATGTCATCATCAGATGGTGGTGATGTGCAGGTGAATGGCGTCAGGGAGATGATGTCATGAGGAAAGAGGAGGAGCTCGGTGGAAACTTTAAGTTTGTGTTGATGAGTGTCATCAGTGTCATTTATCAGACGCCTCCTGTTGTCATGGTAACCTGCTGACTGAGGCTCAACAACACATGACCTCCTCATAAACACAGAACTGCAACCTGTGTGTCCCCGACAGGAAGTAATGTAACGGCACACTTTTGCTGTTACATTAAAAAACAACCCAGACAGTTCAGACCAGGAAGTCATGTGATCACATACCTAAACACTGTGTGTGTGTGTGTGTGTGTGTGTGTGTGGGTGTTATTGTGTGTGTGTGTGGTGGGTGTGGTCTGTCATTGTCATTGTGTTTCTGTCGGTCAGCAGGATTCCTGACAAATTCTACAGCTCAGCAACACACACACTCACACACACACACACACACACACACACACACACACACACAGACACACACACACACACACACACACACAGTGACACACGCACACACTCACACACACAGTGACACACACAGTGACACACACACACAGTGGGTCGGTGTGGATCAGTCCTCCGTCAGCTGGACCTGCAGGTGAGACCTCGTTCTGTTTGTTTATCTTTGTTTACTCTTACCTGTGTGACATCATCATGACATCATCCAGGGGTTTGTCAAAAGTCAGTGATGTAAAGAAAATGTAAAGGTCGTCGTAGCCCCGCCCACCTCTGACAGTCAGATGACGTGATTGGATGCTGCTGATGTTGGTAAACATTCATTTTCTGTTGACAAACAAAACAACTTGTATTTGTAAACAAACCTTTATTTTCTGTAAATAAGTGAAAAAACTTCCTGTTTAAATATTAAATAAATAGTTTCAACAACAACAACAACAACAACATTTTCTCACAGTATTCCTGACATTTGTTTTCTTTCATCCTTCTGTTTTTTATATTTTAAATATTTAAAACGTTTCCTGCGTAGACGAAGTTTCTCCTTCACATGTTCGCTGTGTGTCATCTCAGTCAGTGATAAGTCGTTACTATGGTAACCTGTCGGTCAGGATACAGGTGTTGCAGTGCGTATTCAAGCTCCGCCCTCTCATCCAAATACGGTCACCTCTGGCTCCACAAACCCAAACTGGAGTCCACAGACCAGTGATGACATCACTTCCTTTCTACAGTCTGTGGTTACAGCTCGTTGGCGACTTCCTGTTTACACTGTTGATTCTTTCTGATTGGACGGTGGCTGTTTGATCAGTCTTTACTCTGTCTCCTGAAGGGTTGATGGTGATTGGTTCCTGCTGGCTGATGGTCTGACTGACATCATCATCATCATCATCATCATCATCACAAAGACCAACAGCAGTGGGAACCAGTCAGATCCAGTTCAGATGTTCAGGTACACACCTCCCTGGCAGGTTCTCTGTCACAGTCTGGACCATGACGCCAAGGTGAGACCTCACAGACAGACAGACACACAGACACACAGACAGACAGACGTGTCACTCAACACTGTGACTTTAACACTGCAGCTTTAATTCAGTTTCAGCAGCATCATGGCAAACATGTTTACATCATCACAGCAGGTGAGAAATATAAACAAACACTAAACAAACAAACAAACAGCTCCACCTGAATCTTGCCTCTGACACGCCCACCACACAACAGGAAATGCATCACAGTCTGTTTCGCACTGTCCTGTAGAAACGTGTCGCTCAGTGTGAAACTGAAGCTGTGTGTGTGCGTGTGTGTGTGTGTGTGTGTGTGTGTGTGTGTGTGTGTGTGTGTGTGTGTGTGTGTGTGTGTGTGTGAACAGCAGGGGGCAGCAGCTGCTCAGCAACAAGAACCAGTCAGACAGTCACAGGACAAACTGATGGGACATAATAAAACATTTACATGAAGAAGAACTTCACTCTGATTGGCCGACAATTTAAACCTGAAAGAGAAATTAGTTTCAACCAAAGAAAAATAACAAAACAAAAACACATAAATAAATAAATAAAGTTGTATGACATCATTAAACATGAAGACAAACTTCATATTAATATAACTTAAATTTTACTGCTACTGTTTATCTGAATGAGTTGAGTTCAAGCGCTCGACAGAACGCAGGACTTTTGGCTTCCTTCACATTTTCAGTCAAGGCACAACATGTGTGTCTCCGAGTGGGCGGGGCCTGTGTGCCGTGGGCGGGGCCTGTGATTGGACGATAGAAGCTGAACTTTGTCACTTGAGTCAGTTATTATTCAGAGTTTGTGCAGCTGCTGACACCAAACTGATCCCAGGTAAGAGCTCCTGATTCAACCACTGAAACATTACGCTTGAACATCAGAAGGGTCAAATGTCATACTGAAATCATCTTTAATAACTCTGATGTAAAAACAGAAACAGGACTGAGATCATGCTTTAATGATTGTGTATGAATGTGACGATGAGTTCAATGTGAGGTGAATATTATGAAGTGTCTCTGTAGCAGCATCTTTATTAAAATACAGAATATTTACATATGAACAGTTTTGGAAACATATTTAACATGTGGCAAAAACATATCTGAGCTGCTGTCAGCGCCCCCTTCAGACCATCGTCCTGAAGGGGGCGCTGCAGGAACATCATGGACTCAGTAACATGGAGGAGGAAGAATTCACATCGTTGATCACAGTGAAAATACTGCACAGTAAAACCCTGTGAAGCAGGTCAAAGTTTAAAATGTCCCTGAGGTTAAATTAAAATCAGGAACACGAAGTGAACGTGTTTAACTTCAGCCACCTCTTCTCACGTGTCTTGTTGCCTTCTTTTTTACTGTTTGGATTTTATGCACTTTTATTTGTGCAAATAAAAATAATAATAAATTAAGAGTAAAAATACCAAACACAGGAATATATGTAAAGAAATGCCATAAAATTATTTAAATTTAAAATAAATTAGAAACAACTTCAGTGTTTATTATTAAAGTTCATCAACTTTTCTTTCAAACATTGTCTGTAGAGCTCTGAGTTAGTAAAGACCAGTGAGCTCAGAGCTCAGATACAGGAGCATGGTGCAGTCATGTGATGCACCATCTGTCCCTCTGAGGTGTGGTGCAGTTACAGTCTACAGTCGACTGTAGGAGGACCTGGCGTTGGCGTTGGCGTTGGCGTTGGCGTTGGCGGTGTGAGGCCGTGTATCAGCTGACAGCAGCAGTCAGGCTGTGGGCGGGGCTCTTTATCTCTGACACACAGACACACTGAACCAATGTTGCCATGCTAATGCTAATGCTAACATCTGCAGCAGAGGTCGAGCTGCGTCTGATCAGTCTTCAGAGTCCTGCTGTTGTTTCAGGATCAATAAACTTTATTGATCTGTCTGAACCCTGTTTGATCTGAAACTGATCGATTATTTATTTATTATTGATCCTTTGGAAGAAGATGATTCATCAGGTTTTATCTCAGCAGCTCACACTCATGTTTATAGATTTAATGTGAACCTAAAACTACCTGGTGCACACATCACTATAAGATATAAATATCTTGTATATGTGCGTATCATAACTATATTGTGTGTATATAACAGTCTGGTGTACACACACACACACACACACACACACACACACGCATGGTGGCGGTGGCCGTGTGTTGTTCTTCCTGTTAACTTTATTGACACATTCTTCAGATTCATTTCCTCCAAATCAAAGTTCACTCAGTCACTCAGTCATGTTCTCACTTTACTGTACTTTATTTTAGGTTCCTGTACTCGAGTATTTCTACTTTCTGATACTTTATACTTCTGAAGAGTCTCACTTTCTTTTTTTTTTTTCATTTTTGCATAAGCAGTATTTTTGATAGCTCACGTGTCCTTATAACAATAACTGTGCGTCATATCTGCAGTAACAGTTTGAACACAGGAACTTCAACATAATATTTTCAGACTGCTTTTAGTCCAGTCAAAGATCTGAGTCCGTCCTGCTCTGACAGTAAAGTTCATGTTTCAGTATTAAAACACAAATGATTTACAGTAAAGGAAATAATCCTCCTCTGATCGTCTGCAGCTCGTTAACAGATGTTTCATAGATTTGTTCATGAGCTCATAAAGTGACAGCAGCTTCATTACTGTCTCTCATGTCTGTGGGACATCAGAATATTTCAATCTTAATCTGACACTCACACCTCTTCATCTCAAAGACTCTGAATCCCACGATGCTTTGCAGGAATCTGTTGGATGTTTTAAAGCGTTCAGAAACACTCGCTCTGAGAGAGCAGAGCATCAGGTTCCTGAACGCACCGTCATCACATCATCCAGAACACAAACTGAGAACAGAGAAACCGAGACCTGATGCTGCTGTTTCCATAGTAACTGACCTGTCTCTCTGTTGTTTCCATGGCAACTGACCCTTCTCTGTTGTTTCCGTGGTAACCGACTTGTCTCTCTGTTGTTTCCATGGTAACTGTCCTTTCTGTTGTTTCAGAGACTCTCGGCGGGAGACCGTCAGGATGTTGTGACTCCTCAGAGTTTCCAAACATCGTGCTCCGTTCAGCGTCTTCCTCCATCAGAACCTCCGCCACCCACCGCCGCCACAGCGCCCCTCGCAGCCATGGAGAGCATCCCGAGGAGGTGGGTGCTGAAGCCTCTGTCCCCCCTGCTGCAACTCTCAGATCTGCGCACCATCGCTGGCCCCGCTCAGACCGACGCCTCTGCCCTGGACGATCCAGTCTTCACCTCCAGCAGCATCTCCGTCGCCTGCAGTCATTCATCGGTGGTCGTCTCCTCGCAGCAGGGCAACGGGTCCAGGGACGTGGTGGTTCAGGCCCGGCAGGTCGCGGTGTCACAGGACAGAGGGAGCACCAGCGACGAGTGGAATCCCAGCAGCCCCAGCAGTCCCAGCAGCAGCTTGGGCTCTCACTGCGGTTTCTACTCCTTCGTGGAAGATCCGACGAGTCAGGAGGCGGAGCTGAACGAAGCCTGGATGGTGTCACCGCAGCGTCAGACGCAGCTGTCGACCCTGAAGGAGGAGAAAGGATTCAGACTGCAGACGTATGCCAGCAGCAGGAAGCCAGAGAGTCTGTTTGCAGACGGAAATGGAGATGCGCAGTACAGAGTGGATCAGAGCGATGGCATTGAGGTGGTCCGGGAGGAAGAGGAGCAGCAGCTGAGGAAGGAGATCATTCGCAGCCAAGCACCAAAAAAGAACCTGACATTCAAAGATCAGCTGAGTGCTCTGGAGAATCTGGATCTGAGCCGGTCCCCCAACAAGCTGATGGAAGGTTTCAGTGTGAGCTTCAGTCCTGTCGCCTCCAGACCGCGACCTCCGAGCCCGGCTGCGCCCGGGACCATCGACGACGAACAAATCAACTTCAGCGCCGCCCGACAGCAGTTCCTGAAGATGGAGCAGGACAGGCTGACTGCAGTCCCCAGTCCTCTGAGATCCTCCATAACACACCTGAACACGTCTCTGCAGACAGATCCTGATGCGTCCTTATCGAAGCAGGTAGAGTCATCATACCACGGCATGGAGACATACAGCGGGGTGGAGACAAGTGAAGCTCCAACAGCGTTCAAACCAACAGAAGACGAGGCGTTCCCTGAGAGGAAGGTCACAGTGTGTCAGACTGAGAAGCCTCTCAGCCGGCAGAGCAGCGTGTTCGATGACCTGGACTCCAGCCTGGAGGAGCTGTCTGTGGAGGTGGGCGGTGGCTACACCAGCGACGAAGGTGTGTTCACTGACAACACTCAGCAACAGGACAGGAGCAGTGTGTCCAAGAGTGACTATGAGACGCCGATTGAGAGGGAGATCCGCTTAAATCAGGAACGTGAGGAGAACCTGCGACGCTCTCGAGGGCTGAAGCTCAGCGACAGCAGAGCAGAGATGGTTGAGATCAAAACCAAACGCTTACAGACGCCGCTGACACTCATCAAATCCAAAGAGAAGAACAGAGTGAGCTTCATTATCCAGCGCGAGATCCAGAAGGAGAATGAGAGGAGGGAGGAGCCTCATCAGGAGGGAGGACACAGTCCAGATCCTCCGCAAGACCCGGAGGACATAAAGATGGAGTCTGTCCAGCAGGATGAGGACGAGAGGACAGAGGCCAGAGTTCAGTCTGGAGACACAGACGTCTTCCTGTCTCCCTGCTGTCCTCATCGACACTCCGAAGAGACCGAGCGCTACATCAGCCAGATGAATTCAGCTCCACCTTCCTTTTCTGTGAGGAACTCAGATGTCCAGTACACAAGAGGCCTCCGCCAAGATCTAACAACTTCTTCATCCTTCCGCGCCTCCTCCTCCTCCTCTTCCTCTTCCCCAACGCCTCAACGTGATATGACCAGGACCACGCTGCGGTCCTGGAGGGAGAGCCTGGAGTCAACGGGCCTGCAGTCCAGAGGGACAGGCGCTCCAGATTTCATCGAGAAGGAGATCGAGGAGGCGTTGAGACGGGAGCAGGAGCTGAAGCAGCTGAGGGAGTCCAGAGAGGAGACGGACGGACGGCTCCTTTCTCCGGCTCCTCTGGTGGAGCAGGCGAACAAGATGGCCATCAGTCAGTTCTACCCACCTGTAAACGCAGGTATGTCTTTATCAAGGCTCAGCTACCAACCAGGACTCAAACCGCCAGAGTAATCTGATTACTTACTATGTGTCAGAGGCAGTATTCTAATTACTTATGAACTTGTTTGGGACTGAAAACTGTGACTGACTGTGACTGACAGTGACTGTGTGGTTCATCAGATCATGATGAACTGACACAGAACACCTGAGACAGGAAGTAAACAAGAGGAGTGATCAGTTTTTGTGCTACCACTAGTTGTCTGTGTTGCTAAACTAAGCTAAGCTAAGCTAAGCTAAGCTAAGCTAAGCTAAGAAGCTGCTGGTTGTAGCTTTATATTTAGCAACAAAAAGTTGAACACTTTAGAAATATCACACAAACACAAAAGAGTCATAACATACATTTACTGAACATTCTGCAACGTTTTGAATCAGAAATTTCTAAAAACGAAACTTAGACACAACAATGACTGAAAAATAACTGAAGGAGATTTTAGAAACATTTTATAAATCGGCGGTACGGTGTGCAGTGGGTTTCGTCCAGGTGCTCTGACATGTTCTCCCTGTGTCAGCGTGGGTTTCCTCCAGGTGCTCTGACATATTCTCCCTGTGTCAGCGTGGGTTCTCTCCGGGCACTCCGGCTTCCTCCCACAGTCCAAAGACATGCAGGTTAATTGATAACTCTAAATTGCCCATAGGTGTGAATGTGAGTGTGAATGGTTGTCTGTCTCTATGTGTCAGCCCTGCGATAGTCTGGTGACCTGTCCAGGGTGAACCCTGCCTCTCACCTGATGTCAGCTGGGATAGGCTCCAGCCCCCCCGCGACCCTCAAGAGGATGAAGCGGTTAGAAGATGAATGAATGAATGAATGAATGAATGAATGAAGTTGAACACTTTAGAAATATCGCACAAACACAAAAGAGTCATAACATACATTTACTGAACATTCTGCAACATTTTGAATCAGAAATTTCTAAAAACGAAACTTAGACACAACGATGACTGAAAAATAACTGAAGGAGATTTTAGAAACATTTTATAAATCGGCAGTACGGTGTGCAGTGGGTTTCCTCCAGGTGCTCCGACATGTTCTCCCTGTGTCAGCGTGGGTTTCCTCCAGGTGCTCCGACATGTTCTCCCTGTGTCAGCGTGGGTTTCCTCCAGGTGCTCTGACATGTTCTCCCTGTGTCAGCGTGGGTTTTGTCCGGGTATCTATGTCACCGTAGATACAAGAGAGCAATGTGTTTCCATCTGCTCAGATTCAGAAAACCTTCACATTTCATTTTGTAGTAACAAAAAAGCCTCGGACACAGAGACACAGACATGCTGTAAAACTGACGTAAAATACTTCAGCATTTAGAAATGTATCAGACCACACACACACAAAAAAACAAAAAAACAAAAAACAAAACCAGAGTGCTCTGAAAGAAGACACGAATTTGTCATGTTGACTCTGTCCTCAGTGGGACCAACTGACAGGGACACTCAGGAGGAGACCTCAGTAACAGCAGGCCGCAGGGACAGGTGACCTTTGACCTCAGTAACAGCAGACTGCAAGGACACGTGACCTTTGACCTCTGTAACAGCAGGCCGCAGGGAAAGGTGACCTTTGACCTCTGTAACAGCAGGCCGCAGGGACAGGTGACTTTTGACCTCGGTAACAGCAGACCGCAGGGACAGGTGACCTTTGACCTCTGTAACAGCAGACCGCAGGGACTGGTGACCTTTGACCTCAGTAACAGCAGACCGCAAGGACACGTGACCTTTGACCTCAGTAACAGCAGGCCGCAGGGAAAGGTGACCTTTGACCTCTGTAACAGCAGACCGCAGGGACAGGTGACCTTTGACCTCGGTAACAGCAGACCGCAGGGACAGGTGACCTTTAAACCTCAGTAACAGCAGACCGCAGGGACAGGTGACCTTTGACCTCTGTAACAGCAGACCGCAGGGACTGGTGACCTTTCACCTCAGTAACAGCAGACCGCAGGGACAGGTGACCTTTGACCTCAGTGACAGCAGACTGTCGACTGTGAGTTGACTGTGTCAGTGAGTCAGGTGAAGAGGACGCTGCAGTCTGAGAATAAATAACTGATTGAGATGACGACCAAAGTCCGACAGCCTCAGCAGGGTCACTGCCCTCTGTGTCAATCAGTGACAGGTCTGTAACCACAGCAACCAGTCAGAGTGAGACATCAGTCTGACTCACATGACTCACCTGTACAGGTAACAGAGAGACATGACATGACTGATAACGCTACAGACCAGCTGACATTACAGCCTGTCACATATGATGTCACATATGATGTCACTGATGATGTGCTTTCTGTTGTGTTTCAGACAAACCTGTCAGTGTGTCCTCCCCCTCTCCTCGTCCCTTTGTCCGTCTGTCCTCCTCCTTCATCACGGCTCAGCCGTGGTCCTACTCACCTCCTCCCTCCTCCTCCCCCGCGGCGCACTGCTCGGCGCCTCCTCCTGTCAGAGGACTGACAGACACACTGCTGCAGGACTTTGAGGAGAGACGAGTCAAACTGAAGCTGGAGGAGAGCGCAGTGAGTCACTGACACATCC
>UNPE01000133.1:965000-1027500 GCA_900536245.1 Epinephelus coioides
TTACTTAACAGACAGAGTTACTGAACAGATTTTTAAAGAGCAGACGGCAGAGTTACTGAACAGACGCAGAGAGTTACTGAACAGACGGCAGAGTTAAAGAACAGACGGCAGAGTTACTGAACAGAGAGTTGAAGAGCAGACGGCAGAGTTACAGAGCAGATGGCAGAGTTTGCAGATGGCAGAGTTACTGATGGCAGAGTTAAAGAGCAGACGGCACGTTACAGATGGCAGAGTTACTGAACAGATGGCAGAGTTAAAGAGCAGATGGCAGAGTTACTGAACAGACGGCAGAGTTAAAGAGCAGATGGCAGAGTTACTGAACAGACGGCAGAGTTTACTGACAGATGGCAGAGTTAAAGCAGACGGCAGAGTTACTGAACAGACGGCAGAGTTACAGTTAAAGAGCAGATGGCACAGGCAGAGTTACTGAACAGATGGCAGAGTTAAACAGATGGCAGAGTAAAGAGCAGATGGCAGAGTTACGGCAGAGTGAACAGACGGCAGAGTTACTGAACAGATGGCAGAGTTAAAGAGCAGATGGCAGAGTTAGAAAAGAGCAGACGGCAGAGTTACTGAACAGACGGCAGAGTTAAAGAGTGGCAGAGTTACTGAACAGAGCCAGAGTTAAGAGCAGACGGCAGAGTTACTGAACAGACGGCAGAGTTGAGCAGAAGAGTTACAGTTACTGAACAGATGGCAGAGTTAAAGAGCAGACGGGCAGAGTTTGAACAGACGGCAGAGTTAAAGAGGCAGATTACTGATTTTACGAACAGAGCAGAGTTAAAGAGCAGACGGCAGAGTTACTGAACTCAGAGTTAAAGAGCAGACGTTGAACAGTAAAGAGCAGACGGCAGAGTTACTGAACAGAGTTAAAGAGCAGATGCAGCTGAAACAGACGGCAGAAAAGAGCAGATGGCAGAGTTTCAGCAGATGGCAGAGTTACTGAACAGACGCAGAGTTTGCAGAGTTAAAGAGCAGATTAACAGACGCAGAGTTACTGAACAGATTTAAAGAGCAGATGGCAGAGTTACTGAACAGACGGCAGAGTTACTGAACAGATGGCAGAGTTAAAGAGCAGATACAGAGCTTACAGACGGCAGAGTTTACTGAACAGATGGCAGAGTTAATTGTGAACAGACGGCAGAGTTAAAGAGCAGATGGCAGAGTTACTGAACAGAGAGTTACTGACAGATGGCAGAGTTAAGAGCAGACGGCAGAGTGACAGACGGCAGAGTTACTTGGCAGAGTTAAAGATCTGAACAGATGGCAGAGTTTGAACAGACGGCAGAGTTAAGAGCAGACAGACATGTTTGCATTTTTACTGAACAGACGGCAGAGTTTTTTCCATAAAATCCACATTGGTTGAACCTGACATCCTGCACAAGACACTGCTCATGTTTGATTGTCTTCATCCTGTCGGCTGTTTCCTGGTTGCTTAAGGTGTCACCTGTCAAGTGCTCAGGTCCGGCGGTTGGATGAAAAAAATTAATTATATATATATTGTTGGCTGTTTGTTGCTTTTTTGTCAAATAATTTTGATGATTCTGCGTCTGAGGAACGAGTGAAATGCAGATCTGTAAATTTTACTTCTAACTGAAACAAGAAGAACACAGAGTGTTGGATGGATGAGTGCTGGATGGATGACTGTTGGATGGATGAGTGTAGGATGGATGACTGTTGGACGTGGATAAGGATGGATGACCTGTAGGATGGATGACTGGATGGATGATGACTGTAGGATGGATGACTGTTGGATGACTGTAGGATGGATGACTGTAGGATGGATGACTGTTGACTGATGCTGTTTGATGTAGGATGGATGACTGTAGGATGGATGACTGTTGGATCACTGTAGGATGGATGACTGTAGATGGATGACTGTTGGATGACCTGTCTGTAGGATGACTGATGGACTGTATGTAGATGGACTGTACTGCTGTAGGATGGATGGATGACTGTAGGATGGACTGTCTGCTGTTGGATGCTCCTGTAGGATGGATGACTGTAGGATGGATGACTGTTGGATGACTATGACTGTAGGACATGTAGAAATATAACATGTAGAAATAACGCTGCGTTTCTTCCACCAACAGGGCTCTCATTTTAGTGTAGAGCATCAGACTGAATTTACCAACGCACCATGTCAGGTCACTCACTCTCCGGGACCGCCAGTGTTACTTGAATAAGTAAACACTGACCAACCGGACCTGGCCGACCCGTATGCTCTCACTCAGTGGATGGATGATGTCACAGTAAACAGATTACAACATTAAAAACAGCGGTCTGGTCCTTTAAAAGAAGCCCAGCAGCTGGAGGTGACCACAGTCCACATGTAGCGAATTAAAAACCCTGGATGTGAAGTGGTTCAGGAAAAGTTCACAGCTGACGGCTTCATAAAAGATTTTCATTTAAGTGTCCTCTGGAGGCTGAGAGGGAAATCTCACACAGTCTGCCTGACTCTTAACATCTCACAGGTCTTTAATCTCTTAACACTAATTGGTGGGTTTAACCAGACACCCCGTGGGATCAAGAACTCCACCAAACTTAAATTATGAAGGAAGAAAAGAATCTGAGCTTCTTTAAACTGAAGGATTAGAGAGGAAATTAAAATGCTGATGACTGCTTCTCCTCTCCGTCCAGTCATCCAGTCCTTCACCTCATTTTATACTGAA
This sequence comes from Epinephelus coioides, assembly GCA_900536245.1. NCBI lineage: Eukaryota > Metazoa > Chordata > Actinopteri > Perciformes > Serranidae > Epinephelus > Epinephelus coioides. The sequence goes on from UNPE01000133.1 coordinate 967,673, forward strand.
ACATTGAAAAACAAAAAAATTCTAAGTTGTACACATAAAATACATACGTGTACTCAAAAGACAGGAACTTGTACGTATAAGAAACTGACTTGTTTATAGAAGAGACAAACATGTTCACAGTAACGTACAGAGTAGACACGTGTACCTGCTTTGAGTAAAAATATATAAGAATATACATCAATCATCAACCTGAATGAGCGACTTTTTCTTAAAGGTCAACCTGGTGTCACTCCGAAGTCGTCAAACACTGGCGCTTGGTGGGTGATGTCCTGCATCAGACACCAACGTGTGTTTGTTGGCTAAACATAACCATGTGTGTGTGTCGGCTAAACGTGACCATGTGTGTGACGGCTAAACGTAACCACGTGTGTGTGTTGGCTAAACGTAACCTTGTGCGTCAGTTGGCGGTGTTGTACCGACTTATTGCTTTTATTTTGAAAGAGACTGTATGCAAACTGTACATTTCCTGTGAAAACAGAAGTGTATTTTGAAAACAGACAATGCATTAGAGGGTGACACGGGAGTGGATTTTCAGTCCTGTCCCATCCCACTCCCACAAAAATAATCCCATCCCGTCCCAATCCCACAAGAATGACTCCCGTCCCATCCCTCTCCCATGTTGTGTTTCAGTCACAGTAAAAAAAAATACATCTATGTATATGTCTATAGTACATGGATCATACAATGCCTACCTTAGTTGAATATAAACCCAAATATGACATCTAATGTTGTGTTTTGATGTTTATTGCCTAATTATTTTAACATTCACTCCCCCTTGAAGCTGTTCAGAATGATAAACACATTTGATTTCTGATGTGGTCAGACAACACGTCATAAGAGCCAGTTCTGAGAGAGAAAAATGTACAGTCAGGTCCATAATTATTTGGACAATGATACAGTTGTCATCATTTTGGCTCTGTACACCACCACAATGGGTTTTAAATGAAACAATGAATACCTGCTTAAAGTGCAGACTCTCAGCTTTCATTTAAGGCTTTTTTTCAAAAATGTAGTATGAACCGTGTAGGAATGACAACCATTTCTTCACACAGGTCAGATGATATGACTTGACCATTGCACAACATTCCACTTCTTTTCCTTAAAAATGTCTTTGGTTGCTTTTGCAGTATGCTTCAGGTCATTGTCCAACTGCACTGTGAAGCATCGTCTAATGAGTTTTGAAGCATTTGGGTGAATCTGAGCAGATAATGGTGCCCCAAACACTTCAGCTTTCATCCTGCTGCTCTTGTCAGCAGTCACATCATCAATAAATACAAGAGAACCAGGTCCACTGGCAGCCATACATGGCCATGACATAACAGTACCTCCACCATGCTTCACTGATGAGATGGTGTGCTTTGGATCATGAGCAGTTCCTTCCCTTCTTCCTTCTCTTGTCTTCCCATCATTCTGGTAGTTGATCTTTATTTTATCTGTCCATAGTATGCTGTTCCACAACTGTACAGGCTTTTTAGATGGTTTTTGACAAACTCTAATCTGGCCTTCCATTTTTAAGGCTAACCAATGGTTTGCATCTTGTGATAAACCCTCTGTATTTATTCTAGTGAAGTCTTGTCTTGCTTACAAGAGCTGCAGGATGAAAGCTGAAGTGTTTCGGGCACCATTATCTGCTCAGATTCACCCAAATGCTTCAAAACTCATTGGACGATGCTTCACAGTGCAGATGGACATTGACCTGAAGCATACTGCAAAAGCAACCAAAGACATTTTTAAGGAAAATAAGTGGAATGTTGTGCAATGGCCAAGTCATATCATCTGACCTGAATCCAATTGAACATGCGTTTCTCTTGCTGAAGCCAAAACTGAGGGCAAAACACCCAAAACACAAGCAGGAAGTGCAGACGGCTGCAGTAAAGGGCTGGCAGAGCATCACCAGGGAAGAAACCCAGCATCTGATGATGCCTATGTGTCCAACACTTCAGGCAGTCATTGACTGTAAAGGATTTGCAACCAAGTATTAAAACCGACTGTTTAATTGATGATTATGTTTGTTTGTCCAAATACTTATGAGCCCTTCAAGTTGGGGGACTGTGTGAAGAAATGGTTGTAATTCCTACACGGTTCATACTACATTTTTGAAAAAAGCCTTAAATGAAAGCTGAGAGTCTGCACTTTAAGCAGGTATTCATTGTTTCATTTAAAACCCATTGTGGTGGTGTACAGAGCCAAAATGACAACAACTGTATCATTGTCCAAATAATTATGGACCTGACTGTAGTTAAAGTATTGCAGTAAAAGTAGTGTTTGGTTCCTCTGACTGATATTATTATGTATGACATCATTAGATTATTACTAATGAAGCATCAGTGTTTAGAGCAGCATGTTACTGTTGTAGCTGCTGGAGGTGGAGCTAGTTTCAACTAGGCTACTTTATAAACACATGACTATTGTTATTATGATTAGGACTGTCACGATAACAAATTTTGCTGGGCGATTAATTGTGCCAGAAATTATTGTGATAAGTGATAATATTGAGTAATATTGTGCTTTTAAGATCATTTTCATTATTGTTGTAATTTTGCTGTTTTTAGACCATTTTTAAACTTATATAATGATAATAAAGGCATAATGATTTAAGTACACACTTTTTAAGAGAAATAAACATTTATTTAACAAGAATATTTAGGAATGCAAAACAGAAAATTTAAATATCTGAAATAACACGTAAAAATATCAAAAATAAATACAAAAAAATAGACTGTCAGTCTCTCACTCTCAAGTTGGTTGTATTTGCTCTTTTTGTTGAGATGGTTTCAGAACAAACCCGGCACACCGGCTCATCCTAATTACTGGGCTGCCCTCTGTCATTTGGTTTAAATCCAAAACACTCCCACACAGGGGCCATGGTGTTTGGGTTAGGGACAAGTTCCCTGTCTATCTCTTACGCTCAACTCTCTGTTTTCTTCTCTGCCTCGTCTCCCCATCACGAAGATCGCACTGTGTGTGTGTGTGTGTGTGTGTGTAGTCTGTAGCCCCGCCTCCCCCACAGAGACAAAGACACTCGATGACTAGAGCTTTCCCTCCGTTCATTACGCTAATGAACCAACTCACCTGGCTGCAGACGATGCACGGCAGTGAACGCTCTTGTTGTCCAGTCTCTTTGGTGGACAGAGACGAGGAAAACAAACACGCATGAATATGGCAGTTAATCCCTTTTAATTTACTGTGCAATTAACCGACTCACATATCGCGACAGGCCTCATTATGATTCCCAGTCCCGCCCGCTCCCATTGACTTTTTTTCCCATCCCATCCCAATCACATGAAGAATAGTGAAACTGATTCCCATCCCGAAAAAATGTCAGCCTCTACAATGCATGTAACAGGCTGAAGTTGACACGGCGTCCCAGAACGTCAACAACCAACACACCCTGGGTACCTTGGACGTCATATGTGGACGTGGAAAGTCCATGACCAAACGTGGACATGTGACGAGGTCACAGTGAGGATGATGTTGGAAAAGTTGAATTATTACTTTAAAGAAGATAAAGTTAAATAACTTCAGATCAAGAATAACTTTATTTTGAAGTTCCATCATAACGACCAATGAGCATGCAGCGTCCACCCTGTTGGTTTTTATTTCACAGATTAAGCTTTTTTTTTTTAATTTTTATAGCAGCAGTTTTTTTTTGAACAGACAGAGGAGACATGTTTTTACATTCAGATGAAATGTCTCTTCAGTCCTCAGATTAAAACCTGCCTCGTCTCAGAGGTGAACAGGAGCGACGTCTGATTTAAATCAGACGGTTGACATGCAACAACACATAGACACATTAACAGCAGAGACAGACCCAGAGTCAGCTCATCAATATTTCATTCGGACAGATACACTCACTGATTCTGTCTCACAGAGGAAACAGCTCCTCTGTCTCTGTGACCGAGCCTTCAAGCCCCCCCAATATTCATTATCATTCTATTCTGAAACGTCCTGTTTTTTCTTGACAACAGCCCCAAAACTTCCTCCTACATTTAAACTTGAGTTCTTCTGTTTGTTTTATATATATATATATATATATATACATGTATAGGGTGGGGCAACAGCCTTGTACATGGGGCACCTGCTCTGCCACTAAGCCACCGGCGCCCCTATTTTATATTTTTACTTTAATGTTCGTCCTTGTTTTTTTTGTTATGATTATTAAAGTAATTCTTAAAGAGATGACGAGATGTTACCTCTGAAACCAAACCAGTGAGTGTATCTTTAAATTTTGCATTTCAGCATCTATATAAATATTTAATCTCATATCGGTCCATCTGTAATAAATACACACCTTCAGATCCAAACACACACACGCGCGCACGCGCACACACACACACACACACACACACACACACACACACACACACACACACAGAAACACTCCAAACAGCCTCGACCAATCAGAGAGCAGCACACAAACAAACAAACATGCTGAGAATCACTATAGCAACCAAGCCATCACAACAAAAAGGCAACAGCACACTCGTCCAGGTAATATACAATCAGTGTGAAACCGCCCACAGTTGGCCAGCCAATCACATCTCTACAGGAAACAGGAAGCAGCTGGGAGGGTCTGATCACAGGAGCTGTTTGTTGCATGTTTGTGCTTCAGAATGAATCTTTGAAATCGTCTCTGTGCTCTTTGACTCCAGCAGGTTGTTCACAGAGGGAGTTGCCATGGAAACTCTGCGGCTTCCTGCCCGGTGGCTCGACACTGCGGAGGCTCGACTCTCTGCTGAAGATGTTAGGATCAGCTGTGGTTTGGTGTGGAGGTGTTTTATGGCTCAGTGTCTTAATGTACTGGTAAACAAAAGAAACAACGTCATTCACTGTGACATACGGGACAGATGAACGCCCCTGTTTGATTCATTAACCATCACGTCCAACATGTTCTCCTTCCAGCTCATCAAATACTGACACTTTAACACTCACACCCACAGGAGCCACAGGTGAAGGTCAGGTAAGGTTTACACACACTGATGGTGGTCAATGACTCTGAGACAGATGGATGATGAGGCTGATGAGGCTGATGACTCTGAGACAGATGGATGATGAGGCTGATAAGGATGATGACTCTGGGACAGATGACTGATGAAGATGATGAGGATGATGACTCTGAGACAGATGACTGATGAGGATGATGAGGCTGATGACTCTGGGACAGATGACTGATGAAGATGATGAGGCTGATGACTCTGAGACAGATGACTGATGAAGATGATGAGGATGATGACTCTGAGACAGATGACTGATGAGGATGATGAGGCTGATGACTCTGGGACAGATGACTGATGAAGATGATGAGGCTGATGACTCTGAGACAGATGGCTGATGAGGCTGATGACTCTGAGACAGATGGCTGATGAGGATGATGACTCTGGGACAGATGACTGATGAAGATGATGAGGATGATGACTCTGAGACAGATGACTGATGAGGATGATGAGGCTGATGACTCTGGGACAGATGACTGATGAAGATGATGAGGCTGATGACTCTGAGACAGATGGCTGATGAGGCTGATGACTCTGAGACAGATGGCTGATGAGGATGATGAGGCTGATGACTCTGAGACAGATGGATGATGAGGCTGATGAGGATGATGAGGCTGATGACTCTGAGACAGATGGATGATGAGGATGATGAGGCTGATGACTGTGTAAAGACTTGGCAGTTATGTGGAGGTGGACGGTGGACACGACTGCAGCGTGAAAGAGCTTTAGGCAGAAAGAGAACCACATTTAAAACAGGAAGAGTAAATGAGTGAGCACATGTGTGATTACTGAATGTCGGCTGGTCCTCAGCTGACGTTTAGTTTCACGCGGGACGTGGACGTCTGTCTCCTGAGTCAAAGTCCTGCGTTTGTTTGACCGTCCTCCATGGACATTCTCACTCTTTATACTACATCATTTCCTCTGTGTCAAATATTTCAACAGATGAGTTTACAGCCGAGTTAACTGAAAACACGTGCATCTCTTAGTGATGCCAGAGGGTGTATGCAGCGTCAGTATCACATGTCGAGGGGCATGGCAAAGCGTGGGTGTTTGATGACCTAGAATGAGAAACAGGCTGATGAACCACCATCAGACACTCTCATTCAAAGTAAACCATCAGTACGACAGTCCGAGAACATCTTCATCATTATGATTTAGATAAAAAGTATTTGTGAAGTTCAGATCATCAGACTGGATCGATGAGACTTACTGATGGATTCTTCTGAATGAATCATGTGACAGACTGTGAGCTGATGTTCTGACACAGACGCCGTGGGCACCGTTTACTTCAGCACATCATTCAGAACACAATTTTGGTTCTCTGGTCGCTGTGGAGACATGAGAGAGTTTTCAGTTTTGTTTTGAACGAGCGGTAGATTTTTACGCGTCGAAACATGTTGGGTTAATTTGAATACGTTTACAGCAGCAGCATCACAGGTCATACACGTGCTGCATCTATAACCACCTGGAAAACGCCAGGTTGGGCACTCAGCGCTGCTCTGTGCCAACTTTCAGGAGGGAGGAGGTAGGTTGCATCTGAGGTTGCTAAGTGACCATAACCATAGCCCTGACAGCAGAGCTGATCTACTTCCTGTTTGTCTGTAGGACAGACGTGACGCTCTGACAGCTCTGCACTAACATGATCAACTTCTCCTCCATATTTATCACACACTGATATTTACTGAAGAAGGAAAGATATCTGTCAGCTGTTATTGGTTGGTCCTCGTCACATGAACAAAAACGGCGAAGGGCACAAACATCCAAAAATCTTTTACAGGTGCTGGATCAAATATCAAATTTAAGCAGGACCAGACGGTTACTCGTCACATGACATGTGGTGCGCTCTGTTGCATTACAAATGTTAAACTCAGTTTATCTCAGGGTGGCGTCACACCCTTAAAAATAGGCACCGGGGAACTCATGCGTGCTTCGACGGCGTCACTCTGGTGTTTGAGCGTGTCTACATTGAAAACAATAAATTTGCGTATACAAAAAAAACAAAAAACAAAAACGCAGCACGTGTACAACCCGTTATCTGGGAGTGTATTTTTGTCAGTAGATATTAAACGTGACGTGACGTCCCTGTGTCAGACTCCAGGTGTTGTTGGTGTAGATTTGTCTGGTGTGTGTGACGTGTCCCTGGTCATGTGATGTGATAACCCTTCCTGTCGATGTGGCATGGCGGCGCTGGTGCAGAGAGCTGAACACATCATCAGTGTGGAGCCACCGAGCGTCAGTCTGACCTTCCTGGGTGGAAACGTTCACTTCCTGCAGTCTTGCCCTCCCGTCACATGAAGCTCAACAGATGCATAGCAGCGTGGTCGTCTGCCGTCCAGGTGTGCCATCATGACCAGTTTGTAAATAAGGCTTTTATTTTGAAAGGTAAGAGACTAATCCTTGAAGCGCCGCCCCTGCACACTCTTATAATAGTTCTCCTGCTCAGTCTGGTTACGGATCTCTCGGTCCAACAGAACCAGTGCCGTCTTGCGTCTCATGGCCATCTCCCTGCGCTGAGCGTCTGCCAACATGTCTGTCTGCAGGTGAGGAGGTGGCGGGGCCGGGTCGTGGTCTACTGTGGTGCTCGGCGAGGCGGACCGATGTGGCCGGAAGCTGCTGCCGCGGGCGGCGGAGTCTCCGCGGTTCAGGCTGTTGAGGTCGTAGGTGTCTCTTGGGTCGCTGCCGTTGGATGCCCCCGCCCACTCCCATGGGTTACTGTTACCTGCAAGGGGCGGGGCTTGTGGAGGAGGTGGGGCTTGGACAAGAGGATGGTGAGGGGCGTGAGCATCCACGGTGATGATACCCGGCCCCTCCCGCTGCTGCTCGGAGGGCGGGCGGGTAATGCGGAGAGTCGGTGGTGGAGGAGGTGCCGGAGCAGGTGGAGGTGGTCTCAGAGGATTTCTCTGCCGAAGAGGAGGAGGGTAGGAGGCCCTGCTGCTTCGACATGGCGATGACTTGCATAAGTCGTGGTTGGTTAGTGGCACCGCGGCCCGACACCTCCCCACTCGCCTTCTCTCGGATGGCGAGCCACTTGGCACGGGTCAGTGCACTCTTTGGGGACACTGGCGGGGGTCCTGCCTCAGGGATCTGTGGTGGTCTGGGAGTCGCCACAGCTTTGGCACCCCCCGGAGGTGGAGTGGGGTTACGACTGGAGGCTGCCCTCCCAGACTGCACTGCGGGCTGGTAGATGGGGACCTGAGACCCGCCCTCATCTGTCCCCACAGAGCCCACCTCGGAACCGTCCTCGCTGGCCTCGCGCTCCGCCTCGTCACGCATGCTCAGGCCGCGCATCTCCATTGACTTCTGCTTCCACTCCGACACCAGCTGCTGTGAACGCATCGGGTCCATGGGCACCTGCACGGCCTTCAGACGCCGCTGCACTGGCTGCACCTGCTGCACTGGGTCCTCCGGCCCCGGGTTGGCCCCCAGCACGCCATTAACATTCATGCTGGCCCTCGGCAGTGTGTTGCTGAAGGTCAGCATGGTCTCCTTTCCCATCGGGCTACGAGGCGCAAGCAGTTCCACGTCAACGCTGGCCCGCTTCAGGCTCCCCATGGATGTCTTCTCCCTCTGCAGGGGCCCCAGGCCCTCCAGCCGGTCCATGGGGGCTGGCGCCGCCGCGATTTCATCATTACTCTCTGAAGCAGAGGCGGGGCCTTTGTTGTAAACGGACTCGTGTCCTCGCTCGGTCAGCGCTCGCAGAGGGTCCTCCTTCGGCGGCAGGGGGGGCAGGGTGGGAATGATGTCATCAGAGGACTTGAAGTTGGCCACAGCATGAAACGCCTGAAGAAGAAGAAGAAGGAGAGTTGTAAGGGGGGGGATATGTTGGATCGACCCCACCTTCACATGAAATACTACATCACATCACATGACATGTTGTGTGATGTCATGACAAAACATGACATGTATATCATGTCATCTCACCTAATCTCTACCATGTGGACTGAGACATGTTGAACTCAGATCAGACTTCCTGTTTTTGTCTCCATCACTCTCTTAGTTTAAAACTGACGCAGTCGTCATGGCAACAGAAAGACGAAGATGACAACAGTTTGAAACAAATCTTAACTTGTTAACCTGTTTGAACTTTGAACTGACAGCAGGTCTCACCAGGTACGCAGCGATGAAGGCTCCGATGAGGAAGCCCACGTACACGTCGATGGGATGGCTGCGGTGCTGCGTGATCTGAGTCAGACCTGTCAACGCCGCCGCGATGGCGAATGCAAAGACCAAGACAGGCTTGAGCAGTTTGGTGCTGTCGGAGATGGTGGAGTTAAAATACATCTGAAAGAGAAGAGAAGCAGCTCTGAGATCTAAACATGTAAACAACAAACATTAACGTTTATTTACTGAGACATCAGCCAATCAGAACGTTTGTTTGTTCCTGATCATTAATCTCAGATCAATAACTTTCTCTGTTCACTGTCATCAAACACATTATAAATAAAGTTTGTCAGTTTGAAAAAAGACGAGTCGCACTCACAGAGACATAAACAGCAGCGAAGGCCGACAGGGTTGCATGCTGGGAAGGGAACGTTTTCCTGTCGGGACAGAGACAGAGCAGGAAGTTTAATCAATAATCAATAATCAATAATCAGTGAACACCACCTGAACAGGTGACTCACCTGGCCGCCATGATGGCGTGCTGGTCGTGACCTGAGCAGATGTCTTTAGTGATGTAAGCGTTTGTTTCACAGGAAACACCGACCAGCGTGTAGTTGGGTTTACAGACGGTCAGGAAGAACGGGGCGTGGTAACCTGTCGACAGCTGGATGATGTCAGTGAGCAGCGCCGTCGCACACAGACCGAAGACGTGAACACCTGCAGAGAGACACACGGGTAGAGACTGAGACAGACAGGTGGAGACTAATGCTGTGTCTCAAATCTCGTACTTCTGTACTTACACTTAATATTTTGAGTGCATAAGTGCGTTCACATTGAGAAGTATGGAAAATGCAGTGCACTATGAGTACCCGGATGGTGGGTGCACTCAAAACGGACAAGAAGTTGAGTGTGGAACTACGGACACTTCTTGCCCTCAATGGTCGCCATCTTGACTACGTAGCAGAAGGGGAGGGGCCACTTTTCAAACTGGAAATAGCAGTCGAGGACTGTGCGACCGTGAACGTTGCTGCATTGTACAAATACATGTGTTTTTTGCACTATGCACCACTATACTGTTGTCAGGTATAAGCCAGCAGTGTGTTTGTTGGGTTCATTTAATGGAGTTAATTGTTTAACTTAGGTTCAGGAGCAGGACCACGCCTCAACCACTCCTCTAATCACCTGACTAACATATATATACCAGCACAGCTCTACCACAGGCCTCTCAGATCTCTCGAACATTGGCGACCCTACGTAGGTTATCTCAGCAAGTGTGTTTTTTTGTGCGTACTCACCGATGGATCACGTGTTGCAAGTCAACCTGTCCGAGTCTGACTCCGACGACTTGTATGACTCTCAGTTCGAGCCAGTTGATCCTCTGACCCTGTCTCAGCAGTCTGCCGGTAGCCGAAACTCCCAGGGGAGCCGGCTGCGCTCTGTGGTCCACATCCCTCCGTCTCGCCGTGGTTCTCCGTCGGGCTCCATCAACGAGATCGCCCCAACTCCTCGTGGATCTCAGGCCTCCTCTCCTCCGTCCTCGTGGGTGGGAAATCGACGCCGCGTCCACAACCGTGGGAGCCAGCGGCGGTCTTCTCCTCCTCCTTCCCGAAGCGGTGCAGCGTCTAGTCAACCTCGCCGCTCCCGCGGTGCTCCGTGACACTCCACTCGGCCATCTCCACCATGTCCACGTCCACAGCAAGAGCCCGACATCAGAGATTGGACCATCGCCCGGCTCCAGCGGTTCCTGAGGGCAAAAAACATCCCCTTCCACCGCAGCGCCAACAAGTCCAGGCTGTTCCAGCTCTATTCAGCCGCCGTCCGGGCTCCCGAGGCCACAGCTCCTTCTCCCAAGCCAGCCGCACTTCCGGGTCGCCCTCCGAGGCCTACTCCCGCCAGCGTCACCGTCGGTGACGTCACGGCGCCTCCACCACTCCAGCCGGAGCAGCCTCTTTCATTCATTCCCCCAGCCGGGGGTCAGGTCGTATCACCCCCTGTGCCTGCTCCCTCAGACGCAGATATGTGCAATATCTGCCTTCTTCTCCTCCCTGTCTCGCAGGCCTCCACTCTCACCCCGTGCACACACATCCTCCATCCCCACACCCCTTTCCTCTACCCTTCCTTCCAACTATTCCGTTCTGGCTGGCATCGCAGCCCAGGAGCCCCGTCCTGCAGCACAACAGGCTCCTCCAGCGGGTGTTTCACTGCCTTCCACTCTCTTTCCGACGTGTCTCTCCTTTTTTGACAGTTGTCAACCCAGGGAACTGCAGACCGTCCTCGGTCCAGTTCTGCTCTTCCAGTTGTCTAATTATCTTCTGACAGACAGGTGCACCAAACGCCAGCTGCTCGCTCTCCTCGGGCACCTCAATTATGCCATCCGCATAATTCCACAGGCAAAATCTTTTCTTTCTCAACTGCTGACCAAAGCTGCATCCATTCCCTCTCTCCACGACCACGTGGTTCTGGACAACACTTGTAAAACAGAAATGCGCATGTGGCAGCAATTTCTGTCATCCTGGAACGGCATCTCATTCTTCTATGACGACTTCATCACCCATCCCGAGGACATTCAACTCTACACAGATGCGGTTCCCTCCGTGGGTTTCGGCAGGTATTAAGGGGGGAGGTGGTTTGCTGCCGCTTGGCCCTCCGAGTTCGAGTCCCTCGACACAGAGTCACGCTCTCCCTCATCTGCTCTGTACGAGCTGTACCCCGTGATCATCGCCACTCTAATCTGGGGGCACGAATGGTCAAAAAAATGCATCAATATTCACTCTGACAACACAGCAGTAGTAGATATAATCAATAAAGGCCATTCCCGTTCCCCAGCCATCATGCCATTCACCCGCAGACTCACTCTCATCTCCGCTCAGCATCAATTCATCCTCCGCGCGTCTCACATTCCCGGTCACCACAATGCCATCGCTGACTCACTCTCCCACTTCTCTTTCCAGAAATTCAGATGCTTGGCTCCAGACTCGGATGTCCATCCCACACCGATCCCACCGTTTTCAGCAACCATATTCAGCTAAATCCTCATCTGACAAATCTCACTCATATCTCCCAAGAAACCATCCTTAACAGTTTAGCACCAAGCACGCTATCTGCCTACCTCACCGGCTGGAACTCTTTCAAGAATTACCACGCCACTTATCTTCTACCATTTCCCTCTCTGGACGCCATGTCCATATGCAACTTCATCACACACTGTCATACCGTAACAAAGATCCGGGCCTCCAGCATACAAACATATCTGGCTGGTATCAACTTATTTCATAAATTATCCACTGGCCTCCCTTGTCAATCAATCTCGCACGCTCACGTCACCATGCTAATCAAAGGCTTACGAAAGCACAAACCAGCGCTGACAGCCAGACGCCTCCCTCTCACCTCCGATCTGCTCAGCCGCTGCATACGCACTCTGCGCTCCGGTTACATCTCTCCCACAGTCGACTTAACACTGGAATCAATGTTTCTACTCGGTTTCTTCAGATTCCTGAGGTGCTCTGAATTCGCTCCAACATCATCCGTCTACGATCCTTCCCGTCATCCCAGTCTATCCGACATCACCACCCACACTTCAGACTCGCTCATATTCACGCTCCGCAGGAGTAAAACTGATCAGTTAGGAGTAACCTTTCCCATCTACATCTTCCGCCTCAACTCCTTTCTCAGCCCTCACGAGCCACTGACCAGATACATCCACTCCCGGTATTCCACCCAGCGCTTCACCACAAGATCCCCTCTTCCTCACCGAAACAGGGAGGATGGCCACCCGTTTCTGGTTCCAGAAACACTTCCATAACATCCTCCGTCTCTCCGGAATTTCATCTGATCATTACTCTTGCCATTCCTTCCGCATTGGCGCCGCCTCCTCAGCCGCCAGATCAGGTATTTCAGACCAAGTCATTCAGGTCCTCGGGCGCTGGTCCTCACAAGCATATCAAACCTACATCCACAATAACCTCAATGATCTCCATCTAGCACACGACAGACTAAGCCTCTGACAATCACATCCTTATTAAATCTTTAAACTGCATATCGTTGTGGTGTGGTCCTTGCTAGTGAAGCAGTCTGTAATGATTTGATACCGCGAACGATAACGTGAATGCTAATGCTAGACAGATGGAGACTGCGACAGACAGGTGGGGACTGAGACAGTTTTGGGTGTACTTACCGGTGTAGTGACAGGTGTAGTTTTGGGTGTAGTGACAGGTGTAGTTACCGGTGTAGTGACAGGTGTCGTTTTGGGTGTAGTGGCAAGTGTAGTTACCAGTGTAGTGACAGGTGTAGTATTGGGTGTAGTGACAGGTGTAGTTACCGGTGTAGTGACAGGTGTCGTTTTGGGTGTAGTGGCAAGTGTAGTTACCAGTGTAGTGACAGGTGTAGTATTGGGTGTAGTTACAGGTGTAGTTACCGGTGTAGTGACAGGTGTTACAGGTGTAGTGACAGGTGCAGTTACTGGTGTAGTGACAGGTGTAGTTACCAGTGTAGTGACAGGTGCAGTTACTGGTGTAGTGACAGGTGTAGTTACCAGTGTAGTGACAGGTGCAGTTACTGGTGTAGTGACAGGTGTAGTTACCGGTGTAGTGACAGGTGGCAGTTACAGGTGTAGTGACAGGTGCAGTTAGCGGTGTAGTGACAGGTGTAGTTACCGGTGTAGTGACAGGTGTAGTGACAGGTGTAGTGACAGGTGTAGTTACTGGTGTAGTTACCGGTGTAGTGACAGGTGCAGTTAGCGGTGTAGTGACAGGTGTAGTTTTGGGTGTAGTGACAGGTGTAGTGACAGGTGCAGTTACTGGTGTAGTGACAGGTGTAGTGACAGGTGCAGTTACTGGTGTAGTTACCAGTGTAGTGACAGGTGCAGTTAGCGGTGTAGTGACAGGTGTAGTTTTGGGTGTAGTGACAGGTGTAGTGACAGGTGTAGTGACAGGTGCAGTTACTGGTGTAGTGACAGGTGTAGTTACCGGTGTAGTGACAGGTGTAGTGACAGGTGTAGTTACTGGTGCAGCGACAGATGTAGTGACAGGTGTAGTGACAGGTGTAGTGACAGGTGTAGTTACCAGGTGTAGTTACAGTGACAGGTAGTTACTGGTGTTACAGGTGTAGTGACAGGTGCAGGGGTGTAGTGACAGTGTAGTTACAGTGTGTAGCAGGTGACAGGTGTACAGGTGTAGGACAGGTGCAGTTACTGGTGTAGTGACAGGTGTAGTGACAGGTGTACCAGGTGTAGTGGTGCAGTGTAGTTACCGGTGTAGTGACAGGTGCAGTTGGTGTAGTGACAGGTGTAGTTACCGGTGTAGTGACAGGTGTACAGTACAGGTGCAGTTACCGGTGTAGTGACAGGTGTAGTTGGTGTAGTGACAGGTGCAGTTACCGGTGTAGTAGTTACTGTGTAGTTACTGGTGTAGTGACAGGTGTGTTGTGTAGTGACAGGTTAGTGACAGTGGTGTAGTGACAGTGTACAGGTGTAGTTACCGTGTAGTGACAGGTGTAGTTACGTAGTGACAGGTGCAGTTACCGCAGTTAGCGGTGTAGTTACTGGTGTAGTGACAGGTGTCGTGTAAGCGTTGAGTTCGCGGTGTGTGTAGTGTAGTGACAGGTTAGTTACCGGTGCAGTGTATGTGTAAGTGTATTTGACAGGTTGCAGTTAGTGTGTTAGCGTGTAGTTACTGGTGTAGTGACAGGTTGTAGTGGACAGGTGTAGTTAGTGGTGCAGTTAGCGGTGTAGTGACTGGTGTAGTGACAGGTGTAGTTACCGGTTGCAGTTAGCGGTGTGTTAGTAGTGACGGGTGTAGTTAGTTTAGCGGTGTAGTGTACGGTTGTGGTAGTGAGGTGCAGTTACTGGTGCAGTTAGCGGTGTAGTTACTGGTGTAGTGACAGGTGTAGTTAGCGGTTGTTAGCCTAGCATCAGGGTCGTACCTACAAAGCGCACCGTCCTCCAAGGAAGGAGTTGAAGTTGCAGCCTCCTGGCTTGATGCTTCCTTCAGGTCTGCGGAGCTTCAGTCTGGACTGCAGGCAGGTAGATGAGTCCTTCAACCAGCATGATCTGACACACAAAAACAAACGCACCTTCAGTATGTCAAGCTCCGCCCCCCATCTCCACGTGTACACATGTTATGAACCCTCTGTCAGTGTGAGTCTGGATCTGGACGTTAAACGCAGGGTTAGAGAAACGATGACATCATCTCCCCAGTTTGTGCGTCGTTATTTTGTGCACTGAGCATGCTCCAGAATGAAAGATGGCGGATTACTGCTGTGTTAACAGTGTGTCAGTGACGGAGGCGTCTGCTGCGCCCTGTGACCTTCAGTCCATCTCAGTGTTCGCAATTTCAAGTCCAGACACAACGGCTCCTCCTCCACCGCTGTTTGACGTTTCACTGATGTCATGTTTAGCACCACCTGCAGAGGTCATCCGAAAAATGTTAGAAAAAAACGTCCTGATCTCCATGGTTACTGTAACACATGGGACCAAGTCACCAGAAAGTCTCAGGTCTTTGTTCTCAAGTCCCGAGTCAGAACTTACCAACCCTGAGTCAAGTCTAAGTCATATAACTCGAGTCTGCACCTACAGGAGGCGCCTTGATGACATGTCACGAGGATCTGATTCTGTGTGTGTGTTCAGTGTGTTTGTTACTGTGTTTGTGTGTGTGTGTGTTCAGTGCGTGTGTGTGTTACTGTGTTTGTGTGTTTGTGTGTGTGTGTGTGTGTGTGTGTGTGTGTGTGTGTGTGTGTGTGTGTGTGTGTGTGTGTTACTGTGTTTGTGTGTGTGTGTGTGTGTGTGTGTGTGTGTGTTACTGAGGCGGCCGGTCCAGCGAAGGCGAGGCTCAGCAGCATCAGCAGTGGGATCAGTTCGTCTCCTCCGTCCACGTACGGCATACTGAGCTCTCTGTCGTGGCAGCGGAACCCCACCTGAGCCGGCTGCACCACATCCGTCAGCTCCAGGAAATACAGAGACACCATAGAAGAAGCCACGATGGGCAGCTGCACACCACCACCACCACCACAACAACAACAACAACAACAACAACAAGTGTCAACACCAGAGTCACAAACAGGAAACACTCTGTTAACATCAAATCCTTTAACATGACGCAAAGTTCTGTCTGGACACCATCAGCGCTACAAGCTGATTGGCTGTGAGTCAGTGACACTGTGGAGACCTCAGATGAAAGGTAGCCCCGCCTACATATTCCAGATCAGATACAGAGAGACGGAGCTGTGTTAAAGACGAGGACGGTGTGTCAGCGTGGTGAAAGGAAACATGTCCAACATGCTAACACACATTCAGTGACATCATCACGTCAGGTGACCAAAAGTCAATGTGAGGACATCTGTTTGACGTAGAGCTGCACGGTACGGAGAACAGAACACAACGTAGGTTCACCTACACGCATGAAAATTGGTGGGCTCATAGAACATGCCAAGACGCACAAAAAATCCTCTTGGACCCATGCCATAAACCCAACAGGAAGTCGGCCATTTTGATTTGAATTTTTGACATGTTTGAACAAACTCCTCTTAGAGATTTCGTCTGACTTCAAATTTGGTCCAGATCATCCTGACAACATGCTGATCAAAAATTATTAAAAGAATGTCAGTAGGTCAAGGGGCGTGGCTGCTAGGACGTGACACATTTTGCAGACTTTTCGTTTTCTCATCATTGAATTTGGAACGGCTCTCACGCCCACATACTTGATGCTAGCAGCTTCAAACTTGCTGGACATGATGTTGGCTCCGCCCCGAATGCCCCGATATGTTAATATCCCACCTTACTCATAGCGCCGCCCGGTGGTAACAGGAAGTGACCAGTTTTTACTTTAACATGTACTGATGCCACAAACCTAACCGCATCAACTTCATTCCACTTCTAATGCATGCAGAACAAGTTGGTGAAGCTACCTTATGAACGCTGTGAAGATACGTCTAATGGTGTCCATGTGGCGGCGTGGTCACTCTCGATCCCTCGCCACTAAATACGTTTGGCTTTTTGATGAACGACCTCATCTCCTCATGAAAATTGATACACAGGTCAAGAATGGCGAGCTTTTACATCTGATAGGGGCGCCACCCATGGAGGGGACAAAATGCCTCTATAGCGCCCCCTTGAATTTTTCAAAAACCCCTCCCATAGGGTTTTTTTGGTGTAGGAAGATGAAAATTGGTACACATGTGTATGTTGCCCAGATGCACAAAAAAGGTCTACTCCAAACAGGAAGTCACCCATTTTGTCCAATCAACTTCAGATTTAGTACAGATCACCCTGAGACCATGCTGATCAAAAGTTATTAAAAGCTCTCTCTCTCTCTCTCTCTCTCTCTCTCTCTCTCTCTCTCTCTCTCTCTCTCTCTCTCTCATCCTATTACTGCATGTCACTAACTCGGCCATTCTGCATGTCACTAACTCGGCTTCTTCTCCGGAGCCTTTGTGCTCCACTGTCTCTCAGATTAACTCATATCACAGCGGTGCCTGGACAGCGTGACGTGTGTGGTTGTGCTGCTGCCGTGGTCCTGCCAGATGCCTCCTGCTGCTGCTGCCATCATTACTCATTAGTCATACTTCTACTGTTATTATACACATATGACTATTGTCACACATGTATACTGTCAGATATTAATACATACTTTCAACATATTTTACCACACTAGCCAGAACTATAACTATAATATTATTACTTTCATTAATGTTGTTGTAAGCTACTGTCATTACCTGCATCTCTCTCTCTCTCTCTCTCTCTCTGTCTCTCTCTCTCTCTCTCTCTCTCTCTCTCTCTCTGTCTCATTGTGTCATATGGATTACTGTTAATTTATTATGCTGATCTGTTCTGTACGACATCTATTGCACGTCTGTCCGTCCTGGAAGAGGGATCCCTCCTCAGTTGCTCTTCCTGAGGTTTCTACCATTTTTTTCCCCGTTAAAGGGTTTTTTGGGGAGTTTTTCCTGATCAGCTGTGAGGGTCATAAGGACAGAGGGATGTCGTATGCTGTAAAGCCCTGTGAGGCAAATTGTGATTTGTGATATTGGGCTTTATAAATAAAATTGATTGATTGATTGATTGATTTTCTCTATGTCAAGGGGCGTGGCCGCTATGACGCAGCCATATTTGAAGGTAAATGGTAAATGGACCTGCATTTGTATAGCGCCTTTCTAGTCATCTAGTGACCACTCAAAGCGCTTTTCACACTACGAGTCACGTTCACCCATTCACACACATTCATACACTGGTGGCCGAGGCTATCATACAAGGTGCCACCTGCTACTCAGTTTTAACACACTCACATGGAACATGGAACAGCCATCGGGAGCAATTTGGTGTTGAGTATCTTGCTCAAGGATAGTTCGACATGCAGCCTGGAGGAGCCTGGGATCGAACCGCTGATCTTTCGATTGGTGGACGACCCGCTCTACCATCACTGTGCATATTCCAGCAACTCTGTCTCCCACATACTTAATCCTAACTGCTTCAAAATTTCTGTACATGACAAGAGCCCCGCCCTGCACGCCTCCTATACTCACTCTAACTCATAGCACCTCCTTGTGGAAACAGGAAATGCTATATTTTTATATTGATAAACACCAACCACATACTCAACTACATTTTGTTGCCACGTATTTATCAAGTTGATGAATCTCCACAGTGACACACGTGTCCTGTCATGTAACAGGCTGCCCATGGCAACTTTGGATCCTTTGTGATGGAATATCAAGTCCTTATAACTCCATCATGCATTGCTCTTATTGGCCACAGTTTGGTATGTGTGATCATGATCTGCCCCTGAACACATCTGCATGGCAATATATTGGTCTTACTCATGGCGCCACCTACTAGATGAATGAAACATAACGTTCTAAAGCCCACTGCAGAGAGTTTAATTTTGATGTCTCACCATGAAACAGGAAATTGCTATAACTTTGGAGTAAATGGTCCGATATCCACCAAACTTCACGTGATTCATATTAGTCCCGCCCTGAAAACATTTATATGACCACATTTCCTGATACTCATAAGGCCACCTAGTGGCGACAGGAAGTAGGTCTCATCAAACACTTATCTTTTGATTTATCTGAAAGTTAAATGCTGTGGTGTATATTTGATGTATAAAAACATGATGTATAATTACTGCGCTCTCCAACTCCCTCTAGTGGAAAGAGGAAGTGACACAAAATGTGAAATATTTCATTCCAGCACTGTATCAGGGATATGCAGAGTCGCTCCTGCATGCGATGTCTAACTTTGACAGAAATGAGCTGACGCACTAGAAGGCGTCCTGCCAGCCCCTCGAGGTACGTGAAGGTGCGAGGGCCCGTTCATCGCTGCTTGCAGCTTTAATTATTATTGTTATTATTGTTGTTATTATTATTATTATGATTGTTGTTGTTAGGGTTAGGCAGCTGTGTGTTTGTTTGTTGTTTGTCATTGTTTTCACCTCCACAAAGTAGAAACATGGCAGCAGAGTCAAACTGTCCTTCGGAGGTTTTTTCTTCATCTTCTCAGAGTTCATCATCATCCTGACGGACCTGCAACACACGCACACACAATTTAAATCAACAGTAACTCTGAGTGAAGACGGCGGAGACAGAGACGTGTTGGAGATGTTGACTGAGACACCTGAGCTTGAATGTGCAGCGTGGGACACCCAGGAGCGCCTGGTCAGCTGACCTGAGGGACATGGCAGTAGAATAGCGGGTCAGGAGGTCTGCCATGTAGGACTGGGCCAGACCATTAAACAGGTGAACTTTAGAGTCAGGTAAGACATTCTCCCAGTAACCACAGATGTTTTCCATTCATTCTCCATTAAACCACAGACGTTCTGTCAATAACCACAGATGTTCTCAGTAACCACAAATGTTCTCAGTAACCACAGAAATTCTCAGGATTCTGTCAATAACCACAGAGTAACCACCTCAGTAACCACAAATGTTCTCATTCCCACAGACGTTCTCAGTAACCACAGATGTTCTCAGTAACCACAGACGTTCTCAGTTTCTCAGTAACCACAGACGTTCTCAGTATCCACAGTTGTCAATAACTTCTCCCAGTAACCACAGACGTTCAGTTAATACCCATATAGTATGAGTTCTGTCAGAGGTAACCTTGTAACCACACGTTCTCCAGTTTGTTGAACCACAGAAGACAGTTGGTAGTCCGACCTCAGTTATATCTCAGTAACTGTTCTCTTATTGAATAACCACAGACGTTCTCCTCAGTAACCACAGACGTTCTCAGGAATAAAAAATGTTCCCAGTAACCACAGACGTTCTGTCAATAACCACAGATGGTCTCCCAGTAACCACAGACGTTCTCAATAACCACAGATGTTCTCCAATAACCACAGATGTTCTTCAGTAACCACAAATGTTCTCAGTAACCAGAGACGTTCTCAGGAACCAAAGACATTCCCAGTAACCACAGACGTTCTCCAGTAACCACAGACGTTCTCCAGTAAACACAGACGTTCTCAGTAACCACAGACGTTCTCAGTGACCACAGACATTCTCCATTAACCACAGACGTTCTGTCAATAACCACAGACATTCTCCCTGTAACCACAGACGTTCTCAGTAACCACAGATGTTCTCAGAAACCACAGACGTTTTCAGTAACCACAGATGTTCTGTCAATAACCACAGACATTCTCCCTTTAACCACAGATGTTCTCCCAGTAACCACAGACGTTCTCCCAGTAACCACAGACGTTTTCAGTAACCACAGACATTCTCCCAGTAACCACAGATGTTCTCCCAGTAACCACAGACGTTCTCCCAGTAACCACAGACGTTCTCAGTAACCACAGAGATTCTCCCAGTAACCACAGATGTTCTCAGTAACCACAAACGTTCTCAGTAACCACAGACGTTCTGTCAATAACCACAGACGTTCTCAGTAACCACAGACGTTTTCAGTAACCACAGACATTCTCCCAGTAACCACAGACGTTCTCCCAGTAACCACAGACGTTCTCAGTAACCACAGAGATTCTCCCAGTAACCACAGACGTTCTCCCAGTCACCACAGACGTTCTCAGTAACCACAGAGATTCTGCCAGTAACCACAGATGTTCTCAGTAACCACAAACGTTCTCAGTAACCACAGACGTTCTGTCAATAACCACAGACGTTCTCCCAGTAACCACAGACGTTTTCAGTAACCACAGACGTTCTCCCAGTAACCACAGACGTTTTCAGTAACCACAGACCTTCTCCCAGTAACCACAGACGTTCTCAGTAACCAGAGATTCTTCCAGTAACCACAGATGTTCTCAGTAACCACAAACGTTCTCAGTAACCACAGACATTCTCCCACAGACATTCTCAGTAACCACAAACATTCTCAGTAACCACAGACGTTCTCAGTAAACACAGACTTTCTCAACAACCACAGACGTTCTCAGTAACCACAGACGTTCTCAGTAACCACAGACTTTCTCAGTAACCACAAACGTTCTCAGTAACGACAGACGTCCTCAGTAACCACAAACGTTCTCAGAAACCACAGACGTTTTCAGTAACCACAAACTTTCTCAACAACCACAGACGTTCTCAGAAACCACAGACGTTCTCAGTAACCACAGACTTTCTCAGTAACCACAAACGTTCTCAGTAACCAGAGACTTTCTCAACAACCACAGACGTTCTCAGAAACCACAGACGTTTTCAGTAACCACAAACTTTCTCAGTAACCACAGACTTTCTCAACAACCACAGACGTTTTCAGTAACCACAGACTTTCTCAACAACCACAGACGTTCTCAGTAACCACAGACGTTCTCAGTAACCACAAACGTTCTCAGTAACCACAGACTTTCTCAACAACCACAGACGTTTTCAGTAACCACAAACGTTCTCAGTAACCACAGATGTTCTCAGTAACCACAAACGTTCTCAGTAACCACAGACTTTCTCAACAACCACAGACGTTTTCAGTAACCACAAACGTTCTCAGTAACCACAGGCGTTCTCAGTAACCACAAACGTTCTCAGTAACCACAGACGTTCTCAGTAACCACAAACATTCTCAGTAACCACAGACTTTCTCAACAACCACAGACGTTTTCAGTAACCACAAACGTTCTCAACAACCACAGACGTTTTCAGTAACCACAAATGTTCTCAACAACCACAGACGTTCTCAGTAACCACAAATGTTCTCAACAACCACAGACGTTCTCAGTAACCACAGGCGTTCTCAGTAACCACAGACTTTCTCAACAACCACAGACGTTTTCAGTAACCACAAATGTTCTCAACAACCACAGACGTTCTCAGTAACTACAGGCGTTCTCCCAGTAACCATGTTGACCACAGGTTCCTCACTAATGGACTCCACATGGTTCCTCTGTGACTCGTCCATCAAAGGGTTAACTCCACATGTAGAGACAGCAGCGGAGGGTTCATGAGTCAACAGCAGGTTTTAACTGCTTCATCCATAGTCATCTTCATCATCAGCTGCAGTCACGTGACACACCCACACATCCTCACACCTGAACAGCAAACCGTCTCAGTTGCCAATTAACATCCGACCAATCAGAGCGCAGAGCTCAGACACGGACAGACAGCGGGACAGAGGGACAGGTTACCAGGCCTGCTGCAGTCATTATAACACACACACACACACACACACGCACACACACACGCACACACACGCACCGGGCTCGTCCTGACAATGTTCGGTGTTTCATTGTGTGATGCAGCTGCTGAATAAAAGAGTCAGATGCAGCTCCGCAGAACACACACACACACACACACACACACACACGCACACTCGCACGCGCGCAGTAGAACCAGTAGAACCCTTGGAGCCGTGTCTCACCTTAGACCATCGATCCGCTTTGATTCCCGTCACGTTTCCTGTCGAGCAGCAGCAGAGCGCAGCCGTTACAGCGACACACCTGCCTGTTGTCCCGGGTTACCGAGGCTCAGTCCTGGTCCCGGTCCTGGTTCTATGCCTAGTCCCGGTCCTGGTTCCGTTAGTGCGGTTTAAGATCTGTTCTACCTCAAAGAACAAAGATCTGTGACCGTGTTCGGTTTCCTGAAGAAGGAGTCTGCTGCTGCCGCACGGTGTGTGTGTGTGTCTGTGTGTGTGTGTGTGTGTGTGTGTTACAGTTTATGTTACAGTCTGTGTGTGTGTGTGTGTGTGTGTGTTACAGAGTGTGTATGGCAGGTGATCGGTGCCTCCAGGTGCTGTGTAGAAGCTGCTCTGATCGATATTATTACATAATCGATGTATCAGTGATGTGACGTCACTGCACGGGCTGATATTAAACGTTTAAAGGGCCAGTCTGAAGTTTTATTCTGTTTAAAGCTGCAGTCTTTCAGCTCTGTCCTCACAGTGAGCTGTTTATATCTACACAGGGAGCAGGTCCTCGTCTACAGAGATCACCATGTTGCACCGCCATGTTCCTACAGTAGCCCAGAGCAGACAAAGTTTCAGATGGTTGTAATCTGTAATAAGGCTGATCCACTTTATATTGTGGACAATATTTCCATATATTGATATTGTAGTGTGAGTTTATACATTAAGAGGAGTTCATGAACAGACGGCGTTGGCTAGCTTGTTACAAAGGTGTCTGATGTTACGTCCACATTAAATGATATTCTGTGTGGACGTGAGTTTTTACAGTTCCTATGATGATGAATTACCTTTCAGCACGTCAGTAAGTCAGTTCATGTAATCCAAACACACTCTCCTCTGCTGAGCGTCCAGTAGCCATTACAGCCTGAATATACACATTAGAATTAACCAAAGACGAAACTTTATAAACTCACGGATTTAAAAAGGACTCACTGCAATCAGTTAAGAAATATAAACATGACAGTGCTTTGTACATTTTATTTGGCGCTCACACCGACACCTCGACTGTCCCTTTCTGCCACCAGTTTGGCTCCACCCACAAAATACGTCATCAATGTTTACAAACACAAAGAGTCTGCAGAAGAGGTTTTTTTTTGACAGCCTCAGTCTGTAGAGTCGTCTCCTGCTATCAGGTCATGTTGTTCATGGACAAACTAAACTCTGTAAGCTGTAGCTCAGCAGGTGGAGTGTGTGTCCTGTGGAGCAGTAGGTTTCATACACACCTGGGGAGAACCTGTACAGGCTGAGAGGTATATTCTCCCGAGTGGACGTTTGTGCCAAATTTAAAGAAATTACCTTCAGCTGTTGTAATGTGAGACATCATGTTCACGAACATGGGACGGACATAACCAAACACATACTGTCTGCAGCGTGGAGCCAGAAGAACTCCTTCGCTGTTTGTTTCTCTCCACTTTAAACTTAACTGCTGATTTCTCCTCTGCTCAGAACGTCGCCACCAAAACTGCACCCACACACTGAGGCACCACACTACTGTCATCACATGACCACAGCCTGACAACACTTCCTGTCTTTTGTCCAAACACTCAAACCGTCCAGTGTTTGGTTCAGAGACGGCGAGCGTCCAGCAGTCGGGACAGACAAGACCGGCGTGACAAGGTCCCAAGGGTTTCACAGGACGGTCAAATCTGTGATTCTGAACTCAGTCAATAAAACAACAGGAAGCAACAAGCTTTTATTCTGACAGTTTATTACAACGTAAAATACAAAACAAACTTTATTTACACAAACAAAACCTGAACCATCAGGTCCATTACACTGAGGACCACAACACGTCTCTGGATCCTGGAATCTGGACCAGTTCACACCAGTTAGACCAGTTCAGACTCTTTAACAGAAAACAATAACCAGTGTGTGTGTGATGTGTTCAGGTGTGTCATGGTGCGTTCAGGTGTGTCATGGTGCATTCAGGTGAGTGTCGGGGGGATCCTCCTCCACAGACCTCCACACAGACAGTTTTTGATCCAGCGCTGCTCCCACTGCTTCATGGCGTTCGTCTTGTTTGGAGAGCGAAGCATTGTCACGCAGCCGCACCTTAACACATCACACAACATTTAACATGTTTAAACATGTCTCATGTTTCCTAGAACACGTCTGAAGGCTGCAGCTGATGGAACAGATGAATGTGCTGTGACTTCACATCCTGTGGACTCACCTGGTGCAGGCCTTGCTCTCCTCAGTGGGACAGACGCCCATGTGAACGCAGCGCAGGTTATCCATCTTCTGAGAGCCGGGACTCCTGCGCGCGCACACACACACACACACACACACACACACACACACACACAGATCAGGGTCAGGGTCAGATTCAGATTCAGAGTCAGGTTCAGGTTCAGATTCAGGTGTGGCTCACCTGGTGAAGACCTCCAGGGGGGCCGTGGTGCCCCCTCCTGGCAGAGACGAAGCCTTTCCAAACTGCAGCCTGAGCGGGTGTTTCCCCTGCAGCTTGACGATGACGCCGTCGTTCACGGGGAGCCAGTCCATACTGGGAACCAGCAGCTGACTGGGCAGCAGGCAGCACTCGTCTATCAGGGTCTCATCAGGATCCTGGGGTGGTCCGTCGTCCCGTGCTGAGACAGAGACCGACAGATACCGACAGATACAGGTGAGACACTGACCAATAACCGATCAGCTGAGGATCAATAAGGTGTGATGGGGGTTCCTCACAGCAGAGCCACAGCTTGGTGAGCAGTCTGAATAGCAGCTGCATGCTGTCCTGGTTGTCTGATGTGGCGGTGAAGGTGGGCAGACAGCCTGGCTTCAGCAGACCCCAGATCCGGATCATCACCAGCATCTCCCTCAGCATCCCCAGAGATGCCCCGTCCCTCATGAAGCCGAACCCAGGACGCACCATGGAGCCCTGCAGGACCGCCACAAACCCGGAGAACACCATCAGGTCAGTCTGTTTAATGTTGTGGTTTAACCCATCACCTGAGACCTCTGTGAGGACCGCAAGCTTTAACAGGACCGAATGAACTGATCGTAGTCAGATATCAGACCAGGAGCTGACTGGATGTCTCCCAGTGCCTTCTAGTCTTTTGTTTTTGGTTCTAGATGGTTCCCTTTTCTAGTCTATTGCTTCAGCATGGAAAATGTGTGGTAGCTTCTTATCTCCTCATCTCTGTCTGTCTCTTTGTGGTCGTTTTCTGTCTCTTTGTGGTTGTTTTCTGTCTCTTTGAAGTCCTTTTCTGTCCCTCTATGGTTCTTTTCGGTCTCTCTGAGGTCATTTTCTGTCTCTTTGAAGTCCTTTTCTGTCCCTCTATGGTTCTTTTCTGTCTCTTTCTGTCCCCAAGAAGGAACAGTGGCTGTAGGTTCTGGTTAGCTCACCTGGTTGGGCAGGTTGGCAAGCAGGTAGAGGACAAAATCCCCCACCCACTGGATGAGCTGCTGCAGGGACTGAAGCGGTGGACCGTCCAACACGAACTCCTCCGTCTTCAGATTGATCATCACCTTATCGATATCTGAGGAGACACAGCAATCAGTCTCTGATCATCAGTATTCAATGTCTCCTGCCCCCCAGGTGTCTCACCTGTGTCCATGTTTTTGGCGCAGATCTCAGTCAGTCGGTCTCCTGGACTCTTGTCCGGTGTGTTGAGGACGTGCGGTCTCAGCAGAGACTTTAAGGTGGAGCTGATGGCGATCAGCAGCAGTTTGGCGTGGAAGTCACAGGCGCGAGCCGCGGTTGCCGTGGAGAGTTTACAGAGAGATGCCTTCACCGCCACGATGCGCGTGGCCAGAACCTGGGACAGACATCATACAGGTACACTGAGGCATCATGGGAGGTGTAGTTTAGGAAAATAGAAAACGAGTCAACGAGTCTTCAGACGTTAATAAATCAGCTGCTGTTGAACCCCCCCGTTCTCTCCTCATGCCTTGCTGACCTGCTGCAGTGCCTGGTTCTGCCTCATGTACTCCTCATGCAGCTTCTCTACCAGATTGTGGACCATGGTGGGCTGGACGTGCAGCAGGACGTCCCACCAGTCGTAGCCTGTTACCATGCAGTACTCCAGCAGAAACAGTAGGTGGCGCAGCGTTGTGTTCATCTCCAGCACCTGACCCATAGAGGGCGACACCCGCAGCATGTGGAGCTAAGGAGGGAATTACGACAATCGTTTAACCAGCCCACAGACAAACTGTCCATGGAGACATCCTGCATGCAGGCGCACAGCTCTGCATCCTCACCTTGCCGTGGTTGTCGACTCCGGCCAGCGCCAGCGAGGTCCAGGAGAACTGCAGGGCCTTGAAGTGGAGGGCGGGGCCTCCAGTTCTCTGGCGTTTGATGGCGGACTCATCTCCAGGTCTCTGAGCGGAGGAGGACGAGGCCGAGGAACCGTAGAAGACCCCCATGGTGTGGAGGGACAGACGGTGGAGGATCTGAATACTGCCGTCATGGAAGGCCAGAGCCAGACCTGCAAAGACAGGAGAGAACCAAACCTCAGACAGACCGTGGGTCACATGGTTTTAACACAGCTGAAAGACAGACAGGGAGTGTTCTCCTCACCCAGTCCAGGACAGAACTTGGTGTCTGACGCCACCTTCAGGTCGGTGTTGGAGATGGAGATGGGCAGTTTGGGCAGAGCGACAGCCGACACTCGCTCCAGGTCGCTGGTTGTTGTCAGGATCCTCCACTTCAGGATGGTCGGTTGCTTCTCCCCGACTGCACGCAGGAGGAGGTCAGAGGTCAAACATCCATCACTGAGCAGGAACCTCACTTAGAACCTCAGTTAGACCCAGTTAGAACTCTTACCGACTGGTGATCGGTGCTGGAAGATGTTGTTGACAGGAAGTCCCTCCTTCCTCAGAGACCAGCACTCCACGATGCTCCCGCTCTGATTAGACGCACACAGCAGAACCTACAACACACACACGTTCTGTCAGGTTCTTTGGTTCTGTGTAATCAACTCAACTATGACCTGTTCTTCATGTTCTACTACTCTCAGATCTGTTGGGATGACCTCCTGAAATTCACTGGAATTCGTTTATACTGGTTCTACTCATGACCTGTTCATAGAACTCTGTGGTTCTGTTGGTTCTCCCCGTGGTTTTCCGCATGGTTCTCCCTGTGGTTCTATTGGTTCTCCCTGTGGTTCTTCCTATGGTTCTATTGGTTCTCCTTGGGGTTCTCTCTGTGGTTTTATTGGTTGTCCCTGGGGCTCTGTTGGTTCTCTCTGTTGCTCTATTGGTTCTCCTTGGGGTTCTATTGGTTCTCCCTATGGTTCTATTGGTTCTCCTTGGGGTTCTCCCTGTGGTTCTATTGGTTCTCCCTACGGTTCTCCCTGTGGTTCTCCCTATAGTTCTATTGGTTCTCCTTGGGGTTCTCCCTGTGGTTCTATTGGTTCTCCCTGGGGCTCTGTTGGTTCTCTCTGTTGCTCTATTGGTTCTCCTTGGGGTTCTATTGGTTCTCCCTATGGTTCTATTGGTTCTCCTTGGGGTTCTCCCTATGGTTCTCTCTGTGGTTTTATTGGTTGTCCCTGGGGCTCTGTTGGTTCTCTCTGTTGCTCTGTTGGTTCTCCTTGGGGTTCTAATGGTTCTCCCTATGGTTCTTTTGGTTCTCCTTGGGGTTCTATTGGTTCTCCCTATGGTTCTATTGGTTCTCCTTGGGGTTCTCCCTGTGGTTCTATTGGTTCTCCCTGGGGCTCTGTTGGTTCTCTCTGTTGCTCTATTGGTTCTCCTTGGGGTTCTATTGGTTCTCCCTATGGTTCTATTGGTTCTCCTTGGGGTTCTCCCTGTGGTTCTATTGGTTCTCCCTACGGTTCTCCCTGTGGTTCTCCCTATGGTTCTATTGGTTCTCCTTGGGATTCTCCCTATGGTTCTCCCTGTGGTTTTATTGGTTGTCCCTGGGCCTCTGTTGGTTCTCTCTGTTGCTCTGTTGGTTCTCCTTGGGGTTCTATTGGTTCTCCCCATGGTTCTATTGGTTCTCCTTGGGGTTCTATTGGTTGTCCCTATGGTTCTATTGGTTCTCCTTGGGGTTCTCCCTATGGTTCTCTCTGTGGTTTTATTGGTTGTCCCTGGGGCTCTGTTGGTTCTCTCTGTTGCTCTGTTGGTTCTCCTTGGGGTTCTAATGGTTCTCCCTATGGTTCTATTGGTTCTCCTTGGGGTTCTATTGGTTCTCCCTATGGTTCTATTGGTTCTCCTTAGGGTTCTCCCTGTGGTTCTATTGGTTCTCCCTGGGGCTCTGTTGGTTCTCTCTGTTGCTCTATTGGTTCTCCTTGGGGTTCTATTGGTTCTCCCTATGGTTCTATTGGTTCTCCTTGGGGTTCTCCCTGTGGTTCTATTGGTTCTCCCTACGGTTCTCCCTGTGGTTCTCCCTATGGTTCTATTGGTTCTCCTTGGGGTTCTCCCTATGGTTCTCCCTGTGGTTTTATTGGTTGTCCCTGGGGCTCTGTTGGTTCTCTCTGTTGCTCTGTTGGTTCTCCTTGGGGTTCTATTGGTTCTCCCTATGGTTCTATTGGTTCTCCTTGGGGTTCTATTGGTTCTCCCTGGGGCTCTGTTGGTTCTCTCTGTTGCTCTATTGGTTCTCCTTGTGGTTCTATTGGTTCTCCCTGTGGTCTGTTGGTTCTCCTTGGGTTTCTATTGGTTCTCCCTGGGGTTCTATTGATTCTCCCTATGGTTCTATTGGTTCTCCCTATGGTTCTCTCTGTGGCTCTTTAGGTTCTCCCTGTGGTTCTATTGGTTCTCCCCATGGTTCTCCCTGTGGTTCTATTGGTTCTCCCTGTGATTCTATAAAGCAGCAAAAAGCATGCACATCCATGAACAAAATTGTGCAGGTGCTGAGCTCAAAAATGTGGAAAGCTGAGCAGGTAAAGAAAAGGCTCGCACACTGCAGGGCTGCTCTTCAGCTGCCGGCAGCGGCAGCTTGAAACGTCGTCATTTTATCCACCTTATTTTCAAACACGGAAGTAAATAGTGATCAACTTCCGTTTTTTTGTGTGTGACTTCTGGTCAGCCGCTTTCCCTTACTGGAGCTAACGGTTGCAAGCTAATTTTTTTTCAATTTTCAGTTGTTTATGTTAGTCAATCAGTTAGTTAGTTAGTTAGTCTGTGTATTTTATATAAATAACTGTGCCCACGTTTCCGTTATCCGGTAATTGCCGGTAAAAATAATTCTCTCTAAATGCGAATAAATTGCACGTCAATCATAAACTATGAACCAAAAAAGCACAATCTATCCCGAGTGAGACAAACTGCTTGATCCCCGTCTCCAGTGTACCAGCAGAGAACCTGCAGAACCGAATCAGTGAAAAAACACACCGGGCTACACAGCCTCTCTACCTGAGCAGCTGAAGCTGCGGCTCACACCCTCGACACACAGACACACAGACGGTGCTTCTGCATGCCAGCCACACGTGTGCGCAACTGTGAGAAATAAATATGTGAGGTGTACGCTGCTTTTCTATCTTTTTTCCCCTTTTCTTTCTTTCTTTCTGTCAGCGACATACACTCCTAACACAGGACGGGTTGTTTTAATTGACTGAGTTGATCATTAATCCATAGTGATGCACGGATCGGCTCTGATAGCACCTGAATCAGCATGTACGCATCAACCATCCAGCCGTTACAACATGATTGAGCTAGCAAAGCAGTTTTGTGTTGCTATGTGTGGTATTTAT
Organism: Epinephelus coioides; assembly: GCA_900536245.1. Taxonomy (NCBI): domain Eukaryota; kingdom Metazoa; phylum Chordata; class Actinopteri; order Perciformes; family Serranidae; genus Epinephelus; species Epinephelus coioides. The sequence continues at coordinate 998,245 of UNPE01000133.1, forward strand.
TCAGTTTTGGGAAATCACGATGTCTAGAAAGCATCAGTGGCTGCAGCTGACAGGGACAGCCAACACTAGCAGCAAAGCTAACATCAGGACGTCATCTGTTAAAAGCCTCCCGTTGTCGGATACGACATGAAACTACTCCAGTTAGCTCAATCATGTTGTAACTAAGACATCCGCTGGAAAAAACATTTTTTCACAGGCCATTTTGTGAGTTCAGTGAGTTATTACAGACACCGCTAACGGCTAACAGCTAACGGTTAGCCCAGCTAATCTACGATAACCATGTTATTAATTACAAACAAAACGTGCACACAGAAATAGTAACGTTTGTTCAGTCATTGTGTTTATAGACTTTACAAACATCAGATTAGTCTAAACGGTGATATAGTGACGTGAAAAATGTGATATACACATATATATAGCTAAAGTCAACAAGATAAACAACAAGGCGATTCCCATTTACACAGTGGTCAAGAGTGCTGGACCGGAAGTGTTGCACAAAAAAATGGAAGCTGGCTGCGTTCTGTTTTGCCTCCGTGTTTCTGTGAAAAATAAGGTGGATTCTGTGAATAAATTGCACTGAAGAGGAGCCCTGCAGTGTGTGAGCCTTTTCTTTACCTGCTCAGTTCTCCCTATGGTTCTACTGGTTCTCCCTGTGGTTCTATTGGTTCCCCCTCATGATTACCTGCTCAGAGTTCTCTCTGGTGAGGAACTTGAGGTGGGTGACGGCAGGGTACTTCTCCCTCCTCATGGGGTCGGTGGTGCAGCGCAGGAACAGAGACGGTAAGAGTTCCGTGTCGATGCGACACTTCTCGCTGACCACACTCACGACCACCTGAACACACAGAACATGTTTGTTACTACTGACACTGATGAAGGTCCGAGGCCAGGTGATCATCAGGTTCTGGTTCTCACTTTATAGAACTGGACGGGGGACGAGCTGCTGCCGTCGGTCGCCGCCACCACGATGTTCCCTCCTCCGGTAAAGGCGATGTCAGCCAATGCCACGCGTCCTCTCAGCCGGCACAGACTCTCGCTGGCCGTCAGCAGAGCGCCGCCTGGCTTCAATAGAGACACAGTGACCAAACCGCTGACCGTCACCGCCATCCAGCCCTCCATCGGCTTCCCGCCAAACAGAGTCAAAGATGGAGAGAACTTCACTCTAGAGAACTTCTCCCCGAAGTTTGTGGAACCCGACTGAAACAAGAACCCTGATTTATTTAGCTGTTCAATGTCAACAGGTGAATGTATGACACACTTGTGTTTATAAATCTGTAACGTGTCACGTGTTTTACATGTATGAGTATATCAGGCGGCCTAACCATCTCCACGTGCAGCGCCAGCTTCACGCCGTTGTGCAGCCAGCTCAGAGCAACGATGGGATCTCCGTCCAGAGAGCTGGACAGGACGCTCTCCCAGCTGTTCACCAGGTGATCCGACATCGACCAGCATTTAATCTGCCCGTCACCGTCTGCGGACAGCAGCCGCGAACCTCAACATGCCAAAATGCCAAGACACACGTCAATCAATGGATTAACAATAACGTCTATACACATCAACAGATCATCACTGTTAGTGTAAACCTAACCTGATTGGTCCCACTCCAGACAGGAAATGACCTCAGTGTGTCCAGAGATGATGGAGTAAACGTCCCAGGGATGCTCCGTGTCAATGATGTGGATCATGTGACTGACGTCTGAAACACACACACACACACACACAAAAACACAGAAGTGTGATGTGGGCGTGTTTGCACGTGTGATGTAGGCGTGTCCCCATTTGTGATGTGGGCTTGTCTGTGGGTGTAATGGGTGCGTGTCTGCAGGTGCGCACCTTTGTCGTCGTCATCGTTCTTCAGGTCGGTGGTGAAGGCCACCAGGTTCCTGCAGGACCAGGAGCAGACCAGAGGGATGGAGGGACAGTGGGTGCTCTTGGGACGCTTCTCCCACTCACACACGTACGCCAACTCCATGATGTCACCAGAGAAGAAGAACCTGGAGGCCAGGAGGACGTCTCACCTGAGGACACACCCACACAGGTGACTCACACACGGTCAGTTTTAAATTAAAACAACAGGCAACCAAAGTTCTTCACAGAGACATTAAAATATTAGGATAAATTTAATCACCTTTATTTTCTCATTAATTATTAAAGGTTCAGATTTTAAAGCTGATGTTGTGACATCTGTTATTAACTGAAATATTAAAAACATAATGTTGTTTCATTAACTGTGATTATTAATACTGAAAACATAAGAACAAAGAAATTCTGTTAATAACAAAACTCTGATGTTTCACACCTGAAGGTCTGTTTTTATAACTACAAAGATTCAGACAGAAACACAGTCTGAGCTGAATCAAAGCAGACTTCAGACTCCAGCTCATTAATACACACATAGTAGTTAGCATGCTGCTAATGTTAGCGCACCTTTTTTAAAATAAACTTTCTCGAACAGTTTATAATTACAACAAAAATACACATCCAAGGGGCATCTGTGGCTTAGTGGAAAGAGTAGGCGCCCCATGTACAAGGCTGTTGCCACAGCGGCCCAGGTTCGAGTCCAGCCTGTGCCCCCCCTTCACACTCACCTGTCCTGTCAATTAAAGGCTAAAAATGTCATAAAAAATATCTTTAAAAAAAAACAACTCGTCCATCATTTTATCAAATGGTCATAAAAAAAGAGAAAAAAAGGCTGTCAGCCAAAGTGAAGGGAATAATGAATCTTTAACAGAAAGTAAACAAATAAATAAATTAATAAATTAAATTGAAACAACATGAATAATACAAAATAGAGTTATTTGATCTTCATGTAAAGTGGGAATGAAGGAAAAGAAGGAATTTATAGAATGACAGAAATTCATGACAGAAGGGTTCATTTACCCTTCAGAACTATGAAACATGTGAACTGAGTGTAACTGGTACGTTCATCTGTTGAAACCGTTCTTCCATCTGTTTCCAGAAAAGTTGTAAACGACCACAGGCTGAGAAAACGTGTCTGTTGCGTCGGCCCCATCCTGTCCCGTCTGCTGTCATTAATGTTGACCAGCAGTGACCACTAAGTGTCCATGATATACTCCTGACAGTGTCAGACTGGATCCTGTGTGTTTGTGTTGTGATGTCTGTTTATCAGATTTCCAGTCAGAGACATTAAAGTTTACTTTATCAACATCTGAACTGTAAAAGGAACAAACACTGTTCTCAAAGTTAAAGCTCTAAAGAGTCACTGGAAGAATTTATGTTATTCATGATTTGAAATGAGTATCTCTGCCTGTGGGTAACGCTGCTGGATCATTTATGGATTCTGTTTTTAATTTAAGGATGCATCTCTCTACTGAAGTGGATGGATTCAGATTGTCTCATCTGACTGTTAATTATCAGTGAATTAAAGCCTCCTGTGTGTGTCCATCAGTCAGCGTTGATGCTGAATGAGTTTTATCACTTCTCTGGTCAGAGGTCAGAATTATTTACCAGCGAGGTTAAAAATGTTTGTTGTGACAGAAAAAAATCTAAATTAATGCAGCAAGTTCTCATTTGTATCTCTCTGCTGTGAACCAGACCAGATATCTGCTCTTTATGAAACACTGATTTATCTTTAATAATAATGTGCCTGCTGTTATTGTTAAATGTTACCATCGCACTGCAGAAGGAAACTGAAGCCTCAAACAGACTGGATAGATTTAAATCACTTTAGTTTTATTGTAATTAAATATATTCCAGCCAGCTGATTCAGTGTTCCGTCATGAGTCATGTGATTAATAGGTTTTATAAAAGCCAGCCCTGCATTCCGATACCCATACTACCATACTATTTAGTATGCCAGAAAAAGAATTAGTGTGTCCCAATACATAGTATGTCAGATGCAGTATGCCAAAAGTACCAGGATGTTCTACTACATCCGGTCATATTTTGCAGTATGCATGTCAGCATGCTTCTTTGGCCATTCTGACCCACAATCTTTTGTGCAGCAGAAGTTACATCACACTGACTGAGCTGCGTGTACAACCAACGCCCACACTTCCTTTCATACATGGTTTATTTAATTTGAGATACTAAGACACTACATATTAGGACTGCAATGATCTGATTATATACTGTCACATATCATACAGTTTTGCAAGAACAGTTACAACATTCAACTTTACTGTGATTACAGTATGATCAATGTTAGGATTCAACTATGACTACAATATAGAAGATTCTACCAGTACAGGCAGTGGTGTAAGTGTGGTATAAATAATGAATGAATATGACTAAATATAAATACACTATGGGCCAGGTATGAGCAGTATAGACTAGTAAATATATAAACAGTAAAAGTCAAATACATATTAAGTAATGTAGTAAGAATATGCAGGTATGTTACACTACAAATAAAAGTAATGTGAATGTAAGGCTGCTTCACGTGCAGACAGAATATAGTGTGGCAGAAGTGAGCAAGAGGGTCATAGTTCAGGGAGTGATGTGATGGCGGATGTAGTGTGTCCCAATAGTATGCATACTGCATGCATACTGCATTCTACACTACATACTTTTTAAGGGCAGCTGCAGTACATAGTAAAAGTATATAGTAGAAGTATGCGATTTGGAACGCAGGGCAGGTGTCAGACAGTGTGTCGGCTGCAGAACAACGTTAGCTCACCTCTCTGCCACTTCCGGTCCGGTGACGTAGATTAGATTAAAATAACTCCGTGTTTCCTGATAAAGGAACGTTCAACAAAAAGAACATGGAGAATAATACTGTATAATAACTCTAATATTCGCTGGTGAACTGTATCAAACCTTCTGCAGAGGCTTCAGTTGAACAAAGTGTGAGGACCCCTCCGCTCACAGAGCTGTCTCTGCAGGTGCCTGACTGTAATCATCTCAGAGACTAGGACTCGGGATTAAATCTGTGACTCGTGTTTGACCTGATGCGAAAAGTTCTCTGTGACATGTTCTGATAATGTGACCACAGCCCGTGTCCCTGATGGTCCTCTGCAGTCTGTGTTCAATCCAACATGGCGCCGGGGGGGGCAGCCTCCTATAGGTCCCGAGCTCTGGTCCCTGAGCGCAGACTGCCAGGCTTTCACAGTTGTATTCATTAACATGTTCAGGTTCATTTACATTATTGGGTCAAATTAAAAACAAATGGACTAAACCTTCCCACCAGATGTCTTTTAGAGCAGCATTGGGAACTAACAGGTGCAGCAACAACAAAACCAAACTTTGTGAACTCCATGAGGCAAAAAGCATATGAAGTGGGAATTTTGAACCTGAGAGTGGGACCAACTATCTGCTGGCCTTCCATTCCTCAGTGGTTGTGGCCTGAGCCTGATATAGACCTGGGCATCCTTGATCTGATCAGGGAACAGATACCAGGAGACATAGCTAATGCAGTCATGGAGCATCTAAAGGAAGGGTGGGGAAACAGCGTTAAAATCTTTACTGATGTTTTGCAGCATTTGCAGTGTTTGTGTGGGAGGACAAAAAGGGAATGGGAGGAGGTTTCCTGACCATTCGTCAGTCTTTACAGCAGAGCTGTTTGTCATCTTGTGTGCACTCAGGTAGATTGAAAAGTCAAGACCTCAGTCAGTAGTAATATGTAGTGACTCTCTTTCAGCTTTGCAAGCCATAGAACACCGCAAGTCCAAGGCCCATCCTGAGATGTTAATAGAAGTAATGATGGCAATATTCAGAATTCATAAATTGGGGTGCAGTGTGAGGTTTATGTGGGTTCCAGCCCATGTTGGAATCCAGGGGAATGAAGTAGCAGATGAGTTAGCAAAAAAAGCATTACAGAATGAAAAGGTTGAAGTATCCATTACTATCGGTGTAATGGAGTCATATTCAATAATCCAGCAAGAAGTAACTAAGGCTTGGCAACGAGTGTGGGACAGGGGACTTAAAGGAAGACCCTTTATTTACTGTTCGACCATCTGTAGCTCATTGGGTCTTAAAACCTACAGGGGTAACAGAAAGGATCAGGTTAAGTTACTGAGATTGAGACATTGTGGGCTAAAGAGTGGGCTGGCCGTGATTAAAAAACATCATGATGGGAAGTGCCAGTGTGTCCAAGCAGAGACAGTGAGGCATGTCCTCCTAACATGCATGCACCATCTATAAAGAACAAAGGAAGAAACTGTACAGTGACCTTACAGACCTGGGAGAAACCATCTTCACTATATCAACTCTACTAGCTCAAGGAGACCCGGAACGAACTAAGAAACTGATGGAATTTCTTCTGTCCACTGATGGATTTAAGGTCTAAATAAATACTGACTTTCGACTGTGGGGGGCAGCAATACGCCTTTGGTGCGTCTAGTCTGCCTTATCAAAAGAAGAAGAAGAAGAAGCAGAAGCAGAAGAAGACGACAGACAGCACTCAGGGCTAAAGCGCCCAATGACTGTAGGACCCGTATTTCCGCTCTGGTCTTGTTTCCGTCTCCAAACAGCAGCCGTCAGTCCGCTGTTAGCCGCTGTTAGCCGAGAGTTGAGCCGCCTCGGGTCCGTCTGAACAAACTGAAATGAGTCCGCACACGGTCACTGGGACTTGCTAGCTACCAGCTGCTTATACCGCTGCTCCTCGAAAGGCTAACTAGCTGTTAGCTGCTAGCACCTGTAGCGTTACCTTCCTGTGAAACGGAGCCTGCTAACAGAGCTAAAAGGCTAGCTGCTGCGTTTCTCAATCTGTTTGCTTGTTTGTTTGTTTACTCTGATGAAAACACCGGGAAGGAGCCGCGAGCATGGACACACACCTGTCGAGCAAATAGCAGGTAACCCAGCTACATGCTAACCTTACGGCTAGTGTCAGCAACGCCATAAAAAGAGTTAGCTGCATGCTAATCCAGAGTTATTAACGTTAGCTTCGAGGCCCCAAAACAACGTCTACTTTCACTTCTACTGCTGCTGAGACACCAGCAGAGACAACAGGCCCCAAAATATCATGTACCTGTACTGCCGTTACTTCTGCTAACGTTACATTACTTTAACTAATTACACAGAGTAACACCCATACTGCGAAGTATTTGAATACATGATGAAGTATCTCAGTACTTCAGACACCGGTCAGCTGTCAGTATCAAATGATTGTTATTAATGTGTGTTGAATAAAGTGGATGGAGCTGAAATTATCAATGACAGTCAGTATTGATCATCAGTTGATTATTGTTTATGTCTGGACACTCCTGAAGACAGACCACAGAGAAAAAGGAAATGTTCACATCACTATTTTAATGACTGGTTGATTAGTTGATCAGTCGTTTTGTTGATGAGTCGATTTGATTTGTTGTTTGATTAGTTGATCAGTTGATTGGCAGGAAGTGAGGACTGAGTGGTTTCAGTTATTTTCATGGTTTAAACTCTGCTATATATGTTTGTTGATGATTTGATGCTGATCTCTGTGTGTCAGTAAACTGAACCAACTGGAGACGTTACTGCCAAAAATACATGTAAACTCCATGATTAATCGATTAATTGAGAAAATAATCGATACAAAAAAGTTTCAGTCCCTTTTTAAAGGAGCTGGAATCAGAGGAATGAAAATATTGCATAAACAAAGTTAGTTTGATTAGTTTTCTGTTGATAGAATGATTGATTGATTTTCTCTGAGCTGTTTTTATTTGAAGACTGATTGAAAGGATGAATTGATGATCAAAAGAAGTGATTGTTATTCTGACAGAGTTTATGTGAACAGAGAATCAGTTTGAGTTCAGGTGTCAGAACACAAGAACAAACATCACAGTAACAACCTGATCAGTAAATTAATCAGTAGTCAATAATGTCAGTGTTTGATTGATTGATCTGCAGTTAGTGGGTTTAGCTCACTGTGGCGTTCAGGTGTGTCATTAATGGATTAAAGGTTTCAGTTTTTGGCTCAATCACCATCTGTTACAATCAATTCATTAATCAGTTTTTCATTGGTTCATCCTCAGCATCACCTGTTGGAAGAAGTTGAGTCCATCAGCTCTCAGCTCTCTGTGAATCAGACTCTGTGGACACCTTCATCACCTGACTTGAGATCAGAGTCTTCCCTTTGCCCTGAGGTCACCTCCCAGCCGCCATGCTGACCTAGAGTCAGCTGATAGTTTGTGCAGTTTGAGCAGAATCATCCAGAGACAGAGATCATGTCTGAGAATCAGGCCAACAACAACAATGTCCCTCTCAACAACAACAACAACAACAACATGGGACCCAACCGCATCCGAAACCCCAACATCAACCAGAACCCCCTCATCAACGTCAGAGACCGCCTCTTCCACGCCCTCTTCTTCAAAATGGCTGTCACATATGCCCGACTGTTTCCTCCGTCCTTCAGGAGAGTCTTTGAGTTCTTCGTCCTGCTCAAGGTGAGAGACAAAATATCTTCTGTACAGGTAAAGACCTGACACAACATGTCTTCTGTACAGGTGAAGACCTGACACAACATGTCTGCTGTACAGGTAAAGACCTGACACAACATGTCTTCTGTATAGGTAAAGACCTGACACAACATGTCTTCTGTACAGGTAAAGACCTGACACAGCATGTCTGCTGTACAGGTAAAGACCTGACACAACATGTCTGCTGTACAGGTAAAGACCTGACACAACATGTCTGCTGTACAGGTAAAGACTTGACACAACATGTCTTCTGTACAGGTAAAGACCTGACACAACATGTCTGCTGTACAGGTAAAGACCTGACACAACATCACGATACAGACTGCTGAATTGTATAATACAGACCGCTGAGTTGTGATACAGACTGCTGAGTTATATGATACAGACCGCTAGGTAACAATGCAGACCGCTGAGTCAGGATACAGACTGTTGAGCTGAGTCACGATACAGACTGCTGAGTTATGATACAGACTGCTGAGTCACGATACAGACTGCTGAATTGTATAATACAGACCGCTGAGTCGTGATACAGACTGCTGAGTTATATGATACAGACCACTGGGTAACAATGCAGACCGCTGAGTCAGGATACAGACTGCTGAGACAGGATACAGACTGTTGAGCTGAGTCACAATACAGACTGTTGAGTTATATGATACAGACTGCTGAGTCATATGATACAGACCGCTGGGTAACAATGCAGACCGCTGAGTCAGGATACAGACTGTTGAGCTGAGTCACAATACAGACTGTTGAGTTATATGATACAGACTGCTGAGTTATGATACAGACTGCTGAGTCATATGATACAGACCGCTGGGTAACAATGCAGACCGCTGAGTCAGGATACAGACTGTTGAGCTGAGTCAGGATACAGACTGCCGAGTCACTATACAGACTGCTGAGTCAGGATACAGACTGCTGAGTCAGGATACAGACTGTTGAGCTGAGTCACGATACAGACTGCTGAGTTGTATGATACAGACTGCTGAGTCATGATACAGACCGCTGAGTCATATGATACAGACTGCTGAGTCACGATACAGACTGCTGAATTGTATTATACAGACCGCTGAGTCGTGATACAGACTGCTGAGTTATATGATACAGACTGCTGGGTAACAATGCAGACCACTGTGTCAGGATACAGACTGCCAAGTCACTATACAGACTGCTGAGTCAGGATACAGACTGTTGAGCTGAGTCACGATACAGACTGCTGAGTCATGATACAGGCTGCTGAATTGTATCATACAGACTGCTGAGTCATATAATACAGACTGCTGATACGACGGTAAGTGCAGTGACAGAGCTCCACTGACAACCTGTCACAGGAGGAACCTGTCACACTCTGACTCTTTTCTTCTCCTGTGCTCCTGGTCAGGCGCTCTTCGTCCTCTTCATCCTCGCCTACATCCACATCGCCTTCTCTCGCTCACCCATCAACTGTCTGGAGGTGGTGAGGGAGCGCTGGCCTCGTGATGGCATCCTGCGGGTGGAGATCCAGAGGAACTCCAGCCGAGCCCCCGTCTTCCTGCAGTACTACGACTCAACAGGCCTCCAGGAGGAGCTGGAGGCTGAGGAAGGGGGAGGAGGAGCAGGAGGGGTTCCAGGACTAAGCCTGGCGGCGCTGCAGGAGGAAGACGAGGAAGAGGAGGAGATGACCCTGGAGATGTTCGACAACAGCTCAGTACAGGTGAGCAGAGATGGCACAGGTGTGGTTTGCTCCACAGCCAACAGGGGTCACCAGTGGTCAGCAGGAGTTAGGGTGAGTTCCTGTACTTTTCTTGTGACTTCCTGTAGTTCTCTAAAGACTTCCTGTACTTCTCTGGTGACTTCCTGTAGTCCTCTGATGACGTCTTGTAGTTCTCTAAAGACTTCCTGTACTTCTCTGGTGACTTCCTGTAGTCCTCTGATGACGTCTTGTAGTTTTCTAATGACTTCCTGTAGTTCTCTGATGGCTTCCTGTAGTTCTCTGATGACTTCCTGTACTTTTCTGATGACTTCCTGTTGTTGTTTGATGACTTCCTGTAGTTCCCTGAGTAGTTTTTTTTATGCTGCAGTTTGAGCTTGATATGGAGCCTCGTCTGAAGCCGTCTCTGATTGGAGGAGGTGTTGGAGGAGGCAGAGCAGCAGCAGGAGGAGGAGGAGGAGGAGGAGGAGTGAACGACAGTCAGGACGTCTCCTTCAGTCAGACCACTAAAGGTATGCAGCCGCTGAAGGACTCAGTGTCTGAGCTGGAGATGATGACCAGAGCAGGTAAACCCTCCTCCTCCTCCTCCTCCTCCTCCTCCTTCTTCTGCCTCCTCCTCCTCTTCTTTTGCCTCCTCTGCCTCCTCCTCCTCTGCCTCCTTTGCCTTCTCCTCCTCCTCTGCCTCCTCTACCTCCTCCTCCTTCTCCTCCTCCTCCTCTGCCTCCTCCTCCTTTCACCTCCACGTTGTAGTTTGAACAGTTGATATCAGGAACATTGTAGCTGCAGGTTAATGAACTCTGAGTTCAGCTGTTGTTCAGTTACAGTGACTGTCAGACTGTGAGCAGCTCAGCTGAAGGACACACCATAACTGATAAAGGCTTATCTGACCTTGCATGGTATCACTGTCCCCACGGTGTGTCACTGTCTCCACGGTGTGTCACTGTCCCCACTGTGTGTTTTACTGTCCCCATGGTGTGTCACTGTCCCCACGGTGTGTCACTGTCCCCACAGTGTTTTACTGTCCCAGTGGTGTGTCACTGTCCTCACAGTGTGTCACTGTCCCCACTGTGTTTTACTGTCCCCACAGTGTGTCACTGTCCCCACTGTGTTTTACTGTCCCCACAGTGTTTTACTGTCCCTGTGGCGTGTCACTGTCCCCACGGTGTGTCACTGTCCCCATTGTGTGTCACTGTCCCCACAGTGTTTTACTGACCCAGTGGTGTGTCACTGTCCTCACAGTGTGTCACTGTCCCCATGGTGTGTCACTGTCCTCACAGTGTGTCACTGTCCCCACGGTGTGTCACTGTCCCCACAGTGTTTTACTGTCCCAGTGGTGTGTCACTGTCCCCATGGTGTGTCACTGTCCTCACAGTGTTTTACTGTCCTCACAGTGTGTTTTACTGTCCCCACAGTGTGTCACTGTCCCCACTGTGTTTTACTGTCCCCACAGTGTTTTACTGTCCCAGTGGTGTGTCACTGTCGCCACTGTGTGTTTTACTGTCCGCACAGTGTTGTACTGTCCTCACAGTGTGTTTTACTGTCCCCACAGTGTTTTACTGTCCCCACAGTGTGTCACTGTCCTCACAGTGTCACTGTCCCCACAGTGTTTTACTGTCCCTACAATGTGTCATTGTCCCCACGGTGTGTCACTGTCCCCACAGTGTGTTTTACTGTCCCCACGGTGTTTTACTGTCCCCACAGTGTGTCACTGTCCCCACGGTGTTTTACTGTCCCCACAGTGTGTCACTGTCCCCACGGTTTTTACTGTCCCCACAGTGTGTCACTGTGCCCACGGTGTGTCACTGTCCTCACAGTGTTTCACTGTCTCCACGGTGTTTTACTGTCCCCACGGTGTTTTACTGTCCCCACAGTGTTTTAGTGTCCAGAGGATGCAGCATTTTGGGGGACTCAGTATATATCAGATATGTTGTGCAGGATAAGATCCAGTAGATCATCTGTGGGTTTTTTTTTTTTTGGGGGGGGGGGGGGTGGCTAGGGCTGTGTGGTATACTGGTTCGTACCGACAACTGGTATTTATTTTCGTTATGATATGAATTTTTCATAAATTGTAATACCAGTGAATAGCCCATACAACGTCTTGAATGTGCGTGGCGGGACCCATTTCACCGCTGCAGACCACAGGCGTGCCAGAGACGGTGAGAGTGAGAGCATAGAGAAAAGTTCAGAGGTGAGAATGGCTGCTGGAGAGAGTCCTGAAAACAAAGCAACTTTACATGATGCTGAAGAAGAACATAATAAGTCAAAAGAACTCATACCAAAAAGAGCAGTGACCACCGCTGCAGATTTTTTTTTTTTTTTGTTTTTTTGTTTTTTTGTTTTAGTTCTTTAGAAATTACTGTTATATTATTTGGCGCTACAGACGCTTCATAACCAGGCCTATAGAACAGGTCCATACCTTGTCCTTTTATTACACAAATTAAATAGCCAGGGCCGTAGCCAGGGTTTTGAAATTAGTGAGGTCCAGCTGCAGAAAATGTTCACATTATTTGACAAAAAAAGAAGAAGCATTTTAACATCGGTTTGGACCACTCTAGATAGCAGCTACTTTATAGTAGGCTGTACATAATAATTCTATACAGTGAGGTGATAGTTTTTCAGTCAAGGAGGTTGATTAGACCTTATTGATTACATTACATTTTAATGGTTGAAGATAATTTGGAATGAAGGGTTTGAATTATTGCATGTGATTATTATCAAGTTCTAGGCTATCAAATACCCACCTCAATCAAATCTAGTGTACAACATACAGGTGCATCACCATCATTTACAATATCTTAATAAGTTCAATATTTTTTGTTATATTTATTTATTTATATATATATATATATATATATATATATATATATACACACAAATATATAATATACGCGCTCACACACACACACAAACACACACACACAGGTGAGCACAATAGAGCACGGCTCGGGCTGCAATTTCCTGACCAAAGTCGACCCGAGTCCGAGACAATTATAACCGAGCACGACACTAATGGAGCAGAGCCTGTGTTGCATTCAGGCGTTGTCACGTAAATAACAAATACCAGCACTTGAATAGGCTATAGCACCACAGAGCAGCATGTCAAGTGGGCCGAACCCGAGCAAAATACCATCAAATATCATGAAACCAATACGACTTTTAAAAAAACGTGACATGAAAATTTTGTCATACCTCCCAGCCCTAGGAGTGACTCATTCGACCACCTGAGAACTCACTCGGTTTTCAGTATCAGTGTTGATGCAGAGCATACAGGTCAGAGGTCACCTCGAGGAGTTCATCCTGATACCAGCTGGTTAGTCTGAGTATGTTTAAAGAAAAATTTAGTATGCCAGAAAAAGAATTAGTGTGTCCCAATACATAGTATGTCAGATGCAGTATGCCAAAAGTACCAGGATGTTCTACTACATCCGGTCATATTTCGCAGTATGCATGTCAGCATGCTTCTTTGGCCATTCTGACCCACAATCCTTTGTGCAGCAGAAGTTACATCACACTGACTGAGCTGCGTGTACAACCAACGCCCACACTTCCTTTCATACATGGTTTATTTCATTTGAGATACTAAGACACTACATATTAGGACTGCAATGATCTGATTATATATTATATACTGTATGAGCAGTATAGATTAGTAAATATATGAATAGTAAAAGTCAAACACATATTAAGTAATGTGCAGACAGAATATAGTGCTAGCAGCTGCATAGCTGTAAATGTATTTAACATCAAACATCTGCCAGCAACAGAGAGCTGTGTGTGAAGGGGGGTTAATATGCCTACTGGTGACTAGTTCAATAGACAGGTCACTAATAGGCTTGGGACTGTTTATTAGAAACAACAACATACATGACGACATAACAGCAACAGAGCTCTCCGGCACCTTCGACGATATGCACGACTCTGGCGAGCTCGACGAGAGGAGATTTGCTGCATCTCCGAAGTACAACAACACAAAATATTCAAATGTGGCGCTACGGACGGCGGCGGAAGTGAGCAAGAGGGTCGGAGTTCAGGGAGCGATGTGATGGCGGATGTAGTGTGTCCCAATAGTATGCATACTGCATTCCCCCTCATCACGTCATCACCGTACTTTACGGTGGTGTAAACACAGTATTTCCCTGTAAGGGCTCATTTATGCTCAAAGTTAAATACGGATCCGGATACGGACGGAGCTTTCTGTCCGTGCTCTGCGTTCATTTCGTCCGTATTTCTGCACGTTTCCATAAAGCTTACGGATACGGGCCAAACGGAGCAGTACCACCGGAAACCATGGGGGCAGTGTTGCTGTCACTACACGATACGTAGCTCTAGTGAGACACGAAGACGAAATAACAATTCAATTTCTCTCATCAGCAGTACTAGAGAAAAGAATTCTCCGCTCTCCAGTCGCAATGTATTTAACGGCCTCACCGACCACTGCCTCCTACAACGCTGCCTCTGTTTTTGTCTTTTGTAAAAGAGGTACATTATCAATATCTCCACAGCAGTCGCCATGTTTGTTTGTGAGTTTGTTGTTGTCATAAACTTTTGACGCTGGGCTGCCTCCTGGTGGATATATTGGTTAACATCCATGCCAACGTAAAGGGCGCATGGAAGTATGTGGGCAGTGACGGTAACATCGTTTGAAACGGACGTATACATATTCATACGTAAAGGGAGCATAAATGAGCCCTAATGGCTGCAGGAGATCATTGTTTCCATTATTCTGTAAATATTCTAGATATAGATGTAAAATGAAAACCATAATAACCAGAACACTCAGTCTCACTCTTTTAGTAGCAGAAGGTTCAGACTTCTGTCTTCCCCGTCATCATGTTGTACGCTCACAATGATGTCATTGCATTATGTTGTGTACGTACCTCACGCAATATGGCGGCAGAGGAATGACAAACACCTTTTCACTCTGCTCAAAAACTAAATGATGAACACAGATCATAGATGGAGAGCTCAGAAATGATTTATACATATAAAAATGTTTTGTGTTTTTATTATGTGAAATCTGTTGAAAAACATCTGATATTTGTTTATATATTTTTGATTACAAAGTTTCAGTTTATTATTTATGACTCATAATCTTTTAGCTCAGGTTGGACAGATTTTATTGATATGACACATTTGAAGATACTCCAGGAAATGACATCACAATAAACAAAAATACCAGCATAGGCCCTGGAGGACCCAAGAGGTTAATCTGTCCAGCTGTCTACAAAGGCAGAGGAACAACTCAGTTTCACTGAACTTTCCTGAATGCATCGTGTGTCTCACAGACAGAGCACTGAAGCTGCTGCTTACACGCAAACATACTAAGCTTCCTGTGTTTCCCTCCAGATACTTAAACATGTGATTAATGGAGCATGTAATCAGTCCTGCCTGTGTTGTTGATGTTTATTGTTTGTTGTTGTTGTTGTTGTTGTTTTAGTGTGGCCTCAGGAGGAGTACATCGTGGAGTATTCTCTGGAGTACGGCTTCCTGCGTCTGTCTCAGAGCACCAGACAGAGACTCAACATCCCTGTCATGGTCGTCACTCTGGGTGAGACGCTCAATTGAAATGACTCTAACACCTGTCTGCATCAGTCACATGACTCTAACACCTGTCTGCATCGCAGTCACATGACTCGAACACCTGTCTGCAACAGTCACATGACTCTAACACCTGTCTGCATCAGTCACATGACTCTAACAATCAATCAATCAATCAATCATTCAATCAATTTTATTTATAAAGCCCAATATCACAAATCACAATTTGCCTCACAGGGCTTTACAGCATATGACATCCCTCTGTCCTTATGACCCTCGCAGCGGATAAGGAAAAACTCCCCCAAAAAAAACCCTTAACGGGGAAAAAAAAACGGTAGAAACCTCAGGAAGAGCAACTGAGGAGGGATCCCTCTTCCAGGACAGACAGACATGCAATAGATGTCGTACAGAACAGATCAGCATAATAAATTAACAGTAATCCCCATGACACAATGAGACACAGAGAGAGAGAGAAAGAGGGAGACAGAGAGAGAGATGCAGGTAACAACAGTAGCTTACAACAACATTAATGAAAGTAATAATATTATAGTTATAGTTCTGGCTACTGTGGTACAATATGTTGAAAGTATGTATTAATATCTGGCAGTATACATGTGTGACAATAGTCATATGTGTATAATAACAGTAGAAGTATGACTAATGACTAATGATGGCAGCAGCAGCAGGAGGCATCTGGCAGGACCATGGCAGCAGCACAACCACACACGTCACGCTGTCCAGGCACCGCTGTGATATGAGTTAATCTGAGAGACAGTGGAGCACAAAGGCTCCGGAGAAGAAGCCGAGTTAGTGACATCCAGAATGGCCGAGTTAGCAAGATGCAGTAATAGAATACGAGAGAGAGGAGAGAGAGAGAGAGAGAGAGAGAGAGAGAGAGAGACCTGTCACACCTGTCTGCATCACAGTCACATGACTCTAAAACCTGTCTGCATCACAGTCACATGACTCTAACACCTGTCTGCATCACAGTCACATGACTCTAACACCTGTCTGCATCAGTCACATGACTCTAACACCTGTCTGCATCACAGTCACGACTGTAAAACCTGTCTGCATCACAGTCACATGACTCTAACACCTGTCTGCATCACAGTCACATGACTCTAAACCTGTCTGCATCAGTCACATGACTCTAAAACCTGTCTGCATCAGTCACATGACTCTAACACCTGTCTGCATCACAGTCACATGACTCTAACACCTGTCTGCATCAGTCACATGACTCTAACACCTGTCTGCATCACAGACACATGACTCTAAAACCTGTCTGCATCACAGTCACATGACTCTAACACCTGTGATATAAACCTGTATAGATCCCATGAAGGACGAGTGTTTTGGCGACGGCTTCAGTCGCTTCCTGCTTGATGAGTTTTTGGGGTATGACGACATCCTGATGTCCAGCGTGAAAGCGCTCGCTGAGAACGAGGAAAACAAAGGTGAAGATACACTGAAAATAAAGACAGAGTTTTGGTTCTTTGAATTCCTCCTTCAGTTACCATACTTGAGTTCCTCTGATCCCCCACTCCAAATACCAAACCCGAGTTCCTCTGATCCCCCACTCCAAATACCAAACCCGAGTTCCACTGATCCCCACTCCAAATACCAAGAGTTCCTCTGATCTCCAACTCCAAATACCAAGCTCGAGTTCCTCTGATCTCCAACTCCAAATACCAAACCCGAGTTCCTCTGATCTCCAACTCCAAATACCAAGCCTGGGTTCCTCTGATCATATACTCCAGTTCCAGAACCACTGTTCCTCTTATGTCCTACTTCACTTACAGAGCCTTAGTTCCTTTAATCCCCCACTCGGATCTCACAGCCTGAGTTCCTCTTCCTGTTGTGAATAAATAACTTGCTCAGGCAGTAACGTTGTGTTGATATTTGAAATTTGAGTCATCAGTAGGTTGGTGATGTCATAATTTGGTTCTCTCCAGGGTTCTTAAGAAACGTGGTGTCTGGAGAACATTACCGCTTCGTCAGCATGTGGATGGCCAGAACCTCGTACCTGGCAGCCTTCGTCATCATGGTCATATTCGTAAGTGAAGAAGTTGTGATGTTTTACAGCAGCTGAATGTTGAAGATGAGATCGCACAGTCAGAGCGTTGCAGGAGAACGTCTGTAAAGAACAAACCAAAACATTTACTTGAGTCATTTATTCATTTGTTTCTGTTCTGTGTTTTCAGACTCTGTCCGTCTCCATGCTGCTCAGATATTCTCACCATCAGATCTTCGTCTTCATCGGTCAGTGTCCTCTCAGACCTCACATCCACTCAGCAGCAGGAGCTCTGACTCCTTTAAGTATCTGACACATGATCAGAACACTGAACCCGTCCAACATGTGTCTGACGCATGATCAGAACACTGAACATTTCAAACATGTCTGACACATGATCAGAACACTGAACATGTCAAACATGTGTCTGACACATGATCAGAACACTGAACATGTCAAACGTGTCTGACACATGATCAGAACACTGAGCAAGTCAAACACGTGTCTGACACATGATTCAATTCAATTCACTTCAATTTTATTTATAAAGCCCAATGTCACAAATCACAATTTGCCTCACAGGGCTTTACAGCATACGACATCCCTCTGTCCTTATGACCCTCACAGCTGATCAGGAAAAACTCCCCAAAAAATCTTTAACGGGGTAAAAACGGTAGAAACCTCAGGAAGAGCAACTGAGGAGGGATCCCTCTTCCAGGACGGACAGACGTGCAATAGATGTCGTACAGAACAGACCAACATGATAAATTAACAGTAATCCATATGACACAATGAGAGAGAGAGCGAGAGAGAGAGAGAGAGAGAGAGAGAGAGAGAAAGAGAGATGCAGGTAATGACAGTAGCTTACAACAACATTATTGAAAGTAATAATGTTATAGTTATAGTTCTGGCTACTGTGGTACAATATGTTGAAAGTATGTATTAATATCTGACAGTATACATGTGTAACAATAGTCATATGTGTATAATAACAGTAGAAATATGACTAATGATGGCAGCAGCAGCAGGAGGCATCTGGCAGGACCACGGCAGCAGCACAACCACACACGTCACGCTGTCCAGGCCACCGCTGTGATATGAGTTAATCTGAGAGACAGTGGAGCACAAAGGCTCCGGAGAAGAAGCCGAGTTAGTGACATCCAGAATGGCCGAGTTAGCAAGATGCAGTAATAGAATACGAGAGAGAGAGAGAGAGAGAGAGAGAGAGAGAGAGAAGGTGCCCGGTGTATTAGAGGGGGGGTCCTCCGGCAGACTAGGCCTAAGTCAGCCTAACTAGGGGCTGGTACAGGGCAAGCCTGGGCCAGCCCTAACTATAAGCTTTATCAAAGAGGAAAGTCTTAAGTCTAGTCTTAAATGTGAAGACGGTGTCTGCCTCCCGGACCGTAACAGGAAGATGATTCCACAGGAGAGGAGCCTGATAGCTGAAGGCTCTGGCTCCTGATCTGCTTTTGGAGACTTTAGGGACCACGAGTAACCCTGCGTTCTCAGAGCGCAGTGTTCTGGTGGGATAATATGGCACTATGAGCTCTCTAAGATATGACGGAGCTTGACCATTTAGAGCTTTATAAGTTAACAGTAGGATTTTAAATTCAGTTCTGGATTTTACAGGGAGCCAGTGCAGAGAAGCTAGAACAGCAGATGAAAAAATGCAGTCCGTGAGGTTTGTTTTAAATGAGAATTAAAAGACAAATCTTGATCAAATGTTACTCCGAGGTTTCTTACGGTAGTGCTAGAGGCCAGAGCAATGCCATCTAGAGAAACTGTGTCATCAGATAAAGAGTCTCTGAGCTGTTTGGGGCCAAGAACAATAACTTCAGTTTTGTCTGAATTTAACATCAGGAAATTGGTGCTCATCCAGGTTTTTATGTCTTTAAGGCAGTCATGGAGTTTAGTTAATTGATTACTTTCTTCTGGCTTCATCCGCATAACAATGGAAATTTATAGAGTGATTTCTAATGATGTTGCCTAAAGCAAGCATATATAGAGTAAATAGGATTGGTCCGAGCACAGAACACTGATATTATCAGAACACTGAACATATGAAACATGTATCTGACACATGATCTAAGTGTTGATCTGGTCTCCGTCTGTCCCCCCTCAGTGGACCTGCTGCAGATGTTGGAGATGAACATGACCATCGCCTTCCCAGCAGCCCCTCTACTCACTGTCATCCTGGCCCTCGTTGGTGAGTCTGTGTCCTGAGAGCTCAGATTGTCGAGGCAGTCAAGTCCCAAGTCGAAACAGTCCCAAGTCATAACTGTCGAGTCCTGGGCAGCTGGTTAGGTTGTGATTAGTTGGAGGTTTTGTGCAGCGTGAAGAGTTAAATATTGACCTTCTGATGTCATTTCCTGTCATCAGGCATGGAGGCCATCATGTCAGAGTTCTTCAACGACACGACAACAGCCTTCTACATCATCCTCATCGTCTGGTTGGCCGACCAGTACGACGCCATCTGCTGCCACACCAACACCAGCAAACGCCACTGGCTGAGGTGAGTCACATGACCAACAGCGTCTCATTTCTGACCACGCCCACAGACACTCCCTCAAGATATTCTTAATTAACTCTTAATTAACCCTGAAACATATCAAACCCATTAATTATCTTAAGATCCTTCATTTTAATTTAAAAATAGACATGAAAAAAACCTTAATTAATAGAGGTAGTAGAGTTTAAGGGTTAATGTCCTGACTTTCACATCAGTGTGAAACATTTAATGATTCTCTTAATGATGAGCTTAAGGTGTTTATAAGTCTGAGGGATTTTGTTTTATGTGATGACTCTTTTTAATTAAATATGAATTATAATGCTGTCAGTATCCAGATGTTTAATGAGTCGACACAGATCTGAATCTCATGAACTGAAACACTCGTGGACCCCAGTGTGGCAAGGGTTTTTATAGGTAAAAACAAAATCCATTAAAGTGAGTGTATTATTTGTGATGTGTTTGTGTTCCTCAGGTTTTTCTATCTGTACCACTTTGCCTTCTACGCCTATCACTACCGTTTCAATGGTCAGTACAGCAGCCTGGCGCTGGTCACCTCCTGGCTCTTCATCCAGGTCAGAACCATCATCATCATCATCCTCGTACATTTTAAAATAAGAGCACTGATGTTAGATTAAAAACTCAGCCCTCAGAGAGTATAAACTTTTTAGTCTGAAAATAATGTGTCAGTGAGGTTCAGGTAACATAATCTGTGTCACATGACCTGTTCCCACAGGATGGAAAGTTTAACAGCGGCAGGAGGGTCGTGGTTTACATATTGCTGTTGAAGTAGATCTAAAATCAGAACCATAACAAACACAACATATGTTCTATTACGTATCTTCTATCACGTTGTACACTCTTAATGATGTCATTTCACTACGTTGGGGGAGTGGGGGAGCCCTTCTGTGTGGAGTTGTGCTCCGACATGTTCTCCCTGTGTCAGCGTGGGTTTCCTCCAGGTGCTCTGACATGTTCTCCCTGTGTCAGCATGGGTTTCCTCCAGGTGCTCTGACATGTTCTCCCCGTGTCAGCGTGGGTTTCCTGCAGGTGCTCTGACATGTTCTCCCTGTGTCAGCGTGGGTTTCCTCCAGGTGCTCCGACATGTTCTCCCTGTGTCAGCATGGGTTTCCTCCAGGTGCTCTGACATGTTCTCCCTGTGTCAGCGTGGGTTTCCTGCAGGTGCTCTGACATGTTCTCCCTGTGTCAGCGTGGGTTTCCTCCAGGTGCTCTGACATGTTCTCCCTGTGTCAGCATGGGTTTCCTCCAGGTGCTCTGACATGTTCTCCCCGTGTCAGCGTGGGTTTCCTGCAGGTGCTCTGACATGTTCTCCCCGTGTCATCGTGGGTTTCCTCCAGGTGCTCTGACATGTTCTCCCTGTGTCAGCATGGGTTTCCTCCAGGTGCTCTGACATGTTCTCCCTGTGTCAGCGTGGGTTTCCTGCAGGTGCTCTGACATGTTCTCCCTGTGTCAGCGTGGGTTTCCTCCAGGTGCTCTGACATGTTCTCCCTGTGTCAGCGTGGGTTTCCTCCAGGTGCTCTGACATGTTCTCCCTGTGTCAGCATGGGTTTCCTCCAGGTGCTCTGACATGTTCTCCCCCGTCTCAGCGTGGGTTTCCTCCAGGTGGTCCCACATGTTCTCCCCATGTCAGCGTGGGTTTTCTCCAGGTGCTCTGACATGTTCTCACTGTGTCAGCGTGGGTTTCCTCCAGGTGCTCTGACATGTTCTCCCTGTGTCAGTGTGGGTTTAATCCAGGTTCTCCGACATGTTCTCCCCGTGTCAGCGTGGGTTTCCTCCAGGTGCTCTGACATGTTCTCCCTGTGTCGGCGTGGGTTTCCTCCAGGTGCTCCGACATGTTCTTCCTGTGTCAGCGTGGGTTTTCTCCAGGTGCTCTGACATGTTCTCCCTGTGTCAGCGTGGGTTTCCTCCAGGTCCTCCGACATGTTCTCCCCGTGTCAGCGTGGGTTTCCTCCAGGTGCTCTGACATGTTCTCCCTGTGTCAGCGTGGGTTTCCTCCAGGTGCTCTGACATGTTCTCACTGTGTCAGCGTGGGTTTCCTCCAGGTGCTCTGACATGTTCTCCCTGTGTCAGTGTGGGTTTAATCCAGGTTCTCCGACATGTTGTCCCCGTGTCAGCGTGGGTTTCCTCCAGGTGCTCTGACATGTTCTTCCTGTGTCAGCGTGGGTTTCCTCCAGGTGCTCCGACATGTTCTCCCTGTGTCAGCGTGGGTTTCCTCTTGGCGCTCCGACATGTTCTTCTCGTGTCAGCGTGGGTTTTCTCCAGGTGCTCTGACATATTCTCCCTGTGTCAGCGTGGGTTTCCTCCAGGTGCTCCGACATGTTCTCCCCGTGTCAGCGTGGGTTTCCTCCAGGTGCTCTGACATGTTCTCCCCGTGTCAGTGCGGGTTTCCTCCAGGTGCTCTGACATGTTCTCCCCGTGTCAGTGCGGGTTTCCTCCAGGTGCTCTGACATGTTCTCCCTGTGTCAGCGTGGGTTTCCTCCAGGTGCTCCGACATGTTCTCCCCGTGTCAGCGTGGGTTTCCTCCAGGTGCTCTGACATGTTCTCCCCGTGTCAGTGCGGGTTTCCTCCAGGTGCTCCGACATGTTCTCCCTGTGTCAGCGTGGGTTTCCTCCAGGTGCTCCGACATGTTCTCCCTGTGTCAGCGTGGGTTTCTTCCAGGTGCTCCGACATGTTCTCCCCGTGTCAGCGTGGGTTTCCTCCAGGTGCTCTGACATGTTCTCACTGTGTCAGCGTGGGTTTCCTCCAGGTGCTCTGACATGTTCTCCCTGTGTCAGTGTGGGTTTAATCCAGGTTCTCCGACATGTTCTCCCCGTGTCAGCGTGGGTTTCCTCCAGGTGCTCTGACATGTTCTCCCTGTGTCGGCGTGGGTTTTCCTCCAGGTGCTCCGACATTTCTTCCTGTGTCAGCGTGGGTTTTCTCCAGGTGCTCTGACATGTTCTCCCTGTGTCAGCGTGGGTTTTCCTCCAGTCCTCCGACATGTTCTCCCAGTGTCAGCGTGGGTTTCCTCCAGGTGCTCTGACATGTTCTCCCTGTGTCAGCGTGGGTTTCCTCCAGGTGCTCTGACATGTTCTCACTGTGTCAGCGGGGTTCCTCCAGGTGCTCTGACATGTTCTCCCTGTGTCAGTGTGGGTTTAATCCAGGTTCTCTGACATGTTCTCCCCGTGTCAGCGTGGGTTTCCTCCAGGTGCTCTGACATGT
Source organism: Epinephelus coioides (assembly GCA_900536245.1). NCBI lineage: Eukaryota > Metazoa > Chordata > Actinopteri > Perciformes > Serranidae > Epinephelus > Epinephelus coioides. The sequence goes on from UNPE01000133.1 coordinate 1,021,572, forward strand.
TCTCCCTGTGTCAGCATGGGTTTCCTGCATGTGCTCTGACATGTTCTCCCTGTGTCAGCGTGGGTTTCCTGCAGGTGCTCTGACATGTTCTCCCTGTGTCAGCGTGGGTTTCCTCCAGGTGCTCTGACATGTTCTCCCTGTGTCAGCGTGGTTTCCTCCAGGTGCTCTGACATGTTCTCACTGTGTCAGCGTGGGTTTCCTCAGGTGCTCTGACATGTCTCCCCTGTGTCAGCGTGGGTTTCCTCCAGGTGCTCCGACATGTTCTCCCTGTGTCAGCGTGGGTTTCCTCCAGGTGCTCCGACATGTTCTCCCCGTGTCAGCGTGGGTTTCCTCCAGGTGCTCTGACATGTTCTCCCCGTGTCAGTGCGGGTTTCCTCCAGGTGCTCCGACATGTTCTCCCCGTGTCAGCGTGGGTTTCCTCCAGGTGCTCCGACATGTTCTCCCCGTGTCAGTGCGGGTTTCCTCCAGGTGCTCCGACATGTTCTCCCTGTGTCAGCGTGGGTTTCTTCCAGGTGCTCCGACATGTTCTCCCCGTGTCAGCGTGGGTTTCCTCCAGGTGCTCTGACATGTTCTCCCGTGTCAGTGCGGGTTTCCTCCAGGTGCTCTGACATGTTCTCCCCATGTCAGTGTGGGTTTCCTCCAGGTGCTCTGACATGTTCTCCCTGTGTCAGCGTGGGTTTCCTCCAGGTGCTCCAGCTTCCTCCCACAGTCCAAAGACATGCAGGTTAATTGGTGACTCTAAATTGTCCGTAGGTGTGGATGTGAGTGTGAATGGTTGTCTGTCTCTATGTGTCAGCCCTGTGATAGTCTGGTGACCTGTCCAGGTGAACCCTGCCTCTCACCCATTGTCAGCTGGGATCGGCTCCGCCCCCCTGTGAACAGGATAAGCGGTTCCAGATGTTGATCGAAAACATCAGATTGTTATGTAATTTTTTTCCTGTGACACGTTTTCAATACTTTAATCAGTGTTTATTGACTCACACAAGTTTTTAGCTGTACAGATTTTCTGTGTATGAACCAATGCAGGAAATGACATCATATAAGCATAAGCATAAGCATAAAGACCAGCGTAGGCCTTGGAGGACTGTTTCTACTGCAGGGTTTAAATGGCTTCCTGTCACTAACATTTTCCTTATCCTCTTCTCCTTCAGCACTCCATGATCTACTTCTTCCATCATTATGAGCTTCCTGCCATCCTGCAGCAGATTCGAATTCAGGAGATGCTGCTGCAGAACCAGCAGGCGGGTCAGGCCAATCAGACGGCCCTGCAGGATAACGCCAACAATAACAACACCGCTGCTGCTGCGGTGGCGACAGCTGCACCTGCCAGCACCACCCAACCAGGACCCAACACCATCCAGCCGGGACCTCACACCGACCCCCAGACCTCCTCCTCTTCCTCCTCCTCCTCTCCTGCATCTGCAGCAGCAGGTGCAGGAGAAGTAAGGGCGGAGCTAAACTGGGTTGCTCAGACGGCCGCCATCATCACTGAAGCTCTGTCCTCCTCCAGCCAGCCCTCTGATGGAGGAGGAGGTGTGTCTGGAGGTCAGGGGTCAGCAGGAGTGGCAGAGGTCAGTGTGGTGGCTGAGTTCTGGATGGGAGGAGGAGGAGGAGGAGGAGGAGGAGCAGCAGCAGGAGGAGGAGCAACAGGAGGAGGAGGAGCAGGAGGTGAAGATCCCAACATTGTTTCAGTTGAAATTAAAAGCACAGCAGGAGGAGCCGATCCTCAAGCCAGCCCTCCTATCAGAGGGCTTCAGGCAGAGGAGGCGGGGCCATCAGAGGCCACACCCCCACAGACAGACTGCCCCCCCTCACAGAGTGCAGGTACAGACTGGGACTGCAGAGCAGCACAGAGCCCGTCCTGAGAGTCCAGGTGTCGTCCTGCTGACATCATCGGTACCTCAGTCTGTCAGCCAATCAGGGTGATTGATCAGTGATCGGTCCGTCACTGACCTCAGATCAGCTGAACCAATCACATTTTATTTCCTGTTTTAAACCAATGTCAGATTGATCAATCAACTGAGTGTGAGGTCAAGACAGAGCGACGCTCCTCAGATGATCAGTCACATGATCAGTCTGACGTCATCGATCCAAAGATTATTCATCTCATTAATAATCTGTCACTTATTGATTAACCAGCTGATTGTTTCAGCTCCAAACGTCCAGTGTGTTGTCTGTCATTCAGGATTACAGATTACAGATTATAACCAGTTGAAACTTCTCCTGGTCAGAATTTCTTCAGTGTTGATTGTTGAGGAGCTGAGTTATTCTCAGAGGTCTCTTCCTCTCAGAAACACACACACCAGCTGATTATGAACACGTGAATGTCTCTATCAAGAGTCAGTGTTTGGTTTGTCCGTTCTGGGCTACTGTAGAAACATGGCGGTGCAACATGGTGATGACGAGGACCTGCTCCCTGTGTAGATATAAACAGCTCATTCACAACCATTCTGACTTTCATCTCAGATTCAATTTAACTCGACACAGAAACTCTTCAGACTTCAGATGATTCGTTCTGTCACTCAGGATGTGACATTTCCTGTGAAGTCATCAAACATGTCGGCTGTTAAAATGTGAGATGTGTGAACAACACAAACAGTGAAACGTGTAAACTTAGAAACCACAAATAAGAAACCTCTGCAGATTCACAGCTTTAACAGATCTCGCACACACCTGAAAACATTTATGAAAATCTTTGTAGCGTTTACGCCTCAGTCACATTTGTTGTGTCGCAGCATCACAATGTTTCAGTCCCATGTTTGTGTCAGTCTTATTTCTTCTTTATTTTTTCTGCGTTCCTCAGAGAACTGTTAACGAGGTCCAACATCAGTGACCACGAGCACTGCTGACTCTTCCCCCTCCGTTAACAGCTCTGATGTAATGATTCTTAAATGTCATTTTTCCTGGGATAATAATGATGACATCATATGGCGAGGCCTCCACTGGTTCCTCCCACCATGTTTGTGATTCTCAGTTCTGTGTCTGCAGCGTTTCTTTTTGTTTCTGTCAGTCTGTTTCATGTCTGTGGACGTCGTTTTATTTTTACAGGCACGTGAACGCACCGTTGACCCGGTCACATGATCTCCAACTCGTCTGTAACTCATCCATTCAATCTGCTGCTGAGACTCTGAATGAGTCACCTGATAACCAAGTCACATGTTCACACTCACTGCAGCTCCAAACATGGATTAATCCACCGCTGAAAATAGTCCCCGTCTGTTTGTGATCAGCTGATTGATGACATCAGTGATCAATCTATTGATTAGTGTTTTTAAAGGTCTTCAGTAGGAACCAATGAGAGCTCAGAGACACAGACAGGAAGTCAGTGACATTTAGAAACACACTGGACCGATCATTTAAATCACTCGACGCATGTCGACCCCTCATGATGGACCCTGATGATCAGTTATTGATCAGCTGTGATCGATCAGCCCTGATTCTGACAGACTGAAGCACAGCCTCTGAACTGTGTTGCTTTCTGTTTCCATCAACTTTTATTTTGAAGACAAAGACTCTGACAACAGGAAGTGGTTTTGGAGCATCGCGGCGGTCGGACTGATCAATCAGGACTTTTTGTCAGAATGGATGCCTTATCAATAATCCTCAGACTGTCAGCAGCGGAGTGAACTGATTGATTGTGCAATATGATGCCAGCTATGTCACACCTCAGGCCCCGCCTCCTGCTAGAGGGAGTGGCCTGTCACTGTGATGCGTTCAGGGGTTGGGAGGCAGAAACTGCCGGTGCTCTCACAGTGACAGGTCTGCAGGTGCGTTCAGGTACTGCCTGTCAGCTCGTAGATGTGAGTGTCAGTTGTGTGGTGATGCTGACCTCAGATCTGTTTCCTGCTGTTGTTACGTCACTTCCTGCAGGAAATAATCACTTCTTTTTCTTAATTCAAACATTGTTCAACAAAGTCAAAGTCAGGTCAGATCAACAACACGTAAACACACTTAAACAAACAACATGTCCAGGCGAAAGGCTCAGAGATGAATCCTCACACACACACACACACACACACACACACACACACACACACACAGAAACACACACAGGATGTTTATATCACAATCATGCTGACACGTCAGACGCCAGGTCACAAGTCGTTTCAGGACGACGATCCTTTTAGAAATGTTCAGAGACTGAAGGAGTAGACAGAGTACAGAAGGTTGATCAGACATGTGTTTGATCAGTGATCGATTAATCTGGTATCCATGGCGACTTGAAATCTGAGTCCAACTTTGTTATTCCTGTAGCGGTCATATGATCCCCTGAGCGCACCATGGACCAGCTGATCAGCTGCTCGTCTGTGAAGATGATGGAGCCTAAGGTGTGACATCAGCATCAGAGCCAGAACCTGAACCAAACCGATTTTGGGGGAGGGGTGGGTGTTCTTGGTGCCTCTCTGCTGGATGACTGTAGCCTGAACTCATCACACAATATTTAACTGCCCAGTAAAACCAGTGCACAACAAAAACTGTTTGCACACAAACTGTGTGAGTGTGACTTCTTCCAGTCTGAGTGACAGAAAATAGTTTATCAAAAGGTAAAATGTCCGAAAATATGTCGATTTGTCGTTATAAAATAAATTCCACTTTATTTATAAAGGTCAAAATCACAGAACAGATGAACATAATAAATGTACAGTGAGACATGGAGAGAGACAGAGAGAAGCAGGACAGACAGTGATAACAACATGTACAAGAACATTAATGTTAGTCATCATATTATAATAATAATAATTGTGGTATGATATGTTGTAAGTATATAAATTAATATATGATAGTATGTATATATATTAATATCTGATAGTACACATGTGTGACAATAATCATGTGTATAATAACAGTAGAAGTATGACTAATGATAACAGCAGTAGGAGGCATCTGGCAGGACCACGGCAGCAGCACAACCACACACGTCACGCTGTCCAGGATGAGCTGCCAAACCACCTGTGAGACTTGGACATGGGGCCAAGTTAGTGACATGATGAAAAATTATAAAAAAGAAATCATAGGGACGTCGGTAGAGTAGTAGATAGTGCCAGCACGCCACGTACGGAGGCACTGCCTCGCTGCAGCGGCCAGGGGTTCGAATTCGGCTCGCGGCCCTCTGCTGCATGTCAGTCCCCACTCTCTCTCAGTCTCCCCATTTCACTCTCTGTCCTGTCATTAAAGACAAAAAAGCCCACAAAAATAAAAAAAAAGGAAAAAAGATTATACTATAGTATGTCGAAACCTAGAGCACTCGGAGAGTTCAGATCTCTGCCAAGCAGCTTGGATTTCCCGCCATTTTATTATTTTATTATCCACTTCGCTTCAACCGATCACCAAAATTTTATCATCTGTTTCTTGTCCCATTATCAACCTTTCCTGAAAATTACATCAAAATCCACTCAGAACTTTTCGAGTTATTTTGCAGACAAACAGACAAACGCCGGTGAAAATATAACCTCCTTGGTGGAGGTAAAAAGTGATAAACACGTCATAGTATAGTATGTCGAAAAAGATAATAAAAAGGTCATAGTATAGTATGGCGAAAATAGTGATAAAAACATCGTAGTATAGTATGGTGAAAATAGTAATAAAAACATCATAGTATAGTATGGCGAAAATAGTGATAAAACCATCATAGTATAGTATGGTGAAAAATACTGATAAAAACATCATAGTATAGTATAGCGAAAAATAGTGATAAAAACATCATAGTATAGTATGGCAAAAAATACTGATAAAAACATCATAGTATAGTATAGCGAAAAAGAGTGATAAAAACATCATAGTATAGTATGGCGAAAATAGTGATAAAAACATCATAGTATAGTATGACGAAAAGGTAATAAAAACATCATAGTATAGTATAGCGAAAAACAGTGATAAAAACATCATAGTATAGTATGGCGAAAATAGTGATAAAAACATCATAGTATAG
>UNPE01000133.1:1032500-1147500 GCA_900536245.1 Epinephelus coioides
GTCATAGTATAGTATGTCGAAAAAAGTGATAAAAAAGTCATAGTACAGTATGTCGAAAAAAGTGATAAAAACTTCATAGTATAGTATGTTGAAAAAAGTGATAAAAAAGTCATACTATAGGTTGTCGAAAAAAGTGATAAAAACGTCATAGTATAGCATGTCGAAGAAATTAAAAAAAATGTCATGGTATGGCATGTTGGAAAAAAGTGATGAAAAAGTCATAGTATAGTATGTCGAAAAAAGTGATAAAAACTTCATAGTATAGTATGTCGAAAAAAGTGATAAAAAAGTCATAGTATAGTTTGTCGAAAAAAGTGATAAAAACGTCAAAATATAGTTTTGTATGTCAAAAAATGTGATGAAAACGTCAAATGTCAAAAAAATACGACAAAAACGTCATAGTATAGTATGTCGAAAAAAGTGATAAAAACGTCATAGTATAGTATGTCGAAAAAAGTGATAAACATGTCATTGTATAGCATGTCAAAAAAAGCTTTAAACACGTCATAGTATAGTATGTTGACAGAAGTGTTTCAAAACATCATAGTATAGTATGCCGAAAAAAGTGATAAAAACGTCATAGTATGTCGAAAAAAAGTTTTAAACACGTCATAGTATAGCATGTCGAAAAAAAGTTTTAAACACGTCATAGTATAGTATGTCGAAAAAAGTGATAAAAACGTCATAGTGTAGTATGTCGGAAAAAGTGATAAAAACGTCATAGTATAGTATGTCGAAAAAATGCAATAACGTCATATGTTGAAAAAATTGACAAAAATGTCATAGTATAGTATGTCGAAAAATGCGACAAAAACGTCAAATGTCGAAAAAATACGACAAAAAGCTCATAGTATAGTATGTCGAAAAAAGTGATAAAAACGTCACAGTATAGTATCTCAAAAAAAGTGATAAACATGTCATAGTATAGTATGTCGAAAAAAGTGATGAACACGTCATAGTATAGTATGTCGAAAAAATTGAAAAAATATCGTAGTATGTTGAATAAAAGTGATAAACACGTTATTGTATAGTACGTCGAAAAAAGTGATAAAAAACGTCACTGTATAGTATGTCAATTTTTTTTTTAAACATGTAATAGTAGTAGTGAAAACCTCCTTTGAGAAGCAACTAAATGCAAAGGTGGACAACCTGCGTGATTCGCTGGAAAAACTGGTGATTGAAAACAGAGATTGCTTGAAAGCTGAACTTGCTCAGAGAACAAAGGAAATCCAGGAGAACTTGGACATGGAGATTGGTCACATGGTGGCCCGACTTGAGCAAGTGGAAGCTAGAATCAATAGGGCTGGAAGTAAAGAAAACGCTCCCTATGACCCTGATGTATCCATCATCATCTTTGGCCTGCACTACGAGGAGGGCGAGGATGTCACGGAGCTGGTTAAAGAACTCCTCACTGAAGGACTTCAGTGGGACAGTCCCCGCAGTATCGTGGCTGCTGAGCGGCTGAAAGAGAGGGGTGGACGGCCCGGTGTTATTAAAGTGGAGCTCGGTTCTGTCCAGGATAAAGTGGATGTGTTGCGTAAAAAATAAGGGCTGAAAAGCAACGAGAAGTTTCAAAGTGTTTATATCTGTTCAGCTAAGACACATACCGAACGGCTGATTGAGCTAAATTTCAAGACTTTATTAGAGGAAATACCCCTTTATGTCACGGGGAATGGGAGAGTAAAGAGGCGCTCTACCCCCGGTGTGGAAGACAGCCGAGATGGGGGGGTGCAGAGGCGGCGTGCGGACAACTGAAGTTCATCTGCCCAGCCTGTAAGTCCCGAACAATTTACTCTTGTACACTGGAATTTAAATGGATGGACGGTCCTGAACTATGAGCTTAGGCTCGTGTTATTATTGAGTTTTGATCCGGACTTTATTTCTCTTAATGAGTCTCACTTAACTGGATCTCAAAATATTGACATTGATGGAGATACCTGGTATGGCCATAACAGGAAAACTCATATCAAAGCACCCAGAGGTTCGGGGGGGTGTGGGTATTTTGGTTAAAAATAAAATCTTTAGTTCATACAGTGTAAGTGTAATTGATAAATCTATCGATGGGTTAATCGGTTTAAAATTTACGCACTTAATGACAGAATACTGTTTTATAATTTTTTCATGCTATCTCCCCCCTGAAGGTTCAGTATGGGCTGATCCGTATGGTTTATATAATCAGTTACTGATTCAGGTATATATATAATTTGAAGCCGATGCTGTTTATGTGTGTGGTGATTTGAATTCTTGAATAGGGCATCTGGAGGACTGTATTAATGAGATAGATATAGATATTCCACCCAGAGTTATTTTAGATAACGTAATAAATAAACGGGGAAATGTTGGTGGAATTTTTGAGGGACTCCAAATGTTGTGTATTAAATGGACGGATACCTGGTAAAAACAATTATACCTCAATATCAGTAAAAGGGAGAGCTGTGGTTGATTATTTGATAACTCCACATCATTGTTTAAACGGTTTTTACCCAGTTTATAGGCAAACTGTCTCAAGTACATTACCAAAAAGAAAATGATGAATGGTATGATGAATTTTGTGAGTATGTGTGTAATGTGCCTGAAGTTTGTAGTAGGTCAATTCCTGGGAGGAATGGTGGATGTGTAAGGAAACCCAAACCTTATTGGAATGAACAACTGAAAATACTGTGGAAGGAGATGAGGGAGGCGGAAAAAAGTTTTCTAAGATGTGATAGCTTGAATATGAGGGAAAAACAGCAGTTAAAAAATGAATTTAAAATTAGACAACAAACTTTTGATAAAAAATTGCGGGCCTGCAAAAGAAATTATGAGAGGGGTCAAGCATTAAAAATAGAGCATATGCAAACAAGTAACCCTCAGGTGTTTTGGAGCTTAATAAATAATCTGGGCCCCCAAAAAATTCAAAAAATTCCAATGGAAATTCTGTTGGAAGATGGATCCTCAGTTTCTGTTATTGACTTTGTTTTGAAAAAATGGGAAACTGATTTTGGTTCCTTATTTTCGGGAGGTGATTGCCCAGTAGAGTGGGATAATTGTTTTCTTGCAGGGAAAATTATTCAGAAAAATATGATGGAAACTCATATGCAACAGGAGTCCTATATTGAAAATAAACATTTAAATGTGAGCATTACAGAAGAGGAAGTCAAGAGTGCAATTAGTAGACTCAAAGTGAGGAAAGCCACAGGTGTTGATAACTTATCAAATGAAATTTTGAAATTACCTTGTTTATTTTACATTTTATTTAATCTTTTCTCCATTTGTTTTGACTATGGTTTTCTTCCCTTGGTTTGGCAGAAATCTATTATAAAACCAATCCCTAAGTCTAAAAACAATGTTCCCAGAATCCCCATGAACTATAGGGGGATAAGCCTTTTAAGCTGTGTGTATAAAATCTATTCCAGTGTTTTAAATGAGCGACTGATGCTATTTTTGGAAATGTTTGGTTTATTAGCTGATGAACAAAATGGCTTCCGTAAGAAAAGAGCATGTATTGACCACATATATTCTTTATTTACTATAGTTCATGCTAGAATACAAGAAGGGGGATCTGTTTTTCGTTGTTTCATTGATTTTCGCAAAGCTTTTGATTGTATTCACCACGGTCTTCTTAGCTTTAAATTATTAAATATTGGAATAGATGGTAAATTTTACAAGGCACTAAAAGCTCTTTATCAGACCCCAGTGGCTTGTGTGCAGGTTAATCAGTATAGAACGGGCTGGTTCCCAACTCCATCTGGTGTCAAACAGGGAGATGTACTCTCTCCCACCTTGTTTGCCATTTATATAAATGATCTTGTATTAGAAATCAAGCACACAGCCATAGGGGTCAGATTGGGTGACCTTACGGTTGGCTCTCTTCTGTATGCTGATGATTTAGTCCTCCTCGCAGAGTCTGAAAATGAGCTCCAAATGTTATTAGATGTTGTATATAACTGGTGTGGGAGATGGAGGTTGAGGATAAACGAAGATAAAACTCAGGTTGTGCATTTCAGGAAGAAGGGACAGGTGCAGTCCAATTTCACTTTTTCTTGTGGGTCAGCACCTTTATCCTACACTAGGTTGTATAAATATCTGGGGTTTACGTTAGATGATCATCTCACACTTATAAATGGGGATAAATGTTTTGTCGGACTCTGCGGGCCCTGGGAGCCGTCCTTAATAAGGTTAAGTTTTGCAGGGATCTTGGCTATAAAACCTACACTCAGCTGTTTAAATCTTGTGTTTGTCCTATTTTAGATTATGGTGCAGGAGTTTGGGGTTATGGAAAATGTATAAAGTGTGAAGCGGTACAGAACAGAGCCATGCATTGTTTTCTGGGTGTGCATAAATTGGCCCCAATACTTGCATTATGCGGTGACATGGGTTGGGAGCCATGTGAGGTGACATGGTGCGATTGTAGAACAGGTTGATCAATATGCCTGATAATAGATTTACTAAATAAATTTTTTTATGGGATCTCTTAAACAATTATTCTTGGGCCAAGCAGCTTGAAAAATAATTTGGTATGGCTGGTCTTCAATATGTATATAGAAATAAATTGTCTTGTTCTGTCAGTCAAATTAAAAGAGTATTATTTGAAAATTATAAACAAAAATGGTCAGAAGAAGTTCAGTGTAAACCAAAACTGAGAACATATTGTCTGATCAAAGGTAATTATGGCCCAGAGCACTATGTCACCCTCAACCTAACCAGAGCTCAGAGGTCAGTTTGTGCCCAGCTGAGGTGTGGTATTCTGCCTCTGGCTCTAGAAACTGGACGTTTCCATTCGATCCCTGAGGAAGACCGAAAGTGTTGTTTGTGTGATCTGGGAGAAATTGAAAATGAATTTCACTTTTTGTTTTACTGTCCTTTGTATCACGACCATAGGCAAAGGCTTTTCTGTAAAATTTTATCTGAAGATGGACCGGATTTGTTTTCAATGTCTGATGAAGGCAGACTCCACTATTTATTTTCAGAAAAGGTATTCCTATTAGCTAAGTTCATCCAAAATGCATATGAGCAGCGTAGGAGTACATTATATCAATCAATCAATCAATTTTATTTATAAAGCCCAATATCACAAATCACAATTTGCCTCACAGGGCTTTACAGCATACGACATCCCTCTGTCCTTATGACCCTCACAGCTGATAAGGAAAAACTCCCCAAAAAACCCTTTAACAGGGAAAAAAAACGGTAGAAACCTCAGGAAGAGCAACTGAGGAGGGATCCCTCTTCCAGGACGGACAGATGTGCAATAGATGTCGTACAGAACAGATCAGCATAATAAATTAACAGTAATCCGCATGACACAATGAGACAGAAAGAGACAGAGACAGAGAGAGAGAGAGAGAGAGAGAGACAGAAAGAGAGATGCAGGTAATGACAGTAGCTTACAACAACATTATTGAAAGTAATAATATTATAGTTCTGGCTACTGTGGTACAATATGTTGAAAGTATGTATTAATATCTGGCAGTATACATGTGTGACAATAGTCATATGTGTATAATAACAGTAGAAGTATGACTAATGACTAATGATGGCAGCAGCAGCAGGAGGCATCTGGCAGGACCACGGCAGCAGCACAACCACACACGTCACGCTGTCCAGGCACCGCTGTGATATGAGTTAATCTGAGAGACAGTGGAGCACAAAGGCTCCGGAAAAGAAGCCGAGTTAGTGACATCCAGAATGGCCGAGTTAGCAAGATGCAGTAATAGAATATAAGAGAGAGAGAGAGAGAAGGAGAGAAGGTGCCCGGTGTATTATAGGGGGGTCCTCCGGCAGACTAGGCCTAAGTCAGCCTAACTAGGGGCTGGTACAGGGCAAGCCTGAGCCAGCCCTAACTATAAGCTTTATCAAAGAGGAAAGTCTTAAGTCTAGTCTTAAATGTGGAGACGGTGTCTGCCTCCCGGACCGTAACAGGAAGATGATTCCAAAGGAGAGGAGCCTGATAGCTGAAGGCTCTAGCTCCTGATTATATGTATTATATGTATGAAACACTATTACCACCTAACATCAATATGTATGTAGGTGAGAAATGTCCATGGGTATGTATGTGTGTATATATATGTATATGTGTGTAGGTGGGTGGATGCATATATGAAAGCATTATTTCCTGTGCTTTCCTTTTGGTTATGTTGTTCGGCTCCTTCATGTCGATTTAAGTGTCTTGTAAGCCCATGAGGGCTGGGCACCTTTGGTGTATGACACTTGGAAATAAATAAAATAAAAAAATGAAAAAAAGTATGGTATGTCGAAAAAAAAAGTGTTTCAAAACATCATAGTATAGCATGGCAAAAAAGTTTTAACTACGTCATAGTATAGTCTGCCTAAGAAGGTGATGAAAATGTCATAGTATAGTATCTCAAAAAAAAGTAATAGACACATCATTGTATACTATGGCGATAAAGGACATGAAAACATTATAGTATGTTGAAAAAATTGAAAAAACGTCATAGTATAGTATGTTGAATAAAAGTGATAAACACGTCATAGTATAGTATGTTGAAAGGAGTGTTTAAAAACATCATAGTATAGTATGTCGAAAAAGTTTTAACCACGTTATAGTATAGTATGTTGAAAAAAGTGTTTAAAAACAGCATAGTATAGTCTGCCTAAGAAGGTGATTAAAATGTCATGGTATTGTATCTCAAAAAAAAGTAATAAACACGTCATTGTATAGTATGGCGATAAAGGACATGAAAACGTCATAGTATAGTATGTCGAAAAAAGTGATAAACACGTCATAGTATAGTACCTCAAAAAAATGGAAAAACGTCATAGTAGTATGTTGAATAAAAGTGATCAATACGTCATAGTATAGTATGTCGAAAAAGTGATAAAAACGTCATAGTATAGTATGTTGAAAAAATGCAATGAAAATGTCATGTCGAAAAAATCGACAAAAACATCATAGTGTAGTATGTCGAAAAAAGTGATAAAAACGTCAAATGTTGAAAAAATACGACAACAACGTCATAGTATAGTATGTCGAAAAAAGTGTTAAACACGTCATAGTATAGCATGTCGAAAACAGTGATAAAAACCTTCATAGTGTAGTATGTCAAAAAAAGTGATAAAAACATCAAAGTATAGTATGTAGAAAAATGCGATAAAAACGTCAAATGTTGAAAAAATACGTCAGAAACCTCACAGTATAGTATATCGAAAAAAGTGATAAAAACGTCATGGTATAGTATGTCAAAAAAATGTGATAAAAACATCATATGTCAAAAAAAAAGATAAAAACATCATAGTGTAGTATGTCGAAAAAGTGATAAAAACGTCAAAGTATGGTATAGTACGTCCAAAAATGCAATAAAAACGTGAAATGTCAAAAAAATATGACAAAAACCTCATAGTATAGTATCTCAAAAAAAAAGTAATAAACACGTCATTGTATAGTATGGCGATAAAGGACATGAAAACATTATAGGATAGTATGTTGAAATAAAGTGATAAAAATGTCATAGGATGTTAATAAAGTGATAAACACGTCATAGTATAGTCTGTTGAAAAAATGCGATAAAAACGTCATATGTCGAAAAAATCGACAAAAACGTCATAGTGTAGAATGTCGAAAAAAGTGATAAAAACGTCATAGTATAGTATGTTGAAAAATGTGATAAAAATATCGTAGTATAGTATGTGGAACAAATGCAATAAAAACGTCATAGTATAGTATGTCGAAAAAAGTAATAAAAACGTCATAGTGTAGTATGTTGAAAAATGCGATAAAAACGTGAAATGTCAAAAAAATACGACAAAAACCTCATAGTATAGTATGTTGAAAAAAGTTATAAAAATGTCATAGTATATTATCTTGAAAAAAGTGATTAAAAACGTCATAGTATAGTATGTCAAAAAAATGCGATAAAAACGTTATATGTCGAAAAAATTTGACTAAACCGTCATAGACTAGCATGTCAAAAAAAAGTCTTAAACACGTCATAGTATAGTATGTCGAAAAAAGTGTTTCAAAACATAATAGTATAGCATGTTGAAAAAACGTGATAAACACGTCATAGTATCAGTCTCTGCAGTAGAATTTGATGGTCAATAGTTTCAAACGCTGCACTAAGATCTAATAAAACAAGTACAGACACAAGTCCTTTGTCTGAAGCAATCAGAAGGTCATTTGTAATTTTAACTAGAGCTGTCTCAGTGCTATGATGCACTCTAAATCCTGACTGAAATTCCTCAAATAAATTATTATCATGGAGAAAATCACACAGCTGGTCTGCGACTACTTTCTCAAGGATCTTTGACATAAAGGGAAGATTAGATATTGGTCTATAGTTGGCTAACACCTCTGGATCCAGGGTGGGCTTTTTTAGTAGAGGTTTAATTACAGCTACCTTAAAAGACTGTGGTACATAGCCTGTTAATAAGGATATATTGATCATATCTAATATATGAGTGTTAACTAAAGGAAAGACCTCCTTAAGTAGCCTAGTTGGGATGGGGTCTAAGAGACACATTGATGATTTAGATGAAGAAATCACTGCTGTCAATTCTTGAAGAGAAATTGGAGAGAAGCAATCTAAATATATATTAGGTTCTACAGCTGTGTTTGAGGTTAGATAGGTACTATCTGAGGACAGGAGGTCATGAATTTTGCCTCTAATAGTTAGAATTTTGTCATTAAAAAAACTCATCAAATCATCATTTTTAAGGTTCCTTAATGACAGAGAATCTGAGGAGTTGGTTTAGTTAACTTTAATCTTTCTCATACAACATAAAGTGATGTCACTTTTCTCTACATGAAGAACTTATTGCATCGACAGTGACTCTTCTGTTGAATGTGGATCTGCAGAGTCGGCAATTTTTTAATCCTTTAAGGTTCTCGTCAGTTCTCTGATGTTTGTTGGTTAGCAGAGCCACTGCACTGCTGCGTTCAGCCTCATAGGAAGTCCTGTTTCTACGTCACCAGAATCACAAATGTTCCTGAAGCCACGTCCACGTGTCAGCATCACAGCGGCCATTTTAAACAGTCTGAGGAGGAAACGGAGTGAAGACACAGGAACAGGACCAAACAGCTGCTTTAATGATGCAGGAATTAATTTAAACCTTTTTGTTTTCTTACCAAATATATAAAAATATGCCTCTGACTTCTCTCAGGACTTTTTTTTAACAATATTTCTGTTGTTATCAAATGTGTTGACAAAACAAATCTGATGGTGGTGAAAAGGAAAACAGTTACATGTGGTGTCCATCAGGGCTGCATTCAGGGTCCTTTGCTATTCTGGGTATACATCAAGGTTTTGTAAATGTTAGTAAAATGACATCTTCACTGTCTGACTTCCTGTTTGTGGCCCTGAGAATCTGACTAATTACAAAACAAGAACCCCCTAAAATCTCCTTTACTAGCCCTTAAATTAACCCTGAAAAAATAATACAATAATTACAACTAATTTAAGGGCTTCATGACTTTTCCAAAGGATTTAAGTTAAAAAGTTTCAGCTGATTTTAATTTAATTATTCCTCAGTCAGATATTTAACAGGTTCACAGGATCAAATCAGACTTTTAAAATGTTTTTTTTTTATTTACATGTGAACATTACAGATAAACTTGAACTGATTTATGATGATACATAATATACTGCTCCGTATAAATGGTCCAAGTAAAATTAAAAAAAACAAAACAACGAAAAAACCTTACCCGTATGCATCGAATGGCATCATTAAAAACCTCGTCCTCTGACTGATCTGTTAAACCTGGTAAATATCGTACATGTGACATCAGTTTGGATTCATCGTATAGTCACATTTATTTATTAACGGTACAAACTCTCAGTTTGCCTGTAGGACGTCATGGAGACCATCAGTCTGTCACTTCCTGTGGAACATCAATAACAGATTCTGTGACAGTGAAGTCTTGAAAAACTGTCTGAAACTACGACATCACTGACCCAGATCTGTCCACTTAGGTTCAACTTTGGCATTTCATAATAAAATCCTTTCAATAGTTCAAAATGGCCGCTGTGTAAAGTGGGTCATGTGACCTGTGCAGAGAGCATCACCTCCTCTGATTGGTCAGTCTGCTGTGGAGAGGCCGGACTTTGGACAGGACTTTGTGGGGCGGGTCCGTCATGGTCGTCACACACTTTGTGTTGGCAGGGAAAGGTGTTACCGGGACGACAGTGGATGGGGTGTTGGTTGGGGCAGCGGTGGAGGAGGCGTTGGGCAGGGCATTGGATGAGGTGGTGGTGGGTGGAGCACTTGGTGGGATATCAGAGGATGAGCCGTTAGTTGGGGCGATGTTGGATTGGGCGTTGGATAAGGTGATATTGGATGGGGCGTTGGTTGAGGCGGTGTTGGGTGGAGTTCCTGTCGTTGGTGTTGTGGTTGTTGTCGTTGTGCTAACTGCAGACTGGTTGCTGGTCACAGCGGCAGCAGGTTTGGTCAGAGTGGTCTGAATCTCCGCCCTCCTGGCTAAAGCTGTCCTCAACCTCTCCCTCATCTGTTCGATCTCCTCCTGCAGCTCCTGCAGCTCGCCAGGCCGGGGGGGTACCACGGCTACAGGGGGCAGGGCCGCGGCTGGGGATGGGGCCGCCGCTGCAGGAGTGGGGGCTACAGCGGCAGGTGGAGGTGCAGAGGTTTTGGGTTTGGCAAAGGAGGAAGCAGAAGAGGATGATGATGAGGGCAGGGAGAGCACCAGACTGGCCAGTGATGCCGCTGGTCCTCCGTTCTCACACAGTTTGCTGTTTGGCCCCGCCTTCGGCTTGGCTGGTCCCTCCCCCTCAGGCTTGGCCCAGCCTCCTTTGGCTTCAGAGGTGGCGATGCGGGCAAGCAGGCGGCGGGTGTTGAGGGTCTCCAGGTTGAAGTGGACTCGTTTGAAGTCTCGTGCATCTTTAGGAATGGCGGCCGTGGCAGCGGTAGCAGCTTCCTTAATGGCCTCGTTGTTCCACTTGGCGGAGGCTCCGGGGCGTGGGGCGCGGGGGGGGCCAGTGGTGGGCTGAGGCTTCTGCAGGTTACAGCTGAACGGAAACAAAGAAAGATGATGTTTAACAGAACCGTTTGATCCAGTCAGAAGCTCTGGAACATGTGGACGATGACATCATTACCTGTTTAGTCTTGAATCTGACATCTGAACACACTGAGGTTCTAATTTACATGTTTACATTAAAACGATTCTCCTTGGGGCGTCGGTGGTTTAGTGGTAGTGCAGGTGCCCCATGTAGAAGGCTATTGCTGCAGTGGCCCGGGTTTGACTCCAGCCTGTGGCCCTTTGCTGCATGTCTCTCCCTCTCTCTCCCCCTCTCACACTTCACTATCCTATCAATTAAAGGCAAAAAATGCCCATAAAAATATCTTTAACAAAAAAAAAAGATTCTCCTGTGACATCACTGATGACATCACCCCAGTGTTAATTTTGTCAACTAAAACTTAAACGAAACCTTTTCGTTGACGACCCTTTATTCCGTGACTAATTTGTGACGAGAACGTAAATTTAATAAGTACTGACAACAAAAACTAAATGGAAATTATGAAGTGAAAAGTAAAAACGTAACGAAAAAGCTGACGCTGGCCGGCCTGACAGTCTGGACTACAACCATCCTCAATGCCTTGATTGTTTTCCTTTTCAATCAATTAATTCAATTAATTATCTTAACTCAAATTCAAACTCTCAGTCTGTCTTTCTGATTGGATGACCGCCTTCCGCGCGGTGGCGGTGCACGTCCAGTTTTGCCACACAGAAGCCTTGGCTCCACAGCGGGAAGCCGGGAACAACAACGCCTGTAAAACTCTGTAAAAGTACACCAAAGCATACATTTTCATTTCCATATTTATTTGAAAATGAAACCATTCATACGGTCAATAAAAAAACATTTCGTTAATAATAAAAAATGAATGTAATCTCAACAGTGACCGCGCCAACCGGCGGGACTGCGGCTGAACCGCACCCAATGTTCATTCATTCATTTAATCGCGTGTTCAATGTGTGTGTGTGTTAGTATATCAGAGAGGAGGAGTATCAATTAAAAAAAAGTTTCCACTAATTATTTCGGTGTTTATTTCTTTTATTCTTAAGGTTTTTTTCATTAGAATGCGTAATATAGCCAACAATATTATAGACCAAAAGTTAATCTAATTTATTATTGTAGAATGTATTTAGCAAATCACCACTTTCAACTGGAGACACGGCGCAGCATGGCATTATAAAAAGCCGACAAATAGTGTTAATTAATTGACATGAGACATTGGAGAGGTTGTCAGTCCTATTCTATAGCCTGTAATACTTTTTTTTATTTTAGCATAACTTCTCCAAAATTACTCAAAAATGCATTTTTTGTGTGCTTCTGAGCACACGGGCAGCATAAACAATGAAGTTACATATTATGGTCTGGCAGACGGTGCAGCGCTTGGAGGGGCGCTGTAATCCTGGCGGTCCTAGTGTTAACAAACACTGAATTAAAATGGGCATAACAGTTAAGCTGTTATGATCTTCTTTTGATGTCTTAAGAGGACTGCAGCTTTATTCTTGTAGGTTGTGAGTCATTTGTTGTACAAATATATAGAAAATAAACAAGAACCTGTGAAGGACATGATTATGTATTGCACTTTTTCTGACAAGCCTTAGACATTCATTTTTATTATACAAGAGTAATATGGTACAATCTTATTTTAAATGACTGAACACACAGTTAAGGGTATGCAGTTTTTACTACCATGACAAACATCTTTTTGCAAAATCTATTACAGTATAACAAAACAGTCAAATTACGTCAAAAGACTAAAATGAGACTAAAACTAAAACTGATTTCCACTGAATAAACTTTAACTAAAATAAAACAAAACCAAAAGACTAAAATGTGACTTTAACTAAATCCAGTCTTTGGTGAGTGACTAAGACTAAAATGAAATAAAAAATTCTTGTCATAATTAACACTGCATCACCCACAAGACAAACCTTTTCTCTTTCTCGGCTCGCTGTTTCTTCACATCTTCGTACGTCATGTTCAGAGCTCGATGGATTTTCTGTCGGACACACAAACACATCAGATTTCAATTCTGTCAGTGGGAACACAAGAGACCGATAAATGAGCTGTTGGTTCTGACGTCTGGTTCCTCTGATCTGTGATCTCTGAGGCCTCGGACTGTAAACACCTCAACGCTTCCTCTGCACCCCCTTAGAACTCTGTAGAACTTTTTAAACCCCCTTAACACTTTCTCTTAACCTCCTGACAGCCCACCAGAACTCCTTAAACTTCTCTGAACTTCTTCTGCACCTCCTTAGAACCCGTCAGAACCTCCTTGAGTTCCTGTGACCTTAAAACTGCCATTTGATGGTTCTGTTGATCTGAACACACACACACACACACTCTGAGTCTCACCTGTGACGTGTGCAGCCAGTACTTGAGGTTCTGTCGGCGGCGGATGTGTGGCAGGATGAGTTGGTAGAAACCGTGTTCACCTGCCAGAGTCAGCAAAGCTCCGCCCACTCCAACGCACAACAACACGAAGAGTCCTGAAAAGTGACTGATTCCCATCTGAAGAGTCTGACACAGAGGAAGAGGAGGAGGAAGAGGAAGAAACCGGCTAACATTAGCTAATCATCAGTAAACACAGAGTCCAACGTTCTATGTGGACACACTGAGATGTTGATCTGATGATGGCGACAGATGAAATGTCAGAAGATACAAACTTAACACACAGACAGACGGATGGACAGTATCTTACATGTCAAAATAATGAGAAGATGATGAAGACATGGGCCTCTAGTTTCCCGGCACGGCGCAGGGTGGCGAACCCCGCGCAGAGCTAGTTTCAAGCAGCGCAACCTGAGGCGTGCTCAGTTTGGTAGTTCAGTCAGACAACTGTGGATTAAATTTAACATTTATATTGAGCATAAATATTGCATACTGAAGCAGAGCATAAATAGTTTTAGCATGGCTGGAGCAAGTTTGGCGTCAGGCTCTATCTCAGTTTATTCATTCCCTGAAAATGATCTGTATGACAGACATTACAGGGAATGAATAGCAGACCCCCAGATGGGGATCCTGGAAATAGAGCCCACAGGTGGATGCTGGGGAGGTGGTGGGATTTGAGAAGCTTCATAAGCAGCACACAGCAGTGGCAGCAGCAGCAGCAGCAGCAGCAGCAGCAGCAGCGAGAGCAACAGAACCCAGCAGGATCAGCAGCAGAGACAGCAGCAGCGGCAGCAGCAGCAACGAGAGCAACAGAACACAGTAGGATCATCAGCAGCAGAGCAGCATGTGCATGCAGCAGCAGAGTAGCAAGGAATGATCAGGTAAGCACGGAAGGTTTAAATAACCCGCCCTATCAGCTGAGGAGAGCATGAAGCTCATCAGCTGATCAGGATTGCGCACTTGAGTTGTCTGCCTGAACTAGCTCCGCAGGCTTTGCATCATTTTGGCAGACCGAGGTGCGCTGAGATGGGTGTGGCGGCGCAGCAGGGGGAGGTGTCGACAGATCCAGCTTAGCGCAGTGACAGTTTCGTGCAAAAAGGTTTCGCTGAAGGTGCGCTGAAAGCTCGCCAGCTGAAACCAGGTCTACTGTCAGCGCAGGCACAGCGCAGCCGGTGTAGTGGAAGTTTGACTGACCGGCGGACAGTGCGCACACGTCACCAAAACCTCACAGGCAGGTTTCCAGAATATCAGGCACATTAACGATGAATACCCAAAAGACCACTATTCAATGCAACTATCTGCAATCAGCACATAAATGTATCTCTATATCGACTGTCCCGTCACATCTGATGTCAGATCAAAGGGGATTGGCACCGTTTGGCACGTTTGGCACGCGGAATGGAAACCCGTGGAGGTCTGCTTGAAGTTCCGTATATTCGGACACTGCGAGCTTGGACCTCCTGGACCAAAACTTCAGTTTCCTCCTGGGAGAAGTTTGGCCGTCTGACACTGCTGCTCTCTTCTGCCATGGTGAATTGAGTAAACTCTCATTACACCTTTGCGCGGCGCATTTAAGGGTGAGGAGAGGGGCTCATTTGATTGGTGTGATGTGTGTAAAACCCACTCCACACCTTCTCTTCTCCCTCTTTCCGGCTTGCGCAGGTAGGAGGGACGGAGGTGGGACAGACGAGTAGCTGCACCAGCGCACACGGTGTGCCAAACTTGCAAAATCCACCTGGCCACACTCGCCCGGTCTGCGAAACTAGAGGCCATGATGTCCTCAGAGTAAATAGTGGACAGGACATTATCATTCATCACCACCTCCACCTTCTTCACACAGATAAACAATAATAATAAATAATCAAAATAAGATTTAATGTCTGTTGTGACCTGATGATCAAAAGAAAATTCCCACAATGCACCTGGAGTCTCAGTGCAGTCACATGTTCTCTCATTAAACGTGTTCTGAAGAGACGGAGACACTGTCCTCAGACTGTCTGCAGAGGGCAGCAGCTCCACACCTGAACTATATATACACATCATATAATACACACTCTTGCAGTACAGTATACACACACACACACACACACACACACATATATATATATAAATCAAATCAGTGTTTCTAACCAGCAGGGACACAGTATAGTGAATGAATGAACAAATCAGTGAGTGAATGAATGAATGAATGAAACTTGTAGTGCTCTGAGGTGAATCATCTTTACCACCAGCGATTATCATGAATATGAGTCATCACATCAGCAGTAGCTCATGACATGGTCAGAGTCAAATCAATAAACAACGTCAGGAGCGTGTTGAGCAGCTGACAGTTGGAGCACGGAGGCTGATTTGATCTGATGAGACCTTCATGGAGGTTTATTTACATGTTTTGTTATACAGATCATGACTGTTGTTTATCAGTAAATAAAACAGGAAATGACTGGACAACAGAACCTGTGCTGTTTCCTGTGACACTCACCTCTGTGACGGCGAACACTCTGTTCCCACATGGAACCACTTTGTACCACTTGTCGTGCAGCAGGTCCATGTAGCCCTCAGATTTATACCTGCTGATGAACTCTGAGATGTTGGAGGTCAGAGGGGAGTTCTGAGGTAGGCCGATCCCGTAGCCTAAACAACAAACAATAAACAACAAATAACAAACAACACATACTTAAGCAATATCTCACGAGAGGGAGTGACGTTGGACTGTATATCGTCACGGCTGTAATTCAGTCGTAGGCACGAGGACTGAATTACAGCTGTGACGATATACAGTCCAACGTCACGACCTCCAGTGTGATATTGCTTTTATACAACATACATATACATACATACAACAGCTTAAACATCAATGCTGAGTAAGGAAATGTTAACAAAAGGTGATGAAATAAATTATTTAAGTATGTTATGTAGCTCCGCAAAAAAAATAAAAACACTTCCTGGCAAACCTTTGGCAAACCTGGATGTTGGCACGGCCGGATTCAGCTTCCTCTCTCCCTCATCCTCATCAGTACCTCATCAGATGATCATTGATAATTCCTGACCGTGTTCGCTTAGTTTTTGCTCCTCTCCAGTTTGTCGAGGTCAGCTGATGTTACACAAAGACACCTGGAGGTCTGCACAGAAGAGTCCTGGCTTTCCTTTTCCTCGTCCTCTCCTGACGACCACTCATAATTTAATTCAAATGTAATTTTGGGGAAAATATCCATCTTCTTGGTGTAACGCTATAGTGTCAGTTTGTGTCAGTGTAGCGAGTGTGACAGCTGGTTAATTAACGGCTGTATTTATATTTATAACACCTGTGAGCGGAGTGATTTTACTGTTACAAGTACCAGTGATGTTATACTCTATATCAGCACTAACGGACTGCCTCTCATCCAATCAGATTACTCGGTCGGTCGGAACTAGCAGTTGTATAATGTAACATAAACAACAAACAATAAACAACAAACAACTCACAATGTACAACCTATATCCAACCCAAACAATAAACAACAAACAATAAACAACAAACAACTCACACTGTAACCTTAACAATAAACAACAAACAACTCATACTGTACAACCTATATCAAACCTAAACAATAAACAAAGAACAATAAACAACAAACAACTCACACTGTAACCTTAACAATAAACAACAAACAACTCATACTGTACAACCTATATCCAACCTAAACAACGAACAATAGACAACAAACAACTCACACTGTAACTTTAACAATAAACAACAAACAACTCATACTGTACAACCTATATCAAACCTAAACAATAAACAACGAACAATAAATAACAAACAACTCACGCTGTAACCTTAACAGCAAACAATAAACAACAAACAGAGAACAACAAACAACTCATACTGTAACCTAAACAACAAACAGACAACAGAAACCACAGCCCAAACAATAAACAACACATACCATAACCTAAACAATGAACAACAAACAACTAACAACAGATACTGTACCTAAACAATAAACAACAAACATTAAACAACTTATATCAAACCTAAACAACAAACAGTAAACAATAAACAAATGATTCCATGACCGAAACAATAAAAAATTAGACAATAATCAACAGACAGACATGTAAACAATAAACAATAACACATAAATAAATGGCAGACAGTGTAACAGTAAACAACCAGCAAACAACAGACAGAACCGTAATGTGATGGTAAACACTGAGGACAGTAAATAAAAACAATCAGTAATGTGAACATGTCCACAGTCAGATTTTTGGGTCTTAATTGCCCTGAGTTTTTCCTGTCAGGCTACAGTCAGCCTGACACAGCATCGGAGGACCTGCAGGAAGAACTCAGGGCTGAAAAACACCCTGTAGTCTCCGTGGTGACGTGCAGCTGACGGTGTCATAAAGACACATCAGTCAATGAAAAGGTGCGTCAATAACAACCTGTCCTCGGTCTACTTCTCCAGAGACACATCCAACGCTCCAACTACTCTGCATGTTCCTGCTGATGACAGCGAGAACTCACCGTCAGGACCAATCAGAGAGCCAACACAGTGATCCATTATCATGACGACAGAACAGAAGGATCAGCTGAGACAAGGTCTTTTTAACATTAAACTCTGTTAACAAACAGGAAACAGTTTAAACTCAGACTGAGCTGATGTCGTGCACTGCAGCGGCAAGTTTATTAAACAGCTGAAAACATAACTGTGATTCTGAACAATACATTTTATGAGTCGAAGAACTGGACTCATCCGTCGGAGGAGAATAACATGACAAATC
This sequence comes from Epinephelus coioides, assembly GCA_900536245.1. Lineage (NCBI taxonomy): Eukaryota > Metazoa > Chordata > Actinopteri > Perciformes > Serranidae > Epinephelus > Epinephelus coioides. The sequence goes on from UNPE01000133.1 coordinate 1,050,614, forward strand.
ACACATGAAGCAGAAGTTTGAACAGGAATTATTATTATTATTATTATTATTATTATTGTTATTAAAGACGACCCAAAGGTCTGATTCAATAAAAACCTCCATGATCAGCTGGAGGTCGCACAAAAGCACTCTTTTAAGATTTGAATCAAATGCTGTCTCATTACGACACTTTGACTTTAAAGGAGCAGTTCAACATTTACAGACACAAAACTAGCTGTGCTAAGCTATGCTAACAGTTTCTCCTGCTCCCAGTCTAAGGTCTGGATCTACATCAGGTCTGTACCAGACTCTCAGACACTGATGGAGTTCATTAGGGATCCATCCTGGGGCCTCTGACGTTTTCCAGTTTCTCTTCTGTCACAGATCTGTTTTTAATCCATCAGCTAATGTAAATACATCTGTCTGTCTGTCTGTCTGTCTGTCTATCTGTCTGTCTGCGTCAAATTCAGGTTCCATCTGTCCGAGACGAGTTGACCTGACAGCAGGATGTCTACAGGAAGTGACCATTACAGAGTCAACTGCAAAAAAATGGTCTTTGCCTGCGGACTGATTATTTCATATACATTAAAACGATGGATACTGTGGACGTTTGTCATCATGTCAAAATCATATATCAGATTACAAAGCGCAGCGTTTCAGATCTTGAAACGTGTGTCAATCTCACTTCAGATAATCAGAGGTTGTTATGATGGATGGATCTTCAGAGTCATCCGTCCGTCCGTCGCTCGCCCGCCCGTCCGTCCGTCCGTCCCTCTGTCTATCCCTGTATTTCTGTCTCATTTTAATATTTAATAAACCAGATGAACTCTTCTTTACAGGTGTTTAAACTGTTCATAATTCAGTAACGTCACCTGAACTCCTTCTGTTTATAGATTCTGCTGAGGCGGAGGAGACGCTGGATGTATGATGAGTGTGTATAACTATAATGTATGTGTGTGTGTGTGTGTGTGTATACACACAGCGAGTGTGTATTTGGAGGATGGATCTCAGTGAAGCTTTAAAGTGTTTGAGCAGCTGCAGGAGACTCTTCTTGTCGTCTGATTGGTCGAAATGTCATTGATGATGAAACTTCATGAAACATATTTGAATTAAAAATCTGTATAGAGCTGACAGGAAGTGAACTCACACACACACACACACACACACACACACACAAACAACGTCTCACCTTCAATGGCAAATGGTTTCCCCACAGTTGCCAGTTTACAGTCGGCGTCGATGGAAACTTCGTAATCCAGCAGAGCTTTGTCCATGATGAAGGCGTCCAGCTGAGGAGGATCTGTCCTTCAACACACAGCAACACTGTTACTACAACAACTACTGTCAGCAACTACAGCAACTACAGTCAGCAACCACAGCTTGCTAGCTTGGTAGCTAACGAGCTGGTGACCTAACTAGTGGAAAGATTTTCTATGAAGGAAGGAAGGAAGTTAAGAATCAATCAATCAATCAATCAATCAATTTTATTTATAAAGCCCAATATCACAAATCACAGTTTGCCTCACAGTGTTGCCTCCGGTGTTTCTGTGACAGCGTCTGTGTACTGCTCTGGTAAATTCTGCTACCCTGCTTTCTCACCTCAGTTGCTTTAACGCTGTTTTAACGTCTACTTCAAGTCTTAACCCACACTGGTTCTGTTTAAGCACTTATAGCTCTCCTTCTTTCTGCGACTTTCTCGCTAATCTCTTAGCTGTTGTTTGCACGCTCTTAGCCTTGTTAGCTACATTAGCTTAGCCATGGCTTCTCCTTCTCCTGCTCTTTCTTGCCCGGTGTGCCAAATGTTCAGTTATGCCTCTGCCTCCTTTAGCGACAGTGGTAATTGTAATAAGTGTAGCTTATTTGCTGCGTTGGAGGCGAGGCTAAGTGAATTAGAAGCGCGGCTCCGCACCATGGAAAACCATTCAGTAGCTGCGGTAGTTAGCCAGCCCCCTGTAGCTGGTGCGGAGCCACATAGTATAGCCTTAGCCTCTGCTAGCTGTCCTCCGGTAACTCCCGTTCAGCCGGGAGGTTGGGTTACGGTTCGCCAGAAGCATAGCTCCAAGCCGAAGCCCACGGCTCACCACCAGCCTGTTCACGTTTCCAACCGCTTTTCCCCACTCAGCGACACACCCGCTGAGGATAAAACTCTGGTTATTGGCAGCTCTATTCTGAGAAACGTGAAGTTAGCAACACCAGCGGCCATAGTCAAATGTATCCCTGGGGCCAGAACGGGCGACATAGAATCAAATTTAAAACTGCTGGCTAAAGCTAAATGTAGATTCAGTAAGATTGTTATTCACGTCGGCGGCAATGACACCCGGTTACGCCAATCGGAGGTCACTAAAATTAATATTGCCTCGGTGTGTGAATATGCAAAAACGATGTCGGACTCCGCAGTTTTCTCTGGACCCCTCCCAAATCTGACCAGTGATGACATGTTTAGCCGCATGTCATCATTTAACCGCTGGCTGTCCAGGTGGTGTCCAGCAAACGATGTGGGTTTTGTTAATAATTGGCAAACTTTCTGGGGAAAACCTGGTCTTATTAGGAGAGATGGCATTCATCCCACTTTGGATGGAGCTGCTCTCATTTCCAGGAACCTGGCAAACTTTATTAGTAATTTAAATCCCTGACAACCCAGAGTTGAGACCAGGACTCGGAGACGCAGTCCTAAACGCCTCTCTGAGCTTCTAGTTAAGTTACCCAGCCATAGTTTTCATAGTTTCATACAAACGGTGTCTGTCCCCCGACCACCTAAATTATTTAAATCTAAAATTAAACAAAGAGGAGTTGTGCATAACAACCTCATAAAAATTAAAACCTCTTCTGTGACAGAAAGACAAAACAGGAGAATTAAATGCGGACTGTTAAATATCAGGTCTCTATCGTCTAAAGCAGTGTTAGTAAACGAATTAATATCAGATAATCATATTGATTTACTCAGTCTCACAGAAACCTGGCTGTGTCAAGATGAATATGTTAGTGTAAATGAGTCCACTCCTCCCAGTCATAATAATACCCACATTCCTCGAGGCAGCGGCCGAGGAGGGGGAGTTGCAGCCATTTTTAACTCTAGTCTGTTAATCAGCCCTAAACCTAAACTAGATTATAATTCATTTGAAAGTCTCGTTCTCAGTCTTTTACAACCGACCTGGAAAACCTCGCAGCCACTTTTATTTGTTATAGTGTACCGTGCTCCTGGCCTGTATTCTGAATTTGTATCTGAATTCTCAGAGTTTTTATCCAGTTTAGTTCTTAAATCAGATAAAGTTATTATTGTAGGCAATTTTAACATTCATGTCGACGTTGATAATGACTCCCTGGCTACCGCGTTTATCTCATTAATAGACTCCATTGGCTTCAGTCAGGGTGTACATGAACCCACTCACTGTTTTAACCATACCCTCGATCTAGTTCTGACGTATGGAATTGAAATTGATAACCTAACAGTCTTTCCACAGAATCCCTTGCTTTCAGATCATTATCTGATTACTTTTGATTTCTTTTTATTCGATTACACGCCACTCAGCAACAGTTACTATACTAGATGTTTATCAGATAGTGCTGTCGCAAAATTTAAGGAAAAGATTACTTCGTCGTTAAATTCAATACCAATACCTTCAGTAACAGAGGTTTCCCGTGCCGACTTTAACCTCTCCCAAATTGATCATTTTGTCGATAGCGCCGTAGGCCTCGCTGCGAACAACGCTCGACTCTGTAGCTCCTCTTAAAAAGAAGTTAACAAAGCAAAGAAAGTTCGCTCCTTGGTATAACTCTCAAACCCGTAGGTTAAAACAAATATCGCAAAAATTTGAAAGGAATTGGCGATTAACCAAACTGGAAGAATCTCGTTTAATCTGGACAGACATTCTCAAAACTTATAAGAGGGGCCTCCGCAATGCCAGAGCAAACTATTACTCAGCATTAATAGAAGACAATAAGAACAACCCCAGGTTTCTTTTCAGCACTGTAGCCAGGCTGACTGAGAGTCAAAGCTCTATTGAGCCTTGTATTCCTTTAGCCCTTAGCAGTAATGATTTTATGAGCTTTTTTAATGACAAAATTATAACTATTAGAGGCAAAATTCATGACCTCCTGCCTGAGGATGGTACCTATCTAACCTCAAACACAGCTGTAGAACCCAATATATATTTAGATTGCTTCTCCCCAATTTCTCTTCAAGAATTGACCGCAGTGATTTCTTCATCTAAATCATCAACATGTCTCTTAGACCCCATCCCAACTAGGCTTCTTAAGGAGATCTTTCCTTTAGTTAACACTCATATATTAGATATGATCAATATATCCTTATTAACAGGCTATGTACCACAGTCTTTTAAGGTAGCTGTAATTAAACCTCTACTAAAAAAGCCCACCCTGGATCCAGAGGTGTTAGCCAACTATAGACCAATATCTAATCTTCCCTTTATGTCAAAGATCCTTGAGAAGGTAGTCGCAGACCAGCTGTGTGATTTTCTCCAGGATAATAATTTATTTGAGGAATTTCAGTCAGGATTTAGAGTGCATCATAGCACTGAGACAGCTCTAGTTAAAATTACAAATGACCTTCTGATTGCTTCAGACAAAGGACTCGTCTCTGTTCTTGTTTTATTAGATCTTAGTGCGGCGTTTGACACAATTGACCATCAAATTCTACTGCAGAGACTGGATCACCTAATTGGCCTAAAAGGTTCAGCACTAAGCTGGTTTAAATCTTATTTATCTGATCGTTTTCAGTTTGTTGACGTTCGTAATGAATCATCCGTACGTACCAAAGTTTGTTTTGGAGTTCCGCAAGGTTCTGTGCTCGGACCAATCCTATTTATTCTACATATGCTTCCTTTAGGTAACATCATTAGAAATCACTCTATAAATTTCCATTGTTATGCGGATGATACACAGTTGTATTTATCGATGAAGCCAGGAGAAAGTAATCAATTAACTAAACTCCATAACTGCCTTAAAGATATAAAAACTTTGATGAGCACCAATTTCCTGATGTTAAATTCAGACAAAACTGAAGTTATTGTTCTTGGCCCCAAACAACTCAGAGACTCTTTATCTGATGACATAGTTTCTCTAGATGGCATTGCTCTGGCCTCTAGCACTACCGTAAGAAACCTCGGAGTAATATTTGATCAAGATTTGTCTTTTAATTCTCATTTAAAACAAACCTCACGGACTGCATTTTTTCATCTGCGTAATATTGCAAAAATTAGGCCTATCCTGACCCGAAAAGATGCAGAAAAATTGGTCCACGCTTTTGTTACCTCTAGGCTGGATTACTGTAACTCTCTATTATCAGGTAGCTCCAGTAAGTCCTTAAAAACTCTCCAGCTAATTCAGAATGCAGCAGCACGTGTACTAACAGGAACTAAGAAACGAGATCATATTTCTCCTGTTTTAGCTTCTCTGCACTGGCTCCCTGTAAAATCCAGAATTGAATTTAAAATCCTACTGTTAACTTATAAAGCTCTAAATGGTCAAGCTCCGTCATATCTTAGAGAGCTCATAGTGCCATATTATCCCACCAGAACACTGCACTCTGAGAACGCAGGGTTACTTGTGGTCCCTAAAGTCTCCAAAAGTAGATCAGGAGCCAGAGCCTTCAGCTATCAGGCTCCTCTCCTGTGGAATCATCTTCCTGTTACGGTCCGGGAGGCAGACACCGTCTTCACATTTAAGACTAGACTTAAGACTTTCCTCTTTGATAAAGCTTATAGTTAGGGCTGGCCCAGGCTTGCCCTGTACCAGCCCTTAGTTAGGCTGACTTAGGCCTAGTCTGCCGGAGGACCCCCCTATAATACACCGGGCACCTTCTCTCTCTCTCTCTCTCTCTCTCTCACTCTCTCTCATATTCTATTACTGCATCTTGCTAACTCGGCCATTCTGGATGTCACTAACTCGGCTTCTTCTCCGGAGCCTTTGTGCTCCACTGTCTCTCAGATTAACTCATATCACAGCGGTGCCCGGACAGCGTGACGTGTGTGGCTGTGCTGCTGCCGTGGTCCTGCCAGATGCCTCCTGCTGCTGCTGCCATCATTAGTCATATTTCTACTGTTATTATACACATATGACTATTGTTACACATGTATACTGTCAGATATTAATACATACTTTCAACATATTGTACCACAGTAGCCAGAACTATAACTATAATATTATTACTTTCATTAATGTTGTTGTAAGCTACTGTCATTACCTGCATCTCTCTCTCTCTCTCTCTCTCTCTCTCTCTCCTCTCTCTCTCTCTCTCTCTCTCTCTCTCATTGTGTCATATGGATTACTGTTAATTTATTATGCTGATCTGTTCTGTACGACATCTATTGCACGTCTGTCCGTCCTGGAAGAGGGATCCCTCCTCAGTTGCTCTTCCTGAGGTTTCTACCGTTTTTTTTTCCCCGTTAAAGGGGTTTTTTTGGGGAGTTTTTCCTGATCAGCTGTGAGGGTCATAAGGACAGAGGGATGTCGTATGCTGTAAAGCCCTGTGAGGCAAATTGTGATTTGTGATATTGGGCTTTATAAATAAAATTGATTGATTGATTGATAATGAAAGTAATAATATTATAGTTATAGTTCTGGCTACTGTGGTACAATATGTTGAAAGTATGTATTAATATCTGGCAGTATACATGTGTGACAATAGTCATATGTGTATAATAACAGTAGAAGTATGACTAATGATGGCAGCAGCAGCAGCAGCAGCAGGAGGCATCTGGCAGGACCATGGCAGCAGCACAACCACACATGTCACGCTGTCCAGGCACCGCTGTGATATGAGTTAATCTGAGAGACAGTGGAGCACAAAGGCTCCGGAGAAGAAGCCGAGTTAGTGACATCCAGAATGGCCGAGTTAGCAAGATGCAGAATGGTCGAGTTAGTGACATGCTGTATGGCTGAGTTAGTGACATACTGTACGGCAGAGTTAGTGACATGCAGAATGTTCGAGTTAGTGACATGCTGTACGGCCGAGTTAGTGACATGCAGAATGGCCAAGTTAGTGACATGCTGTATGGCCGAGTTAGTGACATGCTGTACGGCAGAGTTAGTGACATGCAGAATGGCCAAGTTAGTGACATGCTGTACCGCTTCATTGAAATGTTGTTGTTTATTTATTTATTTATTTTCATGAGTTTTTGAGCATGTTAACCCCCCCCCCCCCCCCCCCCCCCCCCCCCCGGAAGCATGATAATAGTTCTTTAGTTTCAGAGTGTCGTTGCTCTGCGCCGTGTCTGTGCCATGAAAATAGACTGAACGTTCTCCGTCTGAACTCTCTGGAACTCGCACATGCTCACGTCTAAAACTGGCATGGCGTGTTGGCTACTGCAGTGGTTTGAGACTTTCAGTGTGTCCTGCTGCTCGCTGTATGATGTATGCATGTGTGTCTCACACACTGATTGTTCTGTCCAAAAACCAGAATGAGAGTGCGAGCCTTGAGTTGACACGTGTTTCTTGTCCGTCAAAAATAACTCACACTGAATCCTCTTCTTAGGGAAAACAAAAATATGTGTTTATTGATCCACGTTGTCTTTACAGTATAAACTTGCTCAATTCAAATAAGCACAAGAAGTTTGTGCTCTAGAGAAAGGATCAGCACTCAGTGAATAACCTCCTAAGCCCTTTGATAAACTATTATGGCAAGGCTTAACTATACAGACCAGTGAGCAGTGATAACTAACATGTCTTTGGGGTCATCGGGTGGGAACCTCCTTTCACCAGTGTTTCGTCTAGTTGGTCCCACGACACCTCCAGGAGGCTAGACAGTGATCTCTGGCGTCCCAGAGACACTCCCCTAATGCCAGGTCTCACTGCTCCCCACACCAACCCAACAACCTCCTTTACCCTTACTTACACATGGCTTTCTCAGCACAAACAGCACTGCCACCTTCAACAAACCCAGGCTCCGTACATGCGAGCTCCAGGTAGAGACAGTGCTGGTACTACCTTTCCTAGCACATTCACCATACTCTATTTCACACGCTACATAGCATAACTACAATATAAGCTAAAGTTAAAGGAGCTAAATGAACTCACAGGATCAGCAAACACACTCACCTTGACACATGGCCTCAAACAAAATGGATTCAAATAGGCCACTCCCACACTTAAATAACCTTCCTCTTCCTGGATTTCCTCCTGAGAGGAAGTGGATCTCTCCACCTGATCTCAAGGAGTTATGTGCCCTGCTTAGTAGTTCCCCCTGCTGGGCCCCCAGCTGACATTATTCCTCCTCATCCAAATCCACTGACTAGATCTAGCTGCTTCATCTGACATTTCCTTCACTGTCTTCCTCAAACTCTGTCCCCGCACTCCAAGTTCCCCCAGGAGTGAGACAGCTGATCTTGCTATGAATCCCCTACACCCCACTTCCACTGGACAAAGTTTTCCATCCTCGCTGCTCAGCTTCTGCTCCTAAGTCTGCATATCTAAGCTTTTTCTTTCATAGGCTTCTTCCACTGAGTCTTCCCAAGGAACTGTCAGCTCAATGAAATAAACTATCCGTTGACTCACTGACGACAACACTATGTCAGGCCTCTGCCTGGTACAAACTATTTCCTGGGGAACAACAAGCTTTCCCCCTAAATCTACTTGCATTTCCCAATCACAAGCACCTTCTAGGCGGCCACACCCTTGCCTCCTTACTAACTTATCCCTTCTGTATTTCTCTCCCTCACGGACAAACTGAATTATTAAACTCCTATCCTTAACACCTTCTGAATTCACCAGTCTTGGTTTCCCTTCAATGCCTGCAGCTAAACATTTCAACACCTGGTTATGTCTCCATGTATATCGGCCTTGTGACAAGCTAACTTTACAGCCTGACAAAATATGCTTTAAGGTTGCGGTACGTGAACACAATGGGCATGATGGGTCCTCATTTACCCACAGTTTTAGGCTCTGGGGGGTTGGTAACACATCGTATGTAGCCCCTACCAGGAATCTAATACGATTCTCCTCCATACTCCACAGGTCCCTCCAACTGAGCTTCCTCTTCTCTACACTTTCCCAATTCAACCACTGTCCCTATTTAGCCTGGGCCACTACCTTTGCACCCCTTAATATCTCCTCCTGTCTGCGTATCTGTTCCACGACCAGCTTTCTTTTATCTTTGAGACCTGCTTTATTCCATACCGGTTTGCCTGAGCCAAGCCCCAGGCCTCCCTGGCCAAACTGAACATTACCTACAATCTCTGCATGTCTAAGAGCTGCCTCTGCCTCCTGAACTGCCGAACTTGGGTTCCACTTCCTCCCCTTGGTTGGATTTGGAACCACACTCCTAACCACCACGTCCTTATTCCTCTGTCCTGACCTTGGTACATTTAAATTCCTCTGTTAAACTAGATACTGGCAGCTGAAGTATCCCTTTTCCTAATATAGGAGCTAACCGACTTTTCAATTCTCTCCACAACGGATATTGGAATTTCATAAATTGACAATGGCCACATTAACCTAGGAAAAAATACAAAATTCACCAAAATATCTACATTCCACAACATGGTCGGAAAACTGTGTGGCTCCACTCTCCACACATGGAGCAACTGACTAACTTTTCTCCTCGTCCATGCATGGCCAGGATAAAAACTTCTGCCGCCATGTGTTGATTCTGTATTTTTGGAGCGTTCATCAGGAGAACATGAACCTGTTATCTACAGAACCACAGAGTGACGGGACAGAACCACTGTGGGAACACACGGAGCAGCAGAACATCACAGTGAAACTTTACTCGTTCTGTCTGTATGTTTGGATTCACTTGTAAATGGCTACTGCTCTCGTCCATCAACCTGATCAGGTCTGATCTGGTCTGATCTGACCTGATCAGTTCTAGTCCCAACACTCAGACCTCCACAAACTGAACTGAATGTGAGTTTAACTCAGTGACATCACATCCATTAGTTTTTCAACTTCCTGTTTCAGAACTGTGAGGATCTGAGTTCTGTTCTGAGAGCTGTCCCGTCTGTTCTCTGTATCGTGTTCTTATGTTCTCATGTGTTCTTGTGTGTTCTCATGTGTTTTTGTGTGTTCTTATGTATTCTCGTGTGTTCTTATGTGTTCTCATGTGTTCTTGTGTTCTTGTGTGTTCTTGTGTTCTCATGTGTTCTCGTGTTCTCGCGTGTTCTCGTGTGTTCTCATGTGTTCTCGTGTTCTCATGTGTTCTCGTGTGTTCTTGTGTGTTCTCGTGTTCTTGCGTGTTCTTGTGTGTTCTTGTGTATTTTCATGTGTTCGTATGTGTTCTTGCGTGTTGTTGTGTGTTCTCGTGTGTTCTCGCGTGTCCTCGTGTGATCTCTTACTTGAGAGTGGCGACCCCCTCAGGTGTGGTTGGTTCGTTGAAGCGTCTCATGTACTCGTGCATCTCTGGGAAACTCTTCTTCATGTAATCCTCGGCGCTGCTCTCCCTCACCGTCCCAAAACGAAAACCCTGTGACGGGTGATGCAGCTGAAACACAGATGAAGAAGAGGAAGAGGAAGAGGGAAAGGAGGATGAGGAGGAAGAGGAAGAGACAGAGTTTAACAGAGGTGACGGGCAGACTTCACAGTGGACCACACAAACATGAGAACTCTGTCTGTGCAGGTCGGTTCCTTCAGGCTGGGCGTGGTCACGGTGACGTGGTTTATTGAAGAATGACAAGGAATCGATCTATTGTAGACACAGCTCACAATGAGACACTCTTATACCTAACTTTCCATGTATGTGTGTGTGTGTTCACTCTGAGGCTTCTGTGACACGTTCAGGAACATGTTGGTTCTCCAACCCTGATGTTCACGTCCTGTATGCGTCAAACTATCGTCCACCCGACAGAAGACATATGACTGGTCATCTGAGGACATCCCCGTCATACATCATGTCCTCAGATTTAGTTTGATCATCAGGTCTGTGCTGATTGGCTCTCTCCTGAATAACTTGGTGCTCGTCTGTGGTGATGTCATCGCTGACATCACTCTGATCTGCTCATGCTGAAAACAGCAGCACGTGATTAAAGTGACTGAAAGAAATAATGTGTTACGTGTGGATATGAACATATAAACACACACACACACACACACACACACACACACACACACACATATGTATATATTCATACATTCAGACAGTTGGCTGTGAGGCTGCATAAAAAATATAAAGCTAATCACACAGATGGACCCCCACCCCCCCCACCCCCGTTACGCTTCAATCAGCTGCTGAATTAAAAGTGTAATTAGGACGAGGCAGGTGATCCAAAGAACTAATTTAATCTGTAATTATTTCACGTCAGGAAGCAGAAAGCACAAAATAACGAGTCACACACACACACACGCACACTTTGGTTGCCATCATTGTGACTCTGAATAATGAATTATTGGATGGTCCTGGAGCTTTGACACATTGACTGTATCGCTCTGCTCATTTCCTGTCAGCTCTCAGACTCTTTCAGCAGACAGGAAACACGGCGGCGGCTTTAACGCTCGCCTGAGTCCACGCTGCACTGATCAGTTTAAGTTTAATGATGCATCAAATGTCTGAGGCGCTGATGAACGCAACATCTCCACAACAACAGGAAACAAAGGAACTCCTTCAGTCAGTGTCGGGATGAACTTCCTGTGATAATGTGGGACATGGTGGACTCTCAGGTTCTGCTGGAACAGGATCTGTGGATCAGGGTCTAGGGTCAGAGTCAGGGTTCTGTTTAGATCCTTAACAAACCACAGGTGTTGTAGTGGCGTTCCTCCTGGACGTCAAAAAAGCCACTTCACTAGTTGTAGGCACAGTAACTTCAATCTGATGTGAACGACAGGAGATGTTATCCAGTTTAAAAATGTAAATGAAAAAATAAAGTTCAAATTACAGTCTGTCACACGATAGAAAAACGATATGCTCCCGTGCCTGCTGCAGCTCTGTCTTCACTCTGCTGCGCATATGACTCCCTAAATTAAAGGTGGCATAGACAAGTTTTGTGGAAGGGGGCATATGTATTATACAATCAACATGAGTTTGTTTTTAACCTTTTCACATTATTGATCTCTTATATACATTACATTACATAAAATTATGAATTATGCATAATATTTAAATTAACTTAAATTCTCACATTGTTACAGGTGTGTTCCTGTCCCCTTTAAACACCAGTTGAGGCTGCGGCTGGCGCTCTGCTGTTGATATGGTGGATTCAGGAAGTGGGAGCAGCGAGAGGAGTAACGCAGTCAGAGCAGTGATGTCATCACAGTAATGTCACCACAGGAAATAAACTGGACTAAAAGAACTGAACAGAGCTGCAGTTATTGGTTGTTTTAGTAATTGAGTATTCTGCTGATTAATGGAGTGATCTGTTTTCATTTAATGACTTCAGCTTTATTTAAGGTTAATAACAATATATAAGAGACGAAATAATAAAAGTCTGAAATGAGCAACACATTTTTCCATTACTGAAACTTTCACATTGTTAATGCTTTCATTCTAAAAACATGTGTCTGCAGTTTGAACCAGCTGTAATGGATCACATGATGCGGCTGTAAATTCAGCTGTGTGCTTGGTGGAACTCTGCACGAAGCTTCAACAGTACGACCTCAGAATATAATTAATTTTCTTCAATTGATATTTATCACACCTGCAGTTACACCTGCTGTCACACTTGCTGTCACACCTGCAGTCACACCAGCTGTCACACCTGCTGTCACACTTGCTGTCTCACCTGCTGTCACACCTGCAGTTACACCTGCAGTAACACCTGCTGTCACACTTGCTGTCACACCTGCTGTCACACCTGCTGTCACACCTGGAGTTACACCTGCTGTCACACCTGCTGTCACACCTGCAGTTACACCTGCTGTCACACCTGCTGTCACACCTGCTGTCACACTTGCTGTCACACCTGCTGTCACACCTGCAGTTACACCTGCTGTCACACCTGCAGTAACACCTGCAGTTACACCTGCTGTCACACCTGCAGTTACACCTGCTGTCACACCTGCTGTCACACCTGCAGTTACACCTGCTGTCACATCTGCAGTTACACCTGCTGCCACACCTGCTGTCACACCTGCAGTTACACCTGCTGTCACATCTGCAGTTACACCTGCTGCCACACCTGCTGTCACACTTGCTGTCACACCTGCAGTTACACCTGCTGTCACACCTGCTGTCACACCTGCAGTTACACCTGCTGTCACACTTGCTGTCACACTTGCTGTCACACCTGCAGTTACACCTGCTGTCACACTTGCTGTCACACCTGCTGTTATACCTGCTGTCACACCTGCTGTCACACACCTGCTGACTGCAGTCTACAGTTATATACCTGCTGTAGTCTATCTGTGCATTTAGGCTCCATTTTCTACTCTGTGTGTGTGTGTGTGTGTGTGTGACTAACATAACACCATGAATGAAGCTCAGGCTTTAACAAAGTGACAACAACATTTTATTTTCCATGTGTTGTTGTTTTCTTACACACACGATCCATCACAGCTAACATAGCCACCACATACAAGGTATGTTCTCTACATGCGTTATGAATCTCTTTTTTTTTTTCTCTTTCCACCTGTCTGCATTAGTCTTCGTAGCGCCACAAAAGAGTGTAAGCTTTTTATGAAGATTGATGCACTGTTAATCTTGCAGTAAAGTATTTTATACCCATACTGTGCGTGGTTGTGACCGTCACCCTCCCTCCCTGGAGACTAGCCTTTATTAGCCTTTATTGGAAAAACTTCCTAATATGAGCCAGAGAGGGCCGTGATACACCGTAGTGTGTCAAGGGGAAAGTAAGGGACAAGCAGGGGGGACTGAGGGACAGGTGCTTAAGTCCTGAGCTACTATATAGCGACAATGCATGTGGAGAAGAAGGAGAAAAAACAAACAAACAAACAAGTAAGCTATCAAACAAACAAACAAAAAAAAAACAGGAGGAACTGGCTGATGTATTGTGGCCTTGAGGTTGTTGTGCTCCATACAGATTACCAAAAATAAACAAATAAATGTATAATCACATCAATGTATAATATATATTTAGATTGCTTCTCCCCAATTTCTCTTCAAGAATTGACCGCAGTGATTTCTTCATCTAAATCATCAACGTGTCTCTTAGACCCCATCCCAACTAGGCTACTTAAGGAGGTCTTTCCTTTAGTTAACACTCATATATTAGATATGATCAATATATCCTTATTAACAGGCTATGTACCACAGTCTTTTAAGGTAGCTGTAATTAAACATCTACTAAAAAAGCCCACCCTGGATCCAGAGGTGTTAGCCAACTATAGACCAATATCTAATCTTCCCTTTATGTCAAAGATCCTTGAGAAAGTAGTCGCAGACCAGCTGTGTGATTTTCTCCATGATAATAATTTATTTGAGGAATTTCAGTCAGGATTTAGAGTGCATCATAGCACTGAGACAGCGCTAGTTAAAATTACAAATGACCTTCTGATTGCTTCAGACAAAGGACTCGTCTCTGTACGTGTTTTATTAGATCTTAGTGCAGCATTTGAAACTATTGACCATCAAATTCTACTGCAGAGACTGGATCACTTAATTGCCTAAAAGGTTCTGCACTGAGCTGGTTTAAATCTTATTTATCTGATCGTTTTCAGTTTGTTGATGTTCATAATGAATCATCCTTATGTACTGAAGTTTGCATATGTCAGATTGACTGAAGCCCATTTTCCCATTTTGAAATTGGTAAATGTATAGAACTGGTCTCCGACAGTAATTTATAAGTCTTAGAAAGGTTCTTTTTATTTCTCGGAGAAAGCTTTGTAATATGTTTGGCAAATTCTGGTGGCTGCAAAGTGTCCTGAGGCGTTATGACTCTCAGCTAACAATCACTAATAATGGTTAAATGCATTAGACGTGTCATAAGCCTAAGCTTGTTGTGTCGGGTGCTCTCAGTGAACTCGATGCAGAAGCTGGATGTTTTCTGTTTAGATGCTGGATGATTGAGGAAGTGCTGTTGTGACATGCTAACAGCATTAAACACTGAACTGTTTCATTTCAACTTGTAATGATCCCACACTCCATACTGTCTGCACTTTTCTTTGATGTGTCTCCTCTTTTTGTCTTTCGCTGATTTCTTGTCCGTCTTCCTCCTTCAATTCCACACTTCACATCCACGTTTCGGCTGCACAGGCTATCAACAGCCAAAGTAACATCAGGGCATTGTGCAACAGAAAGAACCATACCTGTGAAACACAGTGCGCTGTATAGTTGGAGTTAACGAAGCCTTGAGGCTTTTTAGGGATCAAATTATTGGAGTTACTCAAGGAATCGTTTCAGCCCAAAACTCAACTTTTAGCTTCTGAAATAATCAGTGAGGTGATGTTGCTGTACATGTTCCCAGAGTCTCCGCAGCTCTGCTCTGATCTCTGCTATGTTCACATTTTACAGTGTCGTAACTCACCCAGCGGAAATCTGTCAGATCATCTGTGTCTGTATCGAGCAGTGTATGGACACTGTGAACCTGCCTACACAGGAGCATCTTACTGTCTGAATAATGAGTCCTTTAATTGTGAGGAAAACACTGCAGCGTTCTGACTGTGGACCAGGATTTAGATGGTGACAGTGTTAATCCTGACTGATACATTAGATTCAGTCTGATCTGAGTCTTCATACTAAAAAGTTTATTCGTTTTAGTTGACTTTTAGTCCTGAAGTTTTCTCTACGTTTTTTCTCTTTAAACTAACTCATGGATCATAAATCAGACTCAAGGCGACAGGTTGTATAAAATAATGTGTGTGTCATGTCTCCAGCAGTGTGTGACAGGTTTAAGGGCTGATTTACGAGCACACACTCACTGATCATCATTTGAAAAGCTCAACATCTCTCTATTTATGCTCTCAACAAATAACTAATGTGAGCCAACTAGGATTTGTCCCCAGGTTCATTGTAAACTCTGACTTATCCATGTGACTGTTAAGAAGCAGAAACATAACTTGTTTCTTAATGTGCAACATGTTAGTCTGGAGGTTTAAACTGGTGTCCTCTCAGAGAGTTGGTGATTCAAACTAAACTTTCACTTTTAGTTTTTACTATCAAGATCTATTTTTAGCTCGTCATCATGTCGTTTTCATCGCGGAAAAAAGGTCATGTTCATCAGCAAAATAACACTGGCTGATTAATGGCTTTCTGCTGCCTCAAAACATCAACACGGCGACAATTCACCTGACCACGACTCATTATAAGAGCTGCAGGTCGACGGCCACACCACCTGTCCTCTAAAATATCATTACATAATATTTTACATTTCAGGTCTCAAACTTCTGCCCTGTTTTTATCAGGTCAGTGACAGAAATACCAGCAGAGACCTGATCAATTGACTGATCAAAGTTTTCTGATCAAAGATCAATAAAAAAATATAAGAAACCTTCCAGGACCCAAAGACCAAGAAATTCTGACTGCTACAGGAAACCCTGCAGAGAAGCTATTGGCTGCTGTTTGATGATGTCACACTCACAGGTGGTAACATCAGCAGGTTCCAAAGATCAGCCAATAGCAGCAGGATGGTTCAGTACCTGGACTGACCTGAGGATGTCAAGCTTGGAACCAACAAAACACAGTTTTGGTACTCTGAAGGTCTTTGTCATCTCACCTTGGCGTCGTGGATCCCTGACACCTCCTCGAAGGTCTTTTCTCCCACCATGACGGCGGCCAGGTTGGCGGTGTAGCTGGACAGCACCAGCAGGCAGAAGATGGCCCACAGGTTCATCAGGAACCGACCCGTCCAACACTTCGGAGTCTTGGAGGACACGGTGCGTCCAAACAGGATGGCATAGCACAGGTTGAGAGCCGATGAGTACGAGAACACCCTCATCCTGTTGCGTCCATGAGGTGTCATACCATATGGACTCTTCCACTCGTACAGGGTGAGGAAGAGCGCCGTGATGTGCAGTGCCAGGAAGATGCCCACCCACATGGACCAGTGCAGGGGCCACATGAAGGCTCCGATGGGGGCTGCAGTATCCTTACTGCGCACCAGGATGCCCAGGCTGGTGGAGAAGAAGGGTGAGGTGAAGTCGATCACGCGGCTCCGGGCCGAGTTAATACTGAAGGAGGTGACGGCCATGTCTGCTAGTCCATTAAGAAGATCCCCCACCAGCCCGGTCCAGCGCCCCCCCTTCCACGCTCCGTACTTTCCGTCCCCGACAATGTAAAGGTCGAACTCAAAGCCCAGGTCCTCCGCCAGCTTCTCCAGCAGGTCAATGCAGTATCCATAGCAACACTTGCTGTACTCTGCAGGCAGGAAGCT
Source organism: Epinephelus coioides (assembly GCA_900536245.1). NCBI lineage: Eukaryota > Metazoa > Chordata > Actinopteri > Perciformes > Serranidae > Epinephelus > Epinephelus coioides. Next base: position 1,067,803 of record UNPE01000133.1, read on the forward strand.
GCTGTTTCCCCCTACCACCTCCCTGAAGACCCTCTCCAGAGTGTCCGAGCTGTTGGTGCCAGCGTCCAGGCAGTACTGGCCTGCTGGGCAGCTGCCCTCATCGTCCACGTCCCGCGTGAACACAAAGGGATGTTCCACCAGAGTCACCACCCGGACCCGACTCCCGGCCACTGGCATCCCTGGTCTCCAGCGGCCCCTAGTTCTCCCGCCCGCCCCTTCTGTCCTGTGGCGAGGTTTGGGTCCCTGCCAGACTCCCTGATCCTCCACCTGCAGCTGGCCTCCCTCCCAGCTGCCCACTGTCACCCAGGTGGGCTGACCCAGTGCGTCGCGTCTAAGGCTCCAGACATGGAAACGCTGCGAGGTGAGGACGTGAGAATGGTTCTGCTGGACTCGGACTGGACCCGTCAGACCAGAGAAAGATGTGTTGGACAGGAACCTGCAGGACAGAAAAAAACAGCAGGTAAAACACAGACTAGATGGGGGTGGGGCCTCTTAAACATGGTGTCAGTTCATTGGTCGATCATTGCAACAACTCAGTCATGTGACAGCGGACAGAACCAGGCATCAGAGCCATCCTCTGAACCAGGGTCAGGTGAATTTCTGATGCAACTTTGTTCTTGTGAGAACATTGTAATGTCCTTGGGTTTTAGGAAGTTTCTTTTTTTCAACCAATCAACCAATCAATCAATCAATCAATCAATTTTATTTATAAAGCCCAATATCACAAATCACAATTTGCCTCACAGGGCTTTACAGCATACAACATCCCTCTGTCCTTATGACCCTCACAGCTGAGCAGGAAAAACTCTTTTTGTAATCCTCTTTATATTGACTTATAAAACCATATAAACATAAACAAAATCCACAACCAGATATTTGTCCTTTTTTGTCCATTCGAGTTCATCCAACCTGACCAGGTATGTCAGTTTAAACTAGTGCTAGTGTAGTCCAGTGAAGATGAGTCTACATATCACCTTGGGTTCGTCCTTCACCTTCTCAAAATGTTCCCACACTTTGGATTTCCTGCCCGACATGTTGTTAACTAGCCTGTGAAATAACCGCAGGTACCAGCCCTGGAGATTAACCTGACTTCTGTCTGACTGCTGAGCGTGGACACTTCCTGTGTCTGTCTTTTCAATGTAAAGTCACACATGCTCCAGTCATATATGTTTGGATTTATTTTGAAAAATTAAGGTGATTTTGGTTTAAAACAGTTTCAAGGATCTCTGTGTCAGATGAGTTCTCCTGTTCTCTGTGTCAGATGAGTTCTCCTGTTCTCTGTGTCAGAGGGGTTCTCCTGTTCTCTGTCAGATGGGTTCTCCTGTTCTCTGTGTCAGATGAGTTCTCCTGTTCTCTGTGTCAGATGGGTTCTCCTGTTCTCTCTGTCAGATGAGTTCTCATGTTCTCTGTCAGATGGGTTCTCCTGTTCTCTCTGTCAGATGAGTTCTCCTGTTCTCTGTCAGATGGGTTCTCCTGTTCTCTGTGTCAGATGGGTTCTCCTGTTCTCTCTGTCAGATGGGTTCTCCTGTTCTCTGTCAGATGAGTTCTCCTGTTCTCTGTGTCAGATGAGTTCTCCTGTTCTCTGTGTCAGATGGGTTCTCCTGTTCTCTGTGTCAGATGAGTTCTCCTGTTCTCTGTGTCAGATGAGTTCTCCTGTTCTCTGTGTCAGATGGGTTCTCCTGTTCTCTCTGTCAGATGGGTTCTCCTGTTCTCTGTGTCAGATGAGTTCTCCTGTTCTCGGTCAGATGAGTTCTCCTGTTTTCTGTCAGATGAGTTCTCCTGTTCTCGGTCAGATGAGTTCTCCTGTTCTCTGTCAGATGAGTTATCCTGTTCTCGGTCAGATGAGTTCTCCTGTTCTCGGTCAGATGAGGTCTCCTGTTCTCTGTCAGATGAGTTCTCCTGTTCTCGATCAGATGAGTTCTCCTGTTCTCTGTCAGATGAGTTCTCCTGTTCTCGGTCAGATGAGTTCTCCTGTTCTCGGTCAGATGAGTTCTCCTGTTCTCTGTCAGATGAGTTATCCTGTTCTCGGTCATATGAGTTCTCCTGTTCTCTGTCAGATGAGTTCTCCTGTTCTCGATCAGATGAGTTCTCCTGTTCTCGGTCAGATGAGTTCTCCTGTTCTCGGTCAGATGGGTGGAAACTGGAGGGAATGTTGAGAAAGTGGATGAATCTGTGGCCCTTTATCGAAGATCACTGAATGAATTTAAGCAGGTTCATGAATTAGTTTTTGTCTGAGGAAATAAAGGAAAAAGAGAGAATTGACTGGTATGAACCAAAATGTCCACATTTGAGAATTTCTTGAAGGATGTTGGAAAAACTTCTCAAACAGATACTCAGTCACTCATTGAAACCAAGGACAGTAGTCGGGTTTCCATCCACCCATTTTTATTCACATTTTGAACAATTGCGAAAAAAAACTTGAATGGAAATGCCAGAAATTCGAAAAAAGGGCCGAAATATCACAAAAAAAAATTTACGCTTGGAGGAGGTGGAAAAGTCAGCGTATCGATATTAGGAAAATGCGACTTTTGGCAATGGAAACAGATTTAGCGAATAAACAATAACGTAGGCTCCCGAATCCTACTTCTACTTAACACACACACCTGTGTGAACTTAGAGAGAGGTAATTACTCCAGTGTCAGGTGAGTGTATTTCACAAATTATCTGAATAAACTGGACGTGTTAAATACTGCTGCATCATGTGCGCTGCCTGGTGTACCAACACAGACATCACGGCATTATGTAGGCTACGATGAAAACGCTGATATGAGTGTAATGAGGGCTCTCGCAGTAGCCAAGAGGTTCCCAAGGAATCGCTCCATCTCATTGTAGTCATGGATGTGCCGGTAATTGTTTACATCAGTTGTGGACATGAGGCGCTCTCAATGACGTCATCTCACGGTGCCCTCTTTTTCTATGGGTGTTCATTTGCATTTTTATTTTATTTTTCATGAGAAGTGCCACCTTCTGCTCGACCTGTTGACTCCCAATACTCGCAAAACAATAATGAATGGAAACGTGCATAAATTTGCATTTTCTTTTGCACATTCTCACAAAATTCACTTAAAATTTGCGATACATTTGGATGGAAACCCAGCTAGTGTCTCCAATGTTTCAAAGAATTCACGAGTCTCAAAGGGTTCAAAATCAGGATCAACCACTCCTGCTGCCTCAGCCCGTCTTAAAATTGCCACAGTAGGCTGCACTGCTAGCCCGGGCAGCAGCTTTAAAAAGGAAACATGCACTGGAAATGGAGAAGGCTCAACTAAACACCAGACTGGAACAAATGGAGTTGGAAATAAGTCTGGCTGAATCAGATGCAAAATTAAAGGTGCTGGAGAACTTTGAATCTCAAAAAGAACAACACCTACCGACATCTGAAGCACAAGAGCAGCATGAGGATGGCATGAATGAATATTTTGAAACTTACCAGGAAAAAGCAGATGTGACAGTGATTCCAGAAGCATCTGCCATTGAATTTACTGAGCTTGGAGCAATTCCCAAAACCCCCCTCCAAAGATATCTGAACCAACAACCAAAACCACTAGCAAGCTCTCCACAACAAAATAAGAAAGCAACAGGTATCATTCTACAACAGCAAGGCCCTACAGCTCAGAGTTCTCCACAAACAGCAACAGGTGGTGGGATTAACATGACAAGCAATGGTGACAATTCCCTGACTGTAATGCAGAGACAAAATGACATTGCTGATTTATTGGCTTTGCAGCACAAGTATCACTGCCTGCACATGAAATCCCAGTTTTTGATGGAAACCCACTGAATGATCAAACCTTGATGAGGGCATTCAACCGATAGCTACCAAGACATGTTGTATTACCTGGAGCAATAATGCTCGTTAATAGATATGTTTCAGGTTATTAATGTGAGTGATGTTATCATTTAATGAGTCACCTGATCCTCTGACACACACACACACACACACACACACACACACACACACACAGCTCCAATCAGTATCACCATTGATCATCTGTCACAATTCAAAGCATTAAATATTAATAACTAGAGAATGAAATTTCTGGAGAAATTGCGGGTGTAAATGCTCAAGCTGAACAACTTACTGCAATGCTCCATGAAGAGTTGAATAACATCATGCATTTATGAATGATGAGGAATATTTGAAGGCTGTTTGAAAGGCTGATGCTACACTGCAATGCTGAATGAAATGCGTTCCACCCATAGAGACCCATTATAATAATGATGATGATGATGGTGATGGTGATGATGATGATGATGATGATGATGACGACGATGATGATGGTGATGATAATGATGATGATGATGGTGATGATGGTGATGATGATGATGATGATGATGATGTGATGATGATGGTGATGATGGTGACAAAGACCCTGGTTGTGGTCCTTACCTGGACAGGTACTGTCCTGATGACGGCAGCTCGTGTTTGTTGGGCTTGTCGTAGCAGTTCACCATATTCTGGATCAGAGCCAGGTCTGGTCTCACCAGTGTTGCTGCGGCAACGGCCCTGGTGACGAGCTGCAGGGCATCTCTGACGTAGAAGTCCAGCGGCTTCCTCTCAACCTCTCCATAGGCCAGCAGGCCGAGTGGCAACCCAATGGCGTGCAGCGCGTCGGGGCTCAGAGGCTGTCCCAGCACCCAGTGTACCATGGGTAACGTGAGGCCCAGGTCCTGAGCGCTTCGCAGCACTGCTGCTGCACACTGCGGGTCAGCTCCAAATAGCAGCACGGACGCCGGCGATGGCTGGTTCTGTCTGAAGTGTCGGGACAGGAAGTCGTGGATCTGAGTGTCGTCGTGTGCTGACTGCGTCAGGTTCAGGAGGGCACGCATGTGCCAGGTGACTCTGCCCCCACCATCCCACAATGCACTGCTCTCATTCTCCCCGCCCAGGAGCCGCAGCAGGAGACCCCGAGCCTCCTCCCAGCCCCGACACAGAACCACAGTCCCCTCCCTCCAACCTGACTGCTGCAGAACCGTCAGCAGAAGGTCCGACAGACCAGACTCAGGAACCCCCATTGCCATCTGCAGGTGGAACCGGTTCTACACAGAGCCAGGAGCAGAACCAGGAGGAAGATCGGGAGGAGGACCAGGAGGAGGATCAGGAGGAGGAGGACCAGGAGCAGAACCAGGAGGAAGACCAGGAGGAAAACCAGGAGGAGAATCAGGAGGAGGACCAATAGGAGGACCAGGAGAAGGATCAGGAGGAGAACCAGGAGGAGGAGAACAGAGAGCACAGAGTCAGAGTGGATCAGAGATAAAACAGAACACATGAAACATCAGATCATCTGCTCCTGTTTGGAGGACGAGTCTGTCTCTGGAGAGCAACCACACACCATTGGAGAATCATCAGAGAACCAACAAGGAACCTTCAGAGAACTACCAGAACACCATCAGAGAACTAACAGAGAACTATCAAGGAACCATGAGGGAACCATCAGAAAACCATCAAGGAACCATGAGAGAACCATCAGAAAACCATCAGAGAACTAACAGGGAATCATCAATTCAATTCATTTTCAATTTTATTTATAAAGCCCAATATCACAAATCACAATTTGCCTCACAGGGCTTTACAGCATACGACATCCCTCTGTCCTTATGACCCTCACAGCTGATCAGGAAAAACTCCCCAAAAAACCCTTTAACGGGGAAAAAACAGTAGAAACCTCAGGAAGAGCAACTGAGGAGGGATCCCTCTTCCAGACGGACAGACGTGCAATAGATGTCGTACAGAACAGATCAGCATAATAAATTAACAGTAATCCGTATGACACAATGAGAGAGAGAGAGAGAGAGACAGAGAGAGAGAGAGAGAGAGAGAGAGAGAGATGCAGGTAATGACAGTAGCTTACAACAACATTAATGAAAGTAATAATATTATAATTATAGTTCTGGCTACTGTGGTACAATATGTTGAAAGTATATATTAATATCTGGCAGTATACATGTGTAACAATAGTCATATGTGTATAATAACAGTAGAAGTATGACTAATGACTAATGATGGCAGCAGCAGCAGGAGGCATCTGGCAGGACCACAGCAGCAGCACAACCACACACGTCACGCTGTCCAGGCACCGCTGTGTGTGAAGAAGCCGAGTTAGTGACATGCAGTACAGCCCAGTTAGTGACATCCAGAATGGCAGAGTTAGCGAGATGCAGTAACAGGACATGAGAGAGAGAGAGAGAGAGAGAGAAGGTGCCCGGTGTATTATAGGGGGTTCCTCCGGCAGACTAGGCCTAAGTCAGCCTAACTAGGGGCTGGTACAGGGCAAGCCTGAGCCAGCCCTAACTATAAGCTTTATCAAAGAGGAAAGTCTTAAGTCTAGTCTTAAATGTGGAGACAGTGTCTGCCTCCTGGACCGTAACAGGAAGATGATTCCACAGGAGAGGAGCCTGATAGCTGAAGGCTCTGGCTCCTGATCTACTTTTGGAGACTTTAGGGACCACGAGTAACCCTGCGTTCTCAGAGCGCAGTGTTCTGGTGGGATAATATGGCACTATGAGCTCACTAAGATATGATGGAGCTTGACCATTCAGAGCTTTATAAGTTAACAGTAGGATCTTAAATTCAATTCTGGATTTTACAGGGAGCCAGTGCAGAGAAGGTAAAACAGGAGAAATATGATCTTGTTTCTTAGTTCCTGTCAAGGCTATTCAAGAGAAGGCTGAGACATGGGGTCAAACATGGGGAGATTGCACATGCGCGGTAAAATCTGGTCTGCACTTCCTCAAAGGCTCAGTAGATGGCGGGAGACCGCGGAAGAAGGGGGACGTGCATGCATGTCATTTTCACAGCTTATTACTGAACTGTCACTGGTGGCCTGTGGTGAGAATGACAGAGATGCAATTCCGACAACTTCAGGCAGCTGCCATCCAAAAGTCCAAGAAGACCGCACCAAGCACACTCCTTGATCGGCTGAGCGGATCCTGCGCTTTTTATCTAGCACCCCTGCTGTCACCCTCCAGCATTGCAGCTCAAGTTACACTGCGCATGTGCAATCCCCCCGTGTTTGACCCTGTGTCTCAGCCTTCTCTTGAATAGCCTTGGTTCCTGTTAGTACACGTGCCGCTGCATTCTGAATTAGCTGGAGAGTTTTTAAAGACTTATTAGAGAACCATCACAGAACCAATGGGGAACCACCAGAGAAAAATCAGAAAACTATCAGAGAACCATCAGAGAACCATCAGGGAACCTTCAGTAAACATCAGAGAACCAACAGGGAACCATCAGAGAACCATTAAAGAACCAACAGGGAACCATCAAAGAACCATCAGTGAACCAACAGGGAACCATCAAAGAACAATCAGTAAACATCAGAGAACCAACAGGGAACCATCAAATAACCATTAAAGAACCAACAGGGAAACATTAGAGAACCATCATAAAACCATCAGAGAACCACAGAAAAACCATCAGCGAACCAACAGGGAACCATCAGAGAGCCAGCAGGGAACCATCAGAAAATGATCAGAAAACCATCAGAGAACAAATAGGGAAGCAAAAGGTAACCATCAAAGAATCATCAGAGAACCAACAGGGAACCATCAGAGAACCAGCAAAACATCATCAGAAAACCAACAGGGAACCATCAGAGAACCAACAGGGAGCCATCAGAGAACAAACAGGAAAGCAACAAGTAACCATCAAAGCATCATCAGAGAACCAACAGGGAACCATCAGAGGACCAGCAGAACACCATCAGAGAACCATCACAAAACCATCAGAGAACCATAAAATTGGGGGCTCGTCCGGCTCGTCTTTCCAGGTCGCTGGTGTGTGCCCGGCAGGTTGGTGGTTTTGTGTTTTTTGTGGGGTTTTTTGTGTGAGTAAGACCTTGGTTGGCGTTTTTTTTCTTTATGTGTGGAGGTGTAGGATGTCCCAGGTTTTTGATATGGATGCGTTTACGCAGGTTCCATCTCCTGAAAAACTGGATCAGTGCACAAAGGTGGATTTGTTGTTGGTAGCAAATGTATTTAACGTTTCTGTCTCTTTGCATGCACGCAAAGCTGAAATAAAGTCTTGCTTGTCAGAGCAGTTGGTGGAGAGGGGTGGTGTTCCCAAGCTGAAGCCAGAAGAGGTTGATGTTGCTCCTGAGGGTTTAGGTGTGGTAGTGGGAGAGGAGTCTGCCAGTGCCACGGCGGCGAAAGCCCTCGGTGGCGGGGTGGACGCAGGGGCGGAGGCTCCTGCTTCCATTCACTTCAGCATAGACCCGATGGCGCTTATCCAGGCTGGTGTTGATACGGCGAATCTTAAGCTGGCCCTCTGCCTACGTGAGGTGGAGCTCCAAACTGAGAGCCGTGAGGTTGAGCTTATGTATCTCCGCATAACGGCCATGGAGCTTGATAGAACACCACACCCAGCTACTTCCACTCCGGTGGCTGCGCATCCCCTAGTCATCATGCCCTCTGATCAGTTTGAGATAAGCAGACATATTGCCCTGGTACCACCCTTTAGGGAAAGTGAAGTCGATTCCTACTTTAACACCTTTGAGCGCATCGCTTCCACTTTGATGTGGCTCAAAAACTGTGTGGAGTCTGTTGCTGCAGTGTAAATTGATTGGTAAAGCGCAAGAGGTGTGCGCAAGCCTATCCATTGAAGAGAGTCTGGAATATGAGACTGTGAAGGCCACTGTTTTGAGGGCTTATGAATTGATTCCTGAGGCGTATCGCCAAAAGTTTAGAGCATGTGAAAAAGCCGCCAACCAAACTTAAGTTGAGTTTGCCTGTGAAAAGACTGCTCTGATGGATAAGTGGTGTGCAGCGAGCAAGGTGGAAACTTTGACTCAGCTCTGTGAGTTGTTTCTGCTGGAGGAATTTAAATCATGTCTCCCAGAAAAAATTGTTGTGTACCTGAACGAACAGAAGGTGGAGTCCCTGTCAAAGGCTGCTGTATTAGCTGATGAATTTGTCCTGACTCACCGTGCTGTCTTTCACTCTGGCCGCTGCGAACATGTTCCCAGTGCCAGTGCTGTTAAAACTCCAAAAGCTCAGTTCAAAAGCACACCACGTCCTAACACCATTTCTCCCGGCACTCATGAGTGTTTCTATTGTCATGAGGCGGGACATTTGATTGCTGCTTGCCCTGTTCTCCAGCGAAAAGAGCATAACCAAAGCCCCAAGAAGCCAAAAAGTGTTGGTTTTGTCCAGTCTGTCGCTGCTCCTGATCATCACTAAAGGCATAGTCTCTCTCGTGGGAGATGAAAAAGTTCAGGTGCCGGTCACAATCCTGCGTGACACAGGAGCTGATCAGTCCCTGTTGCTGCATGGTGTTTTGCCTTTTTCCAGTGGTTCTTTCTGTGGCATTGGTGTGGGGGGTGGGAATGGTTCTGTTGCGAGCACCGATGCATGCTGTGTTCTGAGCTCGCCCCTTGTCACGGGTCCCGTAGTAATTGCCACACACACCTGTTTGCCTGTGTGTGGATGTGTGCCGCCACTTGCTACCCAGAAGCCATCCCGCTGCGCACACTGCCAAAGCTGTCATCAAAGCATTCACTAGCTTTTTCTTTACTTTTGTTTTGCCAAAATACATTGTCTGATCAGGGAACCAATTTCATGTCCAAGCTGTTTGCCCAAGCGTTAGCCTCACTGTCCATCAAGCACAAAAAGTCTAGCGCATATCATCCACAATCCCAGGGAGCAGTCGAACGTTTTCATCAAATGCTGAAAGCCACAATGAAGAAATACTGCCTTGAAACTGGGAAGGATTGGGATGAGGGATTGCCGTTTCTCCTTTTAGCTGCCCGAGAGAGTGTGCAGGAGTCTACTGGGTTTAGCCCTGCAGAGCTGGTGTTCGGCCACACGGTGCCCACTTCATTTGCTGAGGGAGAAGTATTTGTCTGAAACCCCTAGCCCCACTTCTAATGTGCTAGACTATGTGAGCAAATTCAGAGAAAGGCTACATAGGGCATGTGAAGTTGCACGCAGTACGTTAACTGCATCTCAGGGGGAGATGAAAAAGAACTTTGACAAAAAGTCTGTGAAAAGAGATTTCTAGGTTGGCGATAAGGTGCTGGCCCTTCTGCCAATCCACAGTTCTGCCCTCCAGGCCAAGTTTTGTGGCCCATATGTGGTTGAGAAAAAGTTGAGTGAAACTGATATGTCTTGAGTACTCCAGATCGTCAAAGAAAAACCAGAGTTTGCCATGTGAATATGTTAAAAGCATACTTTTCTCGATGCGACGCCGTTACCTCCTCCTTTGCCAAGCCTGCTGGTGTGACCTCCTCCTTTGTCATGACCTCTGTTGTAGCCTCTGTCACAGCTGTGTCGCCCTCTCTGTACACTCCTGAAAGTGATGGCCTGCATGAAAACACATCTCCCTGTGCACGACTGCAAAAGTCTGAGGTGTTGACAGATTTGCCAGCCCAGTTGCAACATTTAACTCCTCCGGCCCGAGCAGATATTGTGCGTCTGATTAACAGCTTTCACACATTGTTTTCAGACACTCCATCCCGCACCACTGTCCTTTCACATGACATTGATGTTGGCAGTCACTCGCCCATTAAGCAACATGTTTACAGGGTTAATCCAACAAAATGTTCACTTATGAAAAAAGAAGTTGGATATCTGTTGGAGAATGATCTGGCTGTTCCCAGCTCCAGTGCGTGGAGTTACCCTTGTCTGCTCGTGCCCAAACCTGACAAAACACCTCGTTTTTGCAGTGATATTCGAAAGGTAAACAGTGTAACAAAAGCAGACTCATATCCCCTGCCCAGAATGGAAGACTGTGTGGACGGGGTGGGTGCAGCAACTTTTGTCACAAAACTTGATTTGTTGAAAGGTTATTGGCAAGTCCTGCTAACCCCCAGTGCTTCAGAAATCTCTGCTTTTGTCACCCCCAACAGTTTTTGCCAATACACCGTTATGCCCTTCGGACTCCGCAATGCACCTGCCATCTTCCAGCGGCTGATGCACCTCGTCCTGGCTGATGTGAGTAATTGTTAGGTGTCACTTGATGATGTTGTGGCCTATTCAGACACGTGGTCTGAACACCTCAGGACGCTGGAGGAGATTTTCCAGAGGTTAAAGGAGTCCACCCTTACTCTGAATCTAGCCAAATGTGAGTTTGGTAGAGCCACGGTCACCTACCTTGGAAAGGAGGTGGAACAAGGTCAGGTGTGCCCTGTTAGTGCCAAAATTCAGTCCATCCTAGAGTATCCAGCGCCCCAAACCAGGCCTTTGCTCCGCCGCTTCCTGGGGATGGCTGGATATTATCGCAGTTTCTGTCGTAACTTTTCTGATGTGGTTGCCCCTCTCACCAGTCTGACCAGCGTCAAGAAGCCCTTTGTCTAGTCAGCTGCTTGTCAACATGATTTTGAGTCCTATAAAGCCCTTCTCTGCAGCACCCCGGTTCTGGCAGCCCCGAACTTCTCCCGCCCGTTCAAGCTGGAGGTGGATACGAGTGCCAGTGGAGTCGGTGCTATGCTCATACAGGAGGACCATAAAGGTATCGATCACCCCATTTGCTATTTCTCAAAGAAATTCAATGCCTGTCAGGTGAATTACAGCACCATCGAGAAAGAGGCCCTTTCGCTGCTGCTGGCCCTGCAACATTTCGAGGCGTACATCGGTTCCAGCCCACTCCCTGTTGCCATATACACCGACCACAACCCACTTGTGCTTCTGAGGCAAATGCAGAACTCCAACCAAAGGCTGATGCGCTGGTCATTGCTGGTACAGGACTTCAACATGGAGATCAGGCACAAAAAAATGTTATGGCTGATGCTCTCTCCCGTGTTTCTGCCCAGCCTTGATGTGAACATTTCTTTTGGGGGGGTTAAATGTTTCCTTTAGGATGGGGGGTGCTACGGCTGCGGCCGTATTGTGCAACATTTATATTTCTGTGACATTCATTGTATGTATATTGTATGTGAGAGTAAGACCTCTTCTTTTTCTGAGGATCTGTGCCAGGTGCCGCCTCCATCTCCTTCTCTGACTGGTGGGTTCTGGCTGGTCGTGGCTGCTGCTGATTGGCTGTTGCGGGGGCTTGGCCTTTTTAAACCCCGGCAATCTCTGTCAAAATCCGAGGGTCGTTTGACAGCAGCGTGCCTCCTCGTCCCGACGCCAAACCTGCCTGTGCCTTCGGAAATTGTATCTTATGTGTATTCTGACTGGAGAGCGGTGAGCCTTAGCTGAACTGCTGAATTGTTGTTTGTATCCTGCCGCTACAAACGGTGAGCCTTTTGTTTGTAGCCGATAACCGTTGCAGCGTTAATAGCACTTAGTTGCCACTTGCACATCACTTGTACATGACTGTACATAGCACGAAGCAGAAGGGGTGAACTGCCATTTATTTTGAACTGTTTCCTCCTGTTTTTGTTTGGTTTAGGGAGTTAGGTTAGTGATTGTATTTTCTGTTCTTGTTCTTTCACGTAGGGTTTAGTTAGTTATTTTGGGAAAGATGGTTTGTTTTATTTGTTGTTTTGGCCTGGGCTCACCCTGAAGGCAATCTTCCTTATTTGTAAATTGTACTTCTATGTGTGGTGGTGAAAATACTCACCTTTTGTTGTGCATTACCTTGTTGTCGGCTCATTTTTATGTTGCACCCCTAGGCAGGTGCGTAACACAGAGACAGAGACAGACAGAGAGACAGACAGACAGACAGACAGATGGACAGAGACAGACAGACAGACAGACAGACAGAGACAGAGGACTGTCCCTGACGTCCGTCTGTACGAGGGCGTCGTCAGTTTGTTTCATGGACACAGATCAACATGTGATGTGTCTCTGTCTCCTTCCATCCGTCCAGTTGGACGGACGCAGCTCTGTCGGACTCTGACATCACACAGCGCTGTTTGTCCCCGCTGACCAGCCATCAGCCAAACTCAACCTGACACGGCGCTAACAGGCTGCAGACACAGGAAATGAAACTCAGATTACACTTCACACCACTCTGTGCTCTGAGCTTCGCTCTGTCTCACCTGATTAGAGGAGCAGTGATGTCATCCATCACGACTGTCCAGCAGACAGCGAGAGGAAGAACCCAATCACTTCAGGTGCTTCCAACATGAACGTGTCGCTGACGTCTAAGTTAATGACACATGACCATTTGTAACCAAAGAAACCACAATGATGGGAACACAGCAGCTGATGTCACGAGTCAGGAAACAGTGGCCCTCAGGCCCCACCCTCTGACACACCTGTGATCAGGTGGTGTCTGTCAGAGTTCATCAGCCGCTGCCTACAATCAACCACAGAAGAAGAAAAGTTGTCAGGCAGGAAACAGTGAGATCACACATCAAAGACACGCCGCTTTCTGTTGTTATGGTGATGCGGGACATGTCGCCCATCACCGTGACAACGCTCTGACAGGCGAAGCTTTAAGGATTTAACCCATCAAACCTGTGAGAACACAAACATCTGCTGGAAGGTGAACAAGGACAGAGACGACTTCACACTGAGGCCTGATGGGAACACACTTTATTGTACTTTATCACACTTCATTTAACTGCACTTCACTTTATTTTACTTTATTTGACCAGCTCTACTCTGCTTCACTTTACTCTACTTGATTTTACTCTATTTGACTTTACTGACAGGAAGTATCGAGGTCACAGGAAGTGTGGAAGTAGAGAGTGCCGATGATCTGATGTGTTGAGCATTTGAAGTTAGACAGGACATTTTAACCGAAGAAGAGGAGGATGAAGGAAAAGTTTTTGGTCGACAGGAGGATTCAGGTAAATTTCCCAGCAGGCCATTCTGTCTGTGACAAACGGAGCTGCTCTGTGACATCACAGACACATTCATCAGTCCAGTCTGTCTGCAGGTTAAACAACACAATGATAAGGAGGCAGAGGAGGATGAAGAGGAGGAGGATGAAGATAGGGAACAGAAAACTAACTTTTATTGTGAAACAGTTTTGTATGTTTGTGCAGATGAAGCAGGAAACGTTTCCTGAGGTGAAAACAGAAAAACAGCTGAGTCTTCATTCCTGTTTCTGCTCAGCACAGCTGAATACAGTCTCTTTGTCCCTCGGCATCCTGGGAAATCACAGCTCAAACTACTGCCGTCTCTGTTCACTGTGGAACATCAATAATCTTCAGTGTCAAAGGTCGCTTCCTGTTGATGATTGGATTTATCCTTTCACTAATGCTGCCCTGTGTTCTGACCTAAATCCTACAGAAACCTGTAAAATCTGATACACCTGGATCTACCACAGACGGATACACCTGGATCTACCCTGGATCTACCACAGACCGATACACCTGGATCTACCACAGACTGATACACCTGGATCTACCCTGGATCTATCACAGACCGATACACCTGGATCTACCACAGACTGATACACCTGGATCCACGACAGACCGATACACCTGGATCTACCACAGACCGATACACCTGGATCTACCACAGACCGATACACCTGGATCTACCACAGACCGATACACCTGGATCTACCACAGACCGATACACCTGGATCTATCACAGACTGATCTACCACAGACCGATACACCTGGATCTACCACAGACTGATACACCTGAATCTACCACAGACTGATACACCTGGATCTACCACAGACTGATACACCTTCCTTGACCCTCCTGCAGTCTGAGGACACCCCAGGGTTCCAGGACCCCCTGTTGAAGACCCAGGCTTTGAACTGTCTTTTCTTTATTCCATTCATTCATTTTGTCTTCATCTGTTTTTTTTCTTTTAAAGCTGCTGATTTTATGACAGATTTTATTCTTTGTGACGCTGCTTTTGAAACGTGTTCTGTAATTTCAGTTCAAATAAACACAAGAAGTTTGTGCTCTAGAGAAAGGATAAACACTTGGTGAATAACCTCATAAGCCCTTTGATAAGCTAATATGGAAAGGCTTAACTATACAAACCAGTGAGCAGTGATAACTAACATGTCTTTGGGGTCATTGGGTGGGAACCTCCTTTCACCAGTGTTTCGTCTAGTTGGTCCCACGACACCTCCAGGAGGCTAGACAGTGATCTCTGGCGTCCCAGAGACACTCCCCTAATGCCAGGTCTCACTGCTCCCCTCCCCACACCAACCCAACAACCTCCTTTACCTTACTTACACATGGCTATCTCAGCCCAAACAGCACTGCCACCTTCAACAAACCCAGGCTCCGTACATGCGAGCTAGGTACAGACAGTGCTGATACTACCTTTCCTAGCACATTCACCATACTCTATTTCACATGCTACATAGCATAACTACAATATAAGCTAAAGTTAAAGGAGCTAAATTCAAATAGGCCACTCCCACACTTAAATACTTCCTCTTCCTGGATTTCCTCCTGAGAGGAAGTGGATCTCTCCACCTGATCTCAAGGAGTTATGTGCCCTGCTTAGTAGCTCCCCCTGCTGGGCCCCAACTGACACTATTTCTTCGGTAATAGATAAACTGGCTGGTTCTTGCTGCTTCATCTGACATTTCGTTCACTGTCTTCCTCAACACTATGTCAGGCCTCTGCCTGGTACAAACTGTTTCCTGGGGAACAACAAGCTTTCCCCCTAAATCTACTTGCATTTCCCAATCACAAGCACCTTCTAGGCGGCCACACCCTTGCCTCCTTGCTAACTTATCCCTTCTGTATTTCTCTCCTTCATGGACAAACTGAATTGCTAAACTCCTATTTAACACCTTCTGAATTCACCTGTCTTCGTTTCCCTTCGATGCCTGCAGCTAAACATTTCAACACCTGGTTATGTCGCCATGTACAGTACAGGCCAAAAGTTTGGACACACCTTCTCATTCAATGCGTTTTCTTTATTTCATGACTATTTACATTGTAGATTCGCACTGAAGGCATCAAATCTATGAATGAACACATGTTAAGTTATGTACTTAACAAAAAAAGGTGAAATAACTGAAAACATGTTTTATATTCTAGTTTCTTCAAAATAGCCTCCCTTTGCTCTGATTACTGCTTTGCACACTCTTGGCATTCTCTCCATGAGCTTCAAGAGGTAGTCACCTGAAATGGTTTTCCAACAGTCTCGAAGGAGTTCCCAGAGGTGTTTAGCACTTGTTGGCCCCTTTGCCTTCACTCTGCAGTCCAGCTCACCCCAAACCATCTCGATTGGGTTCAGGTCCGTTGACTGTGGATGCCAGGTCATCTGCCGCAGCACTCCATCACTCTCCTTCTTGGTCAAATAGCCCTTACACAGCCTGGAGGTGTGTTTGGGGTCATTGTCCTGTTGAAAAATAAATGATGGTCCAACTAAACGCAAACCGGATGGGATGGCATGTCGCTGCAGGATGCTGTGGTAGCCATGCTGGTTCAGTGTGCCTTCAATTTTGAATAAATCCCCAACAGTGTCACCAGCAAAACACCCCCACACCATCACACCTCCTCCTCCATGCTTCACAGTGGGAACCAGGCATGTGGAATCCATCCGTTCACCTTTTCTGCGTCTCACAAAGACATGGCGGTTGGAACCAAAGATCTCAAATTTGGACTCATCAGACCAAAGCACAGATTTCCACTGGTCTAATGTCCATTCCTTGTGTTTCTTGGCCCAAACAAATCTCTTCTGCTTGTTGCCTCTCCTTAGCAGTGGTTTCCTAGCAGCTATTTGACCATGAAGGCCTGATTCGCGCAGTCTCCTCTTAACAGTTGTTCTAGAGATGGGTCTGCTGCTAGAACTCTGTGTGGCATTCATCTGGTCTCTGATCTGAGCTGCTGTTAACTTGTGATTTCTGAGGCTGGTGACTCGGATGAACTTATCCTCAGAAGCAGAGGTGACTCTTGGTCTTCCTTTCCTGAGTCGGTCCTCATGTGTGCCAGTTTCGTTGTAGCACTTGATGGTTTTTGTGACTCCACTTGGGGACACATTTAAAGTTTTTGCAATTTTCCGGACTGACTGACCTTCATTTTTTTCACTTTTTTGGGGAGTTTTTCCTTATCCGCTGTGAGGGTCTTAAGGACAGAGGGATGTCGTATGCTGTAAAGCCCTGTGAGGCAAACTGTGATTTGTGATATTGGGCTTTATAAATAAAATTGATTGATTGATTGATTAATTTCTTAAAGTAATGATGGCCACTCATTTTTCTTTAGTTAGCTGATTGGTTCTTGCCATAATATGAATTTTAACAGTTGTCCAATAGGGCTGTCGGCTGTGTATTAACCTGACTTCTGCACAACACAACTGATGGTCCCAACCCCATTGATAAAGCAAGAAATTCCACTAACTAACCCTGATAAGGCACACCTGTGAAGTGGAAACATTTCAGGTGACTACCCCTTGAAGCTCATCGAGAGAATGCCAAGAGTGTGCAAAGCAGTAATCAGAGCAAAGGGTGGCTATTTTGAAGAAACTAGAATATAAAACATGTTTTCAGTTATTTCACCTTTTTTTGTTAAGTACATAACTCCATATGTGTTCATTCATAGTTTTGATGCCTTTACATCTACAATGTAAATAGTCATGAAAAAAAAGAACGCATTGAATGAGAAGGTGTGTCCAAACTTTTGGACTGTACTGTATATCAGCCTTGTGACAAGCTAACTTTACAGCCTGACAAAATATGCTTTAAGGTTGCGGTACATGAACACAATGGGCATGATGGGTCCTCATTTACCCACAGTTTTAGGTTCTGGGGGATTGGTAACACATCGTATGTAGCCCCTACCGGGAATCTAATACGATTCTCCTCCATACTCCACAGGTCCCTGCAACTGAGCTTCCTCTTCTCTACACTTTCCCAATTCAACCACTGTCCCTGTTTAGCCTGGGCCACTACCTTTTCACCCCTTAACATCTCTTCCTGTCTACATATCTGTTCTACAGCCAGCTTTCTTTTATCTTTGAGACCTGCTTTATTCCATACCAGTTTGCCTGAGCCAAGCCCCAGGCCTCCCCGGCCAAACTGAACATTACCTACAATCTCTGCATGTCTAAGAGCTGCCTCTGCCTCCTGAACTGCCGATCTTGGGTTCCACTTCCTCCCCTTGGTTGGATTTGGAACCACACTCCTAACTACCACGTCCTTACTCCCAGATAACAAGAGCTCTGTCCTGACCTTGGTACATTTAAATTCCTCTGTTAAACTAGATACTGGCAGCTGAAGTATCCCTTTTCCATACAATGCAACACTACTTAGGCACCTAGGAGCACCCAACCACTTCCTAATATAGGAGCTAACCGACCTTTCAATTCTCTCCACTACGGATATTGGAATTTCATAAATTGACAATGGCCACATTAACCTAGGATATAGCCCAAATTGCAAACACCACAACTTCAGCTTTCCTGGAAGTTCAGATTTATCTATTCTATCCAATCCTTCTGCCACATCTTTCCTAAATTTCACCACCTGTTCCTCATCATTCAACTCCACATTGTACCACCTACCTAAGCTCTTTACTGTCTTTTCCCTAATTGGTGGGGTTTCCTCATCATCTATGACAAACTTCCTATCACTTAACTTCCCTCTACATATCAAGATGCTTCTAGATTTACTAGGCTTGATCTTCATGCTGGCCCACTTGAGGTTCTTATTTACCTTCTCTAGTAGCCTCTTTGTACATGGCATTGTTGTGGTCACCAGTGTCATGTCATCCATGTAAGCCCTAACTGGTGGAAAATGCAACCCGTTCTGCTGTCTCTCTCCACCTACCACCCACGTAGAAGTCCTGATGATTACTTCCATTGTCATAGTAAATGCTAATGGAGAAATTGTACACCCTGCCATGATGCCTATTTCTAGCCTGTTGTGAAACCTGCTGTACTTAGACACAACCTAATATCCTGAAAATATGCTTTCACTAAGTTAACAACTACCTGTGGCACTCTGAAGTAGTCAAACGCACTCCAAATGAGGCTATGCGGTGCTGAACCAAACGCATTTGCAAGATCTAAAAATACTACATGAAGGTCCCTTTTCTTTATCTTCACTGCCTGAATCTGGTGCCAGATCATGCTTGTATGCTCTAAATACCCTGCAAAACCTGGTATTCCTGCCTTCTGCATCATGGAATCTAGGGTTAGGGTAAGCTATTCCTTTCTAAGTAGCTAGCTAATCTCTGTGCAACTACACTAAAGAAAATCTTCCCCTCTACATTCAAGAGAGAAATCATCCGGAACTGGCTAAGGTCCACAGACTCCTTCTCCTTAGGAATGAGGACACCCCTGCCCTACGCCATGCTCTTAGTATAATTTGTTTCTCCCAAACTATTCTTAGTTGTTTCCACAAAAATTTAAGGGTATCAGGTGCACTTTTATAAACCCGGTAGGGGACTCAATTATGCCCTGGGGCCAAAGAAGCCTTTGCACGCCTGACCACCTCCTGAACTTCCTTCCACCTAGGTGGTCTGACATCCATCTCATGCTCTGTCCCTTCTAATGGAGGGATATCGGGTGGGAAACCTACTATGCTATTCTTCTCTAATCCTGAATATGTATTTCTCAAATATTCTTCAACCTCTAGCCTTTCTGCTTTAAGCTGCCCTCCCTTTTCCTGGCTGAACAATCCTTTAACAAACTTAAAAGGGTCCCTGAAAAAACCTGTCCTTACATGTTCCTTCTTCCTCCTCTTTTTCCTGAGATGCTCTGCCCTTCTAAGAACTGCTAGCCTGCTTCTCAACTCCTTGCAACACATTAATTCCCTCCCTTTCTTCTTCTGTAGCCTTTCTCCACACCTTTCTTAATTGTCTCCTTTCCTTGACTAGCTCCTCTATTTCTCTTTGCCGCCTAGATTTACCCGACTGTACCCTCTCACTCCTCTTTCTCTCATGCAACCCAAACCTCTCTACACCATATGAGTAAATTATATCTCCCATCTTTTCTAACCTTTCTATTGCATTTCCTCTAAGCCTACTTATGATTACTGACAAATCTCTGTTAACTATCTCCCATTCTTTACTGTCATTTGCCCTAGGCCATCTAACTCTAACCTTTTGCTCCATGGTTCTCTCTCTGACTGGCACACTGGCCTCAGTGTCACCTGCATCCTCTCTTACTACCCCCTCCTCCTCCTCCTCAGTGGCAGCGTTACTGATATCCTGGTTTTCTACCTGCCGCTGGACTTCATCTGACTGACTTCTTAGGAAGTACTAATCAATGTGGCTACTCTGCCCTATCTTTGCCACACACTTCTTCTTTCCCTGATGAGTTTTGAGGCCTTTTACTGATGTTACTTTCTGCCAGCCACAAGGACAAACCTGAAGCTATATTATTCTGGCACCTTCACTGGTTCACTGGACCTCTTCAATAAAAAACCTTGATCAGACAGCTGATTCAAAATGCTACTGCTCAACTCCTCACTAAAACCAACAAAGTTCCTGTGTGTCAGAGAATCCCTTTCAAAATAAAGCTCTGACTGGTTTCTGGGTCTGAACCATCCAGATCTGTCAGGTCTTTAGGGACAGGTCTGCTTTGTGTCCCCAGAATCGAAGACTCAACATGGAGAAGCAGCATTTAGTTTTTATTCTGCACATTTCAGAGCAAACAAAACTGCAGAGCTCTGAGTTCCTTTAAATCAAGACTGAAGATTTTCTGTTTGTTTCTGCCTTTTATTAAATCAAATATTTATTTATTTCTTACACTGAACTTTGGTTCCTGGATTTTAACTTGTCTTTATTTACTTTTCTCTGGTTCTTTACTGGCGCCATGATGGTGTGGTGGTTAGCACTGTCACCTCACAGCAAGAGGGTTCCTTCCTTCTGTGCTGAGTGTGCATGTTCTCCCTGTGTCAGCGTGGGTTTACTCCAGGTGATCTGACATGTTCTCCCTGTGTCAGCGTGGGTTTCCTCCAGGTGCTCTGACATGGTCTCCCTGTGTCAGCGTGGGTTTCCTCCAGGTACTCCGACATGTTCTGCCGTGTCAGCGTGGGTTTCCTCCAGGTGCTCCGACATGTTCTCCTTGTGTCAGCATGGGTTTCTCCAGGTGCTCTGACAGGTTCTTCCTGTGTCAGCATGTGTTTCCTCCAGGTGCTCCAACATAGGCAGGTTAATTGGTGACTCTAAATTGTCCGCAGCTGTGAATGTGAGCTGACGTACTTCAGTAAGCGTGTTGTGCCATTTCTCGTGTTTTTGTGACAGTGTCCCTGTGCTGCTCTAGCTAAGTCCTGCCAGCTAGTTTTCTGCTTTCTCACTTCAGTTGCTTTAACATCTACTTCAAGTCTTAACCCACACTAGTTCTGTTTAAGCACTTATAGCTCTCCTCTTTTAATTGACTTTCTTGCTGATCTTAGCTGTTGTTTGCACGTTATTAGCCTTGTTAGCTACATTAGCTTAACAATCAGCGATGGCTTCTCCTTCTCCTGCTCTTTCTTGCTTGATGTGCCAAATGTTCAGTTATGCCTCTGCCTCCTTTAGTGACAGTGGTAATTGTAACAAGTGTAGTTTATTTGCTGCATTGGAGGCGAGGCTTAGTGAATTAGAAGCGCAGCTCCGCACCATGGAAAATCACTCAGTAGCTGCGGTAGCTAGCCAGTCCCCTGTAGCCGGTGTGGAGCCACATAGCATAGCCTCTGCTAGCGGTCCCAACCCCTGTTCAGCCAGGGGGTTGGGTAACTGTCCGTGAGAGGCGCAGCTCCAAGCCGAAGCCCACGGCTCACCACCAGCCTGTTCACATTTCCAACTGCTTTTCCCCACTCAGGGACACACCCGCTGAGGATAAAACTCTGATCATTGGCAGCTCTATTCTGAGGAATGTGAAGTTAGCAACACCAGCGGCCATAGTCAAATGTATCCCTGGGGCCAGAGCGGGCGACATTGAATCAAATTTAAAACTGCTGGCTAAAGCTAAACGTAGATTTAGTAAGATTGTTATTCACGTTGGCGGCAATGACACCTGGTTATGCCAATCGGAGGTCACTAAAATTAATATTGCCTTGGTGTGTGAATATGCAAAAACAATGTCAGACTCCGTAGTTTTCTCTGGACCCCTCCCAAATCTGACCAGTGATGACATGTTTAGCTGCATGTCATCATTTAACCGCTGGCTGTCCAGGTGGTGTCCAGCAAACGATGTGGGTTTTGTTAATAATTGGCAAACTTTCTGGGGAAAACCTGGTCTTATTAGGAGAGATGGCATTCATCCCACTTTTGATGGAGCTGCTCTCATTTCTAGGAACCTGGCAAAATTTATTAGTAATTTAAATCCCTGACAACCCAGAGTTGAGACCAGGACTCGGAGACGCAGTCCTATACGCCTCTCTGAGCTTCTAGTTCAGTTACCCAGCCATAGTTTTCATAGTTTTATACAAACGGTGTCTGTCCCCTGACCACCTAAATTATTTAAATCTAAAATTAAACGAAGAGGAGTTGTGCATAACAACCTCATAAAAATTAAAACCTCTTCTGTGACAGAAAGACAAAACAGGAGAATTAAATGCGGACTGTTAAATATCAGGTCTCTATCGTCTATACCATTGTTAGTAAACGAATTAATATCAGATCATCATATTGATTTACTCAGTCTCACAGAAACCTGGCTGTGTCAAGATGAATATGTTAGTCTAAATGAATCCACTCCTCCCAATCATAATAATACCCACATTCTTTGAGGTAGTGGCCGAGGAGGGGGAGTTGCAGCCATTTTTAACTCTAGTCTGTTAATCAGCCCTAAACCTAAACTAGACTATAATTCATTTGAAGGCCTCGTTCTTAGTCTTTTACATCCGACCTGGAAAACCTCGCAGCCACTTTTATTTGTTATAGTGTACCGTGCTCCTGGCCTGTATTCTGAATTTGTATCTGAACCTGACACGCCACTCAGCAACAGTAAGTATACTAGATGTTTATCAGATAGTGCTGTCGCAAAATTTAAGGAAATGATTCCATCGACGTTAAATACCATGTCCTTCTGTAACAGAGGTTTCCCGCACCGACTCAACTCAAAGAACTTTATTTTCCTTTAGGAACTTCATTTGCGGAGAGCTCATAGTGCCATATTATCCCACCAGAACACTGCGCTCTGAGAATGCAGGGTTACTCGTGGTCCCTAAAGTCTCCAAAAGTAGATCAGGAACCAGAGCCTTCAGCTATCAGGCTCCTCTCCTGCTGCTGCTGTTATCATTAGTCATTAGTCATACCTCTACTGTTATTATACACATATGACTATTGTCACACATGTATACTGCCAGATATTAATATATACTTTCAACATATTGTACCACAGTAGCCAGAACTATAACTATAATATTATTACTTTCATTAAAGTTGTTGTAAGCTACTGTCATTACCGTCTGTCTCTGTCTCACTGTCTCTGTCTTTCTCTGCATCTCTCTCTGTCTGTCTGTCTGTCTGTCTGTCTGTCTCTCTCTCTCTCTCTCTCTCTCTGTCTCTCTGTCTGTCTGTCTCTCTCTCTCATTGTGTCATATGGATTACTGTTAATTTATTATGCTGATCTGTTCCGTACGACATCTATTGCACGTCTGTCCGTCCTGGAAGAGGGATCCCTCCTCAGTTGCTCTTCCTGAGCTTTCTACCATTGTTTTTCCTAAAGGGGATCAGCGGTTATGAAAATGGATGGATGGTTCTTTACTGAGCTGTATTTAAATGTCCTTTTACAAAGTGTTTCTTCTTTGTCTCAGTACATCTGATGTTCTCTGTGAAGAACTTTGTCTTGTTGCTGAAATGTGTTAAATATATAAACCTGTTTCCCTCAGACGGAGAAACTGAGACAAATTCAACGTCTCAGAAAATAAACTGCTTCATATAGAAAGTGGTAACAAGAGAAACAAACGTGTTTCAGATTCATTAACAGAACAAACAGCCCATCAGACAGCCGGTCAGAGTTCCTCTTTATACCACCGTCAGACAAACGTCTGACACACTTCAGGTTCTGTCACTGAAACGAAGCCTGAGTGGAATACTGATGAACAAAGAGACAAACCTCCCTGGTGGATCCAACAACACAGTGAATCAATCAAACACAAACAGAAAGCACATCAAAGACAGAGATTCAGTAAAGTCTGAATAAAACAGAAAGAGAAGAAGATGAAACGCTGATACACAAACCTGAATTCATCTACAGTCCAACAGCAGCTGAGTCTGACCTGAGATCTGAGTCAACCTCAGCATCACATGTCCAACAACCACAAACTGGACTCAAGTTAAAGTATCAGGATTTTCTGACAGTCTTTGATCGAGTCAGAAGAAAGAGATCAGTTAACTGAACTTCAATCACGTCGTCACGACATAAAAACCCTCCTGATGTTAAACTAAATCCAAACTGAAGTTCTTGTTCTCAGAAACTCTCTGAAGAAACAGTTTCTCTGGATCTCATCTCTCTGGTCTCTGAGTAATATCTGATCAGATTCCTCTTTTAACTTTCAGATAAAACAAACTTCACAGACTGTTCAGTCACCTGTGTAAGATTACAGGAATCAGTCATACAGCACATTCTCATCATGGAGTCATTGAAAATCACCTGTCAGTGATTTAGGCATCAGACACCTGAACAGAAGGAGCTGCAGGGTCCCTACAGCAGTGGCTCCCAACGGGTGGGTCGCAGTCCAAAAGTAGGCTGCATTTCCATTCTGAATAAACCACCAGTGACTCAGGAATGTGTCCAGTTTGTAAAAAACACACTTTACTTTGAATGAATGAATGATGAATGAATGAATACTTTATTTGTCAGAATCACTTCTGAAAATTTTCTTGCGTCCAAGACACTTGTTTCTCGTGACAGAAAACAACAAAAAACAACAAGTAGCCTGAAGTAGCCTACAGTGAATTTCCAGCTCAGAGCTTTTATTTTGAAGTGCCGTTTCCTGCTGTAGAGTCAGTGTCTAACAGACAGAGACAGTGAACCAGCTGGAGGACATGTCCAAACTCGAGTATGATGCTGAACTTATTTAACTGTGTGGACCCTGAACTGACCAGAGCCCTGGTCTACAGGGCTGGCAGGAGGGGGAGGTGGGGAGGTTCACTTCCTGTAAAAGTCGAGCCAAACCTGGATGCTTTTTTCTAAACCTAACCACATGCTTTTGTTGACGTCTGAGGTTTATTATAATGATCTGCAGTGACGAGGCTGACCTGGGATCAGTGGCCCCACCTCTTCCTGTGGTTCCCGTCGCTGTGTTTAAATTCCTTTTTGATATAAATCAGTTGTGAGTCCTGACTGACTCCACAAAATTTCCTGTCGATACGTCTCTGTCGGACAGGAAGACGCTGATGCTCCCTGAAAGGGCATGTCCTCTGACGTTTGGCTGACCCGAGCCTTTAACAGAGTGTCTGACCTCTGACCTGAGTGATGGCTTCACTCTGACTTCACTCTGACCTCACTCTGAATTCACTCTGACCTCACTCTGAATTCATTCTGAATTCACTCTGACCTCATTCTGAATTCACTCTGACTTCACTCTGAATTCACTCTGACCTCACTCTGAATTCATTCTGAATTCACTCTGACCTCATTCTGAATTCACTCTGACTTCACTCTGAATTCACCCTGAATTCACTGTGAATTCACTCTGACCTCACTCTGAATTCACTCTGACTTGACTCTGAATTCACTCTGATTTCACTCTGACGTCACTCTGACCTCACTCTGAATTCACTCTGACTTCTCTCTGACTTCACTGTGACTTCACTCTGAATTCACTCTGACCTCACTCTGAATTCACTCTGACTTGACTCTGAATTCACTCTGACTTCACTCTGACGTCACTCTGACGTCACTCTGACCTCACTCTGACTTCTCTCTGATCTCAC
The DNA here is from genome assembly GCA_900536245.1 of Epinephelus coioides. NCBI lineage: Eukaryota > Metazoa > Chordata > Actinopteri > Perciformes > Serranidae > Epinephelus > Epinephelus coioides. Next base: position 1,093,429 of record UNPE01000133.1, read on the forward strand.
TCTGAATTCACTCTGACTTCACTCTGATTTCACTGACGTCACTCTGACCTCACTCTGACTTCTCTCTGACCTCACTCTGACTTCACGCTGATTTCACTCTGATCTCACTCTGAATTAACTCTGACTTCCTACTTCTGACTTCACTCTGACCTCACTCTGACTTCTCTCTGAATTAACTCTGACTTCACTCTGACTTCTCTCTGACTTCACTCTGACCTCACTCTGACTTCTCTCTGACTTCACTCTGACCTCACTCTGACTTCTCTCTGACCTCACTCTGAATTCACTCTGACTTCACTCTGACTTCTCTCTGACCTCACTCTGACTTCTCTCTGACCTCACTCTGAATTCACTCTGACTTCTCTCTGACCTCACTCTGACCTCACTCTGAATTAGCTTTGACCTCTCTCTGAATTCACTCTGACTTCATTCTGAATTCACTCTGACCTCACTCTGAATTCACTCTGACCTCACTCTGACTTCACTCTGCCTTCATTTTGAATTCACTCTGACCTTACTCTGAATTAACTCTGACTTCACTCTGAATTCACACTGACTTTTCTCTGACTTCACTCTGACCTCACTCTGAATTCACTCTGACCTCACTCTGACCTCACTCTGAATTCATTCTGAATTCACTTTGACCTCACTCTGAATTCACTCTGACTTGACTCTGAATTCACTCTGACTTCACTCTGATTCACTCTGACTTCACTCTGACCTCACTCTGAATTCACTCTGACCTCACTCTGAATTCATTCTGAATTCACTTGACCTCATTCTGAATTCACTCTGACTTCACTCTGAATTCACTCTGACCTCACTCTGAATTCATTCTGAATTCACTCTGACCTCATTCTGAATTCACTCTGACTTCACTCTGAATTCACCCTGAATTCACTGTGAATTCACTCTGACCTCACTCTGAATTCACTCTGACTTGACTCTGAATTCACTCTGACTTCACTCTGATTTCACTCTGACGTCACTCTGACCTCACTCTGAATTCACTCTGACTTCTCTCTGACTTCACTGTGACTTCACTCTGACCTCACTCTGAATTCACTCTGACCTCACTCTGAATTCACTCTGACTTGACTCTGAATTCACTCTGACTTCACTCTGACGTCACTCTGACCTCACTCTGACTTCTCTCTGATCTCACTCTGAATTCACTCTGACTTCACTCTGATTTCACTGACGTCACTCTGACCTCACTCTGACTTCTCCCTGACCTCACTCTGACTTCACGCTGATTTCACTCTGATCTCACTCTGAATTAACTCTGACTTCACTCTGACTTCTCTCTGACTTCACTCTGACCTCACTCTGACTTCTCTCTGAATTAACTCTGACTTCACTCTGACTTCTCTCTGACTTCACTCTGACCTCACTCTGACTTCTCTCTGACTTCACTCTGACCTCACTCTGACTTCTCTCTGACCTCACTCTGAATTCACTCTGACTTCACTCTGACTTCTCTCTGACCTCACTCTGACTTCTCTCTGACCTCACTCTGAATTCACTCTGACTTCTCTCTGACCTCACTCTGACCTCACTCTGAATTAGCTTTGACCTCTCTCTGAATTCACTCTGACTTCATTCTGAATTCACTCTGACCTCACTCTGAATTCACTCTGACCTCACTCTGACTTCACTCTGCCTTCATTTTGAATTCACTCTGACCTTACTCTGAATTAACTCTGACTTCACTCTGAATTCACTCTGACTTTTCTCTGACTTCACTCTGACCTCACTCTGAATTCACTCTGACCTCACTCTGACCTCACTCTGAATTCATTCTGAATTCACTTTGACCTCACTCTGAATTCACTCTGACTTGACTCTGAATTCACTCTGACTTCACTCTGATTTCACTCTGACGTCACTCTGACCTCACTTTGACGTCATTCTGACCTTACTCTGACTTCTCTCTGACCTCACTCTGAATTCACTCTGACTTCACTCTGAATTCAGTCTGACTTCTCTCTGACCTCACTCTGACGTCACTCTGACCTCACTCTGACTTCACTCTGAATTCAGTCTGACTTCTCTCTGACTTCACTCTGACCTCACTCTGAATTCACTCTGACTTGACTCTGAATTCACTCTGACTTCACTCTGACCTTACTCTGACATCACTCTGACCTCACTCTGACTTCTCTCTGACTTCTCTCTGACCTCACTCTGAATTCACTCTGACCTCACTCTGACTTCTCTCTGACCTCACTCTGACTTCACTCTGACCTCACTCTGAATTCACTCTGATTTCTCTCTGACCTCACTCTGAATTAGCTTTGACCTCTCTCTGAATTCACTCTCACTTTACTCTGAATTCACTTTGAATTCACTCTGACTTCACTCTGCCTTCATTTTGAATTCACTCTGACCTCACTCTGAATTAACTCTGACTTCACTCTGAATTCACTCTGACTTTTCTCTGACTTCACTCTGACCTCACTCTGAATTCATTCTGAATTCACTTTGACCTCACTCTGAATTCACTCTGACTTGACTCTGAATTCACTCTGACTTCACTCTGAATTCACTCTGACTTCTCTCTGACCTCACTCTGACGTCACTCTGACATCACTCTGACTTCACTCTGAATTCACTCCGACTTCTCTCTGACTTCACTCTGACCTCTCTCTGAATTCACTCTGACTTCATTCTGAATTCACTCTGACCTCACTCTGAATTCACTCTGACCTCACTCTGACTTCACTCTGCCTTCATTTTGAATTCACTCTGACATTACTCTGAATTAACTCTGACTTGACTCTGAATTCACTCTGACTTCACTCTGACCTCACTCTGACTTCTCTCTGACTTCTCTCTGACCTCACTCTGACTTCTCTCTGACCTCACTCTGACTTCTCTCTGACCTCACTCTGACTTCACTCTGACCTCACTCTGAATTCACTCTGATTTCTCTCTGACCTCACTCTGAATTAGCTTTGACCTCTCTCTGAATTCACTCTGACTTCACTCTGAATTCACTTTGAATTCACTCTGACCTCACTCTGACTTCACTCTGCCTTCATTTTGAATTCACTCTGACCTCACTCTGAATTAACTCTGACTTCACTCTGAATTCACTCTGACTTTTCTCTGACTTCACTCTGACCTCACTCTGAATTCATTCTGAATTCACTTTGACCTCACTCTGAATTCACTCTGACTTCACTCTGAATTCACTCTGACTTCACTCTGAATTCACTCTGACTTCTCTCTGACCTCACTCTGAATTCACTCTGACTTCTCTCTGACCTCACTCTGACGTCACTCTGACATCACTCTGACTTCACTCTGAATTCACTCCGACTTCTCTCTGACTTCACTCTGACCTCACTCTGAATTCACTCTGACCTCACTCTGAATTCACTCTGACTTCACTCTGAATTCATTCTGAATTCACTTTGACCTCACTCTGAATTCACTCTGACTTGACTCTGAATTCACTCTGACCTCACTCTGAATTCTCTCTGACCTCACTCTGACTTCACTCTTAATTCACTCTGACCTCACTCTGAATTAACTCTGACTTCACTCTGAATTCTCTCTGACGTCACTCTGACCTCACTCTGACTTCTCTCTGACCTCACTCTGAATTCACTCTGACTTCACTCTGAATTCACTCTGACTTCACTCTGAATTCAGTCTGACTTCTCTCTGACCTCACTCTGACGTCACTCTGACCTCACTCTGACTTCACTCTGAATTCAGTCTGACTTCTCTCTGACTTCACTCTGACCTCACTCTGAATTCACTCTGACTTGACTCTGAATTCACTCTGACTTCACTCTGACCTTACTCTGACATCACTCTGACCTCACTCTGACTTCTCTCTGACTTCTCTCTGACCTCACTCTGAATTCACTCTGACCTCACTCTGACTTCTCTCTGACCTCACTCTGACTTCTCTCTGACCTCACTCTGACTTCACTCTGACCTCACTCTGAATTCACTCTGATTTCTCTCTGACCTCACTCTGAATTAGCTTTGACCTCTCTCTGAATTCACTCTGACTTCACTCTGAATTCACTTTGAATTCACTCTGACCTCACTCTGACTTCACTCTGCCTTCATTTTGAATTCACTCTGACCTCACTCTGAATTAACTCTGACTTCACTCTGAATTCACTCTGACTTTTCTCTGACTTCACTCTGACCTCACTCTGAATTCATTCTGAATTCACTTTGACCTCACTCTGAATTCACTCTGACTTGACTCTGAATTCACTCTGACTTCACTCTGAATTCACTCTGACTTCTCTCTGACCTCACTCTGAATTCACTCTGACTTCTCTCTGACCTCACTCTGACGTCACTCTGACATCACTCTGACTTCACTCTGAATTCACTCCGACTTCTCTCTGACTTCACTCTGACCTCTCTCTGAATTCACTCTGACTTCATTCTGAATTCACTCTGACCTCACTCTGAATTCACTCTGACCTCACTCTGACTTCACTCTGACATTACTCTGAATTAACTCTGACTTGACTCTGAATTCACTCTGACTTCACTCTGACCTTACTCTGACATCACTCTGACCTCACTCTGACTTCTCTCTGACCTCACTCTGAATTCACTCTGACCTCACTCTGACTTCTCTCTGACCTCACTCTGACTTCTCTCTGACCTCACTCTGACTTCACTCTGACCTCACTCTGAATTCACTCTGATTTCTCTCTGACCTCACTCTGAATTAGCTTTGACCTCTCTCTGAATTCACTCTGACTTCACTCTGAATTCACTTTGAATTCACTCTGACCTCACTCTGACTTCACTCTGCCTTCATTTTGAATTCACTCTGACCTCACTCTGAATTAACTCTGACTTCACTCTGAATTCACTCTGACTTTTCTCTGACTTCACTCTGACCTCACTCTGAATTCATTCTGAATTCACTCTGACCTCACTCTGAATTCACTCTGACTTGACTCTGAATTCACTCTGACTTCACTCTGAATTCACTCTGACTTCTCTCTGACCTCACTCTGAATTCACTCTGACTTCTCTCTGACCTCACTCCGACGTCACTCTGACATCACTCTGACTTCACTCTGAATTCACTCCGACTTCTCTCTGACTTCACTCTGACCTCACTCTGAATTCACTCTGACCTCACTCTGAATTCATTCTGAATTCACTTTGACCTCACTCTGAATTCACTTTGACTTGACTCTGAATTCACTCTGACCTCACTCTGAATTCTCTCTGACCTCACTCTGACTTCACTCTTAATTCACTCTGACCTCACTCTGAATTAACTCTGACTTCACTCTGAATTCTCTCTGACGTCACTCTGACCTCACTCTGACTTCTCTCTGACCTCACTCTGAATTCAATCTGACTTCACTCTGAATTCACTCTGACTTCTCTCTGACCTCACTCTGAATTAACTCTGAATTAACTCTGACTTTAATCTGACCTCACTCTGAATTCACTTTGACCTCTCTCTGAATTCACTCTGACTTCATTCTGAATTCACTTTGAATTCACTCTGACCTCACTCTGAATTCATTCTGACCTCACTCTGACTTCACTCTGCCTTCACTCTGAATTCACTCTGACCTCACTCTGAATTCACTCTGACTTCACTCTGAATTCACTCTGACTTCACTCTGAACATGTCAGTGTTACAGAGGTCAGTGAACTCAGCACATCTGACAGCAGGAAGGTAAAGGTCGACAGAGACGGATCAGATAAGAAAATAAATACCTTTATTGATCCCACAATTGAGAAATTCCAGTGTGACAGCAGTCAAAGGGAAAGAGTCAGATTAAAGATTTCAAAATTTAAAAACTTAAAAAACTAGGCATGCAAAAAAAAAAAAAGTATGAAAAATAGGTGTCCCCTATTGCTTGAACAGTGCCCTGATATTACTTGATGATACTGGAAATAAAGGCTGTCCCTCAGTGAAATTTCGGCTTAAAATAAAGCTTGAATTAATGAATATCTGCCCTACACCTCAAAGCAATATGAAGTTCAAAATATGTATAAAACTACGGCCTAGAGGGTTTTTAAATACAAAGTTGTCATAGACAGACACCTTTTTAAAGTTACTTTTACTGTAATTAAAGGTTCAGTTAATTACAGGTACAGTTCAGGCCATCAAATTAATTGAGAATTTTGCATAGAAACAAGAAATAAATTTTGCTGGAATTTTGCTTGTTCTTGCGATATTTCAGCCGCGCTTTGGAAAGCAGAGCTAGATGGTAAACAAACATGGCAGCACACCGGTAAGGTAAGACAACACGTTTACATGTCATTTTCTATATGTTCTCTGACATTTATCCTAACGATATGAGGCAGTCTTTGTGGAAAAAAAGCTTGTTTAGTGGACTAACTTTGCACTTGAAGGTTGCCCGTTCACTTACGTTTTAACAGGTCTGACGCTACTATGCGCCCCGGCTGTATCTAGGCTAAGGGCTAACATGCTAACTATTATTTTTATGTTACTAGTCACTTGAAACAAATTTAGGACGATAGGAGACAGGTTGAAATAAACCGAAATTTCCCTTTAATATACTTTATTATTAATCCCTGAGGGGAAATTAAATTTTTTCACAGGGCAAAAAATGAGAGCGGTGTGTTTAGGGACCAAAGTAGGCGTGGCAAGTTCAGGGACTAGAATGACAGTGCATTCAGGAACCAAAAAGATTGCGGTGATTTCAAGGACCAAAATGAGCGCAGTGCGTCGGGGCTAAAACGAGCGCGGTGTGTTCGGGGCCAAAAATGAGCGCATTGCATTCAGGGGCCCAAAATGAGCACGGCGCGTTCAGGGACCAAAATGAGCGCAGTGTGTTTAGAGACCAAAATAGGCATGGCAAGTTCAGGGACAAAAATGACATGGTGGATTCAGGGACCAAAATGGGTGTGGTGTGTTTAGGGACCAAAATGACATGGTGGATTCAGGGACCAAAATGGGTGTGGTGTGTTTAGGGACCAAAATGAGTGCAGTGTATTCTGGGCTGTGAGATGTGACAAAATCCAACTTGACCTCAAACTACACATTTATCACCCTCTAAAAAAATGCACTTCCCGACATAAAGAAACACGGAGCAGGATCAATAACCACGTGTTCAGTGACATACCGATGACTTCCTGTTTCATCATGTGGAACCTCAGATCTTTCTGTCAGAGCTGATGATGAAGAGAAGGAGGAGGAGAAGAAGAAGAGGAGGATGAAAAAGAGGAGGAGGAGGAGGAGGAGGAGAAAGAGGAAGAAGAGGATGAGAAAGAGGAGGAGGAGGAAGAAGAGGAGGAGAAAGAGGGGAAGAAGAGGAGGAGGAGGAAGAGGAGCAGGATCATGTGGAACCTCAGATCTTTCTGTCAGAGCTGATGATAAAGAGAAGGAGGATGAGGAAGAAGAAGAGGAGGAGAAGGAGGAGGGAGAGGAAGAGGAGGATGAGAAAGAGGAAGAAGAGGATGAGAAAGAGGAGGAGGAGGAAGAAGAGGAGGAGAAAGAGGGGAAGAAGAGGAGGAGGAGGAAGAGGAGCAGGAGGAGAAGGAGGAGGATCCCTGTGACCTTTCTTTGTGTGACAGCTGAAGCATCGATCAGGGTTTTAGCGCTGCGTCGTGAGCTGTGGCAGTCTGATCCTGTCCCCCCAGAGACCGGCTGAAGACCTGGTCTGACACCAGGGTCGGGGCTCTGATTAAAAACATGGCGAGTCTTTGTCCTCGACAACTCCCCGCCGACGTGTTCAGGCTCACAGGCTCAGCTCAGCTTTTCTTCCAACAACACGACTCAGTTTATCAGCATCACTCAGCAGCTCACTGTTTCTGTCCCCGGGACCCTGAACGCATCGCAGCAGAAAAACAAGTGTCTCAGGAGGAGGAGACAGGAGACACGGAGACAGAAGACAGAAGACAGGAGGAGACACAAGGACAGAAGACAGGAGGAGACAGGAGACATGGAGACAGAAGACAGGAGGAGACACAGGGACAGAAGACAGGAGAAGAGAGGAGGAGACAGGAGGAGACAGGAGACAGGAGGAGACACAGGGACAGAAGACAGGAGGAGACAGAAGGAGACAGGAGACATGGAGACAGAAGACAGGAGGAGACACAGGGACAGAAGACAGGAGGAGACAGGAGGGGACAGGAGACAGGAGGAGACACAGAGACAGAAGACAGGAGGAAGACAGAGACAGGAGGAGACAGGAGGAGACAGGAGACATGGAGACAGAAGACAGGAGGAGACACAGGGACAGAAGACAGGAGAAGACAGGAGGAGACAGGAGGAGACAGGAGACATGGAGACAGAAGACAGGAGGAGACACAGGGACAGAAGACAGGAGGAGACAGGAGGGGACAGGAGACAGGAGGAGACACAGAGACAGAAGACAGGAGGAGAAAGGAGACAGGAGGAGACACAGAGACAGAAAACAGGAGGAGACACAGGGACAGAAGACAGGAGAAGACAGGAGGAGACAGGAGGAGACAGGAGACATGGAGACAGAAGACAGGAGGAGACACAGGGACAGAAGACAGGAGAAGACAGGAGGAGACAGGAGGAGACAGGAGACACGGAGGCAGAAGACAGGAGGAGACAGGAGACAGAAGACAGGAGGACACAGGAGACACGGAGACAGAAGACAGGAGGAGACAGGAGGAGACACAGAGACAGAAGACAGGAGGAGACAGGAGACACTGAGACAGGAGGATACAGGAGGATACAGGAGGAGACGCAGAGACAGAAGACAGGAGGAGACAGGAGACACTGAGACAGGAGGAGACAGGAGGAAACAGGAGGATACAGGAGGAGACGCAGATAGAAGACAGGAGGAGACAGGAGGAGACACAGAGACAAAAGACAGGAGGAGACAGAAGACAGGAGGAGATAGGAGGAGACACAGAAACAGAAGACAGTCTGTCCTCAGTGGACAGACTGTGGACAGACAGGGACAGACTGAGAACAGACATGGGGACAGACAGTGGACTGACTGAGGACAGACTGAGGACAGACTGTGGACTGACTGAGGACGTGACATGTCTTCATGACACTGTCTTCGGTCTGTCTTCAGTCTGTCTCCTTGTCAGTTTTCAGTCTGTCTCATTCTCTGTCTTCAGTTTGTCTCCCTGTCTGTTTTCAATCTGTCCTCAGTCTGTCTTTAGTATGTCTTCAGTCTGTCTCTCTGTCTGTCTTCAGTCTGTCTCCCTGTCTGTCTCCCTGTCTGTCTTCAGTCTGTCTCCCTGTCTGTCCTCACAGTGGTGTCTCAGTCTCTAAAAACAGTCTTCATCTCACTAAAAGCTCAGCAGCGTCTCATCGTCTCATTAAAGAGGACAGACAGATCAATGAGTCCATCTGGCTCTCATCCAGCTGCCGTCCATCTCATTATTACACGTCCCGCTTTTTACGTCCAACATTTAGGTCATCACTGCTCCACCCAATCACATGGGCCTGCCGCCAGCTGGAGGCCACATTGGCTGTCCAACAGAGAAACGTCTCCGCAGACGGCAGGTCCACATCTGTCTGTCCAACACAGAGATGTCTCCACAGACAGCAGGTCCACATCTGTCTGTCCAACACTGAGATGTCTCCACAGACAGCAGGTCCAGATCTGTCTGTCCAACCCCTAAGTGTCTGCACAGACAGCAGGTCCAGATCTGTCTGTCCAACACCGAGATATCTCCACAGACAGCAGGTCCAGATCTGTCTGTCCAACACTGAGATGTCTCCACAGACAGCAGGTCCAGATCTGTCTCCACAGACAGCAGGTCCACATCTGTCTGTCCAACACTGAGATGTCTCCACAGACAGCAGGTCCACATCTGTCTGTCCAACACTGAGATGTCTCCACAGACAGCAGGTCCAGATTTGTCTGTCCAAAACTGAGACGTCTCTGAGACGTCTCCACAGACAGCAGGTCCACATCTGTCTGTCCAACACTGAGATGTCTCCGCAGACGGCAGGTCCACATCTGTCTGTTCAACACCGAGACATCTCTGAGATGTCTCCGCAGACAGCAGGTCCACATCTGTCTGTCCAATACCAAGATGTCTCTGCAGACAGCAGGTCCACATCTGTCTGTCCAACACCAAGACGTCTGATTGGAGCAGAAAGTAGCTCAAGTGAAGGCTAAGTGATGTCACCAGTGTTGGTCTGAGACACAGGAGAGGTCAAAGGTCAGCTGATGTAAATGTTGAAGGTCAGTTATTACAGCACTGATGCATGCTGGGTAAACATGGCTGTCTGCCAGCTTCGCCCCAAATGTTACAAAGTGTGACCAACATCATTAACACACACACTGAGACACACACACACACACACACACACACACACACACACACACACACACACACACACAGAGACACAGACACAGACACACACACACACACACACACACACACACACACTGAGACAGTTTGCAGCGTCTGATTGGACGAGGAGGTGAAAATCAACAGAAAATGATTTGTTCACAGCTCTGAGACATCAGAGGACAGCAGAGGACAGCACACAGACACAGAGTGAAGTTGACCTCTGACCGTTGGGATAATAAATGTCATATTTGATCTTGTGAGACTTTGGTTCGTAAGTGTCTAAATGTTTCAACATGTTGAAATGAAGCGTCTTCAGATCCAAGGTCACAGTGACCTTTGACCCTCAAACACCAAACTCGATCAGTTCATTCTTCAGTCTGACATTTGTGCCAAATTTCAAAGAAAGTCCCTGAAAGCGTTCACAAGACCAGGACAGACAACTGTGTCCGGCAAGGCGACATCATCTCAAACCGTAACAGTGGGGGAGAAAAAAGAAGTGACATGTTTGGTGGTGACAAACATAACAATCAATCAATCAATCAATCAATTTTATTTTAAAGCCCAATATCACAAATCACAATTTGCCTCACAGGGCTTTACAGCATACGACATCCCTCTGTCCTTATGACCCTCACAGCTGACCACACTGACCACCAGAGGCTCCACCCCATACACTGACCACCAGAGGCTCTACCCCCATACATACACTGACCACCAGAGGCTCCACCCCCATGACCACCAGGGCTCCACCCCATACACTGACCACCAGAGGCTCCACCCCCATATATACACTGACCACCAGAGGCTCCACCCCCATACATACACTGACCACCAGAGATACACTGACCACCAGAGCTCCACCCCATACACTGACTGACCACCAGAGGCTCCACCCCATACATGACCACCAGAGGCTCCACCCCCATACACCTGACCACCAGAGGCTCCACCCCCTAGACCACCAGAGGCTCCACCCCCATACATACACTGACCACCAGAGACCCCCATACACACCCTACACACTGACCACCAGAGGCTCTACCCCCATACACTGACCACCAGAGGCTCTACCCCCCATACACTGACCACCAGAGGCTCTACCCCCATACTGACCACCAGAGGCTCCACCCCCATACACTGACCACCAGAGGATACACTGACCACCAGAGGATACTACACTGACCACCAGAGGCTCTACCCCCCATACACTGACCACCAGAGGCTCTACCCCCCATACACTGACCACCAGAGGCTCCTACCCCCTACATACACTGACCACCAGAGGCTCTACCCCCCATAACACTGACCACCAGAGGCTCTACCCCCCATACACTGACCACCAGAGGCTCCCACCTACCCAGCTCACCCATACATACACTGACCACCAGAGGCTCCGCCCCCAAACACTGACACAGTGTCACACCTCAACTGTCCCCAACAGACGATGACATGTTAGATCCGGATACAGACGGAGCGTTCTGTCCGTGCTCTGCGTTCATTTCGTCTGTATTTCTGCACGTTTCTATAAAGCTTATGGATACGGGTCAAACGGAACAGTACCACCGGAAACCATGGAGGCAGTGTTGCTGTCACTACCCGATACGTAGTTCTAGTGAGACATGAGGAAGAAATAACAATGGTGGAACTTTTTGAGGAAAGGTTGTGCAAGTTAGTTAGAAACTATAAACATCTCTATGATGTTACTTCTCCTGGACACCAGGATAAACACATGCTACAGAACAGCTGGAAGGAGATTGGAAGGGAATTAAATGTGAGTTGGTCGGTAGCGAAGGAGAAGTGAAGGTCTGTGTGAGACAGATTTATTCGAGTTCTTTTGACGCTGGGCTGCCCCCTGGTGGATATATTGGTTAACATCCATGCCAATGTAAAGGATGCATGGAAGTATGTGGGCAGTGATGGTAATATTGTTTGAAACGGACATACATTTTCGTATGTAAAGGGAGCATAATTGGGTCTTTAAACGCTCATGAACACACAATGAAGTAAGAACGACTTCCTGACGTGGGAAATCGGACCATCTGAGGAGCACATGAATGATACTTGGTGGTTTACGTATGACGAAAACACGTTGGGGCAAGCCCTCCCGGAACCCATAGAGATTGCACTGGAGTGCCTGCATGTAGAAAAAAAAAGCCTTTCACATGAAAGTCTATGAGAGTGAATCAGGGTGATTTCCAGCCAGGCTGATATCACCCCAAAGGGTCGGAACGCGACTTCACACTGCGTCTGATTGGATATTCAGAGGCTAGACGAGCTGTTTCAAGTGAAAATGATCAGAATAATTAATATATTGTGTGTATATGACAATAAAGATGATGATAATCACACGTTTATTATCATCATCTTTCCTTTCTTTTGTGGCTCAAGGAGGGGTGGCACCCCTGTGTACACTGTTTACATGCAGATTATTTTTATTCTTATTGTATATTCATATTTATATTATTCATTTATACCCTGTTTTTTTACCTGACCTACCTGTACTTGTGCTTTGTATGCGCATTAGCCACTGGACACAACAATTTCCCTACAGGGATTAATAAAGTACCTATCTATGTGTCTATGTATCTGTGAAGACGTAAGCAGGTGCACACACACACACACACACACAGACAGACACACACACACACACACACACACACACACACACACACACACACACACACACAGACACAGTTGTTGTATTAAAGTCCAGCAGCATCTGAAGAGCTCGATAATGAAATCTGTTCTGTTCTCAGCTGAACCCTCTTCCTCCTCTGAGTCTTCCTCCTCTGAGTCTTTAACCCTTTGACGTCTCACTTGGTTGGTAGAAACGTTGTGATGTCACTGTGTCTTTAAACAGTCTTTACAGAGACAGAGACAGTCGGTGGGGACATGAGGACACTGTGTGGACGGACATGTCCTGGTTCCTCATGATGTCACTTTATACAAGAATATAAAGGTTCTTTAAATCACATTCATCATGAAGCTCAAATGATTTTATCTGTGTTCAGTCTGCAGGACAACGTCCACACGTCCTCAGTATCAGTCTGCAGGACAACGTCCACACGTCCTCAGGACAACGTCCACACGTCCTCAGTATCAGTCTGCAGGACAACGTCCACACGTCTGCAGGACAACGTCCACACATCCTCAGTATCAGTCTGCAGGACAACGTCCACACGTCCTCAGTATCAGTCTGCAAGACAAAGTCCACACATCCTCAGGACAATGTCCACACATCCTCAGTATCAGTCTGCAGGACAATGTCCACACGTCCTCAGTATCAGCCTGCAGGACAACGTCCACACGTTCTCAGGACAACGTCCACACATCCTCAGTATCAGTCTGCAGGACAACGTCCACACATCTTCAGGACAACATCCACACGTCCTCAGTATCAGTCTGCAGGACAACGTCCACACGTCCTCAGGACAACGTCCACACATCCTCAGTATCAGTCTGCAGGACAACGTCCACACGTCCTCAGTATCAGTCTGCAGGACAATGTCCACACGTCCTCAGGATCAGTCTGCAGGACAATGTCCACATGTCCTCAGTATCAGTCTGCAGGACAACATCCACATGTTCTCAGGACAACGTCCACACATCCTCAGTACCAGTCTGCAGGACAACCAAATCACAACCTAATCAGAACCATCACAGAGAGCAGGTGTTGGTGTCACGGTCAGATTTTATGTATCTGTGTTGCTTCATGTTTACGTCATGGTGACCACATGTGAATAGATGCAGTTTTGTTATTTGTACACAAGGTCGTGCAACAGAGCAGCGATACACAGGTACTACAGGTGATGAGCAGCAGGTGATGGGCCCCGAGGCTGTGGTTTGCTTACATCACACATGCGTGGCATCACTGGTTTCGCCGGCACTTCGGTCCGGTAAAACACAGCTTTTAATCCAGTTTCTCGCATTTTTTTTCTTAACGAACCACTTGCTCCCAGCTTTTATTGTATGTACTTTTTAACATGGACTAAGGTTTTAAGCCATCGGGCCTGTGGTTGTCACGGATTATAGGCTACTGAAGAAGTGAACGTGGAAGTCACCAGCCGAACGGCATCAGCGAGGCGCCAACTTTTCTTTCAACTGTGGGGGACCTACAACTCACCATCTGAAGCGGACTGCACGTTTTAAAATTGGGGAAGGTCCCCTTGGACATTTTGGCCAAAAGAACGAGGGTAAATTTTAACTCACCTCCGTGTGTTGGTACTGTGTCCTGGGGGACGGATTTCCAGCACAGGCCGCAGGTAAGTTGGCGGTGTGTTAGTCCTGCCTCCCAACCCTGTCAAAACTGAGGGAGAGTATCTCCGGACTGCAGGCCGACTTCAAGGAGAGGGACATGATCCTCCTGGATTTCACCACCGTCGCCACAACCCAGACGAAACATATTGCTCACCGCCATCCAGCGCCATCCAGCGCTGGTGACCGGAGCATGACGGCCATGAACAACACCACCCTGCCGTGGACCGGCTCCATCACCACCGGAACGACACCAGCACTAGCCGAGTCCCGCTGGCACCGCCAGGGAGCCAAGCCCAAAACACCGGCACCCTCCACCTCCTGCCTTCGCCGGCGGAGCCCCAGCGCTTCATCAGGGAGGATGGAGCAGTAGCCCCAATGAGCTCAACTCCACTCAAGCCGAGGGAGCCCTGGTCGGTGGTGGCCAGGGGTTCTGGGGCTCGTCCATCTCCTCTGCCTCCGGAGCTGCCGCTGGATAACAGGTATGACATCCTAAGCCTGCAGGACTTCCCTCCCGGGGATGCTACGTCCAGCTGTCCTGCGGAACCTATACATCCAGCTGGCCATGGCTCTCACCAGTCCAGGTGTTGCCGTCCACTCGTCCAGCCTGACCCCTCCCCTCCATCCTGGTCAGGAGAAACCACGGCCTGGCGCCACAAACCTCAGGCTCCATCCCGTCATCACCGTACCTCCAGGCGGTCGGAGGCGCGCACTCGGGAGCAGCGCACCCCCTCTGTGCTGGTGATTGGGACCTCCATGGTCAGGCACGTGGAAGTGCACAACGGCCGCACCTTCTGCCACCCTGGTGCCCGTGTTAGTGCAGTTGCATCCTCCACCCTCCAGCTGACTGCACGGCACAGCTCGGCCTCCACGCTGGTCCTGGAGGCCGGTATCAACGACATCAGGAACCAGCAGTCAGAGGTCCTCAAGCAGGACTTCATCTCCCTGGTGGACCGCCTGCTGGACACAGGGAAGCGGCTAATTATTTCCGGCCCGCTCCCCCAACCTCGTTATGGTGACGTCACCTCGCCTTCGCCAGCTGTACCTGTGGCTGAAAGGATACTGTTTGGCCAAAAGTATCCCTTTAGTGGACAATTTTATAGCTTTTTAAATAGACCCCACCTTTTTAAACGGGATGGTCTCCACCCAAACCAGGAGGGATCACAGCTTTTATCAGTTAACATTGACCTGACCGTCCGATGCTGCACTTCAGCCACCTCCTGACTCACTGTTCACACGCGCAGACCCTCCACCCCTCACCCACCTCCACCCTCCTCCACCCTCCTCCATTACACGTTGCACCACACACACTTCTCCCTCAGTAGCACCTTCTCTGCAACCGGAAACACAGGACATTCACACCATAAAGACCATCACTACACACAGAAAGTTGAAACCCAGGAATGTTTTTAGACCTAACCGTGTTTTTAACATCCTTTTGAAACGTCATGATGAGTGCACATTTTATCATATATGATTTAATTTTAGACAATAACCTAGACAGTATTCTCCTTACAGAGACATGGCTTGGCACCGACACACCTGTTGCTCTCACTGAGGCTTCCCCACCAAATTTTAACATTTTATATTCTATTAGGAGAGGTAAAAGAGGAGGCGGAACTGCATCAGTAACAAAAACCACAATGTCCTCAAATGAATTTTCTTTTAGCAGCTACACATCATTTGAGCAATCAGGAAATCAAACAACTGAAAAGATACTGCAGTGTGCTGAGAGGAGATGGATATTTCCACTACGAAATATTACATCAACATCTCAAAACCTACAATAACGCAGTCAAACAGGCAAGAATTTCCCACTTCAAAAAAATAATTTGATAATAAAATAATCCCAAATTCCTCTTCTCCACAATTGATATTTTAACAAACAGTAATTTTAACAGATTGCCCAAGACAACAACCAATGCCCTCTGTGAGGACTTTGCAGATCACTTCAGAAGTAAAATCAATGACATCAGATCCAGTCTTTTATCTCAACAGATTTTAACTGTCGACACACCTGGATCATTGCTTTTACGTGAGGAAACACTGGCGAGTTTTGCCCTGGTTGATGCGAGGACACTTGGTCGAGTTTTCTCCCAAGCAAAGCCCACAACCTGCCTTTTAGACCCAATTCCCACACCATTTTTTAAAACATTTTATGGATTCTTTGAGGAACAGCTACTGTACATGGTGAATTGCTCTCTTCAGACAGGTGTCTTCCTGACCTCCTTGAAAACAGGTGGTGAGGCCCCTTCTGAAGAAGAGCAATTTAGACCCCAACATTCTTAATAATTATCGGCCTGTATCCAACTTACCATTTTTAAGCAAAGTTTTAGAAAAACAGTTTTTTACCCAAGTAAATGATCTTTTAAATACAAATAACACTTTAGAGAAGTATCAGTCTGGTTTTAGGATGAACCACAGTACAGAGACAGCCCTTTTAAAGAATTTAAATGACATCAGGTGCAATTTAGATAACCATAAACTCACAGTCTTGGTTTTATTGGATCTTGATACAGTAGATCACCACATTTTATTAAATAGACTGAGGCACCTGGTTGGCCTCTCTGGTACTGTTTTTAACTGGTTCGTCTCTTACCTTACTGATCGACACTTCTTTGTAAGTATGGATACATGTTCCTCAGGAACCCATGAGATAAAGTGTGGGGTCCCCCAGGGGTCAAATTTAGGTCAAACTCTTTTTAATCTCTACATGCTTCCTCTGGGGGACGTCATCAGGAGACACGGCATCAGCTTCCATAGTTATGCTGATGATACACAGCTGTACATCGCCGTGTCTCCTAATGACACAGGGCCAGTTGATGCCCTTTTTAACTGCATTTTAGACATAAAGTCATGGATGGCAGTGAATTTCCTGCAGCTCAACCAGGACAAAACAGAGGTTTTAGTCACTGGTTCTGAAGGCCAGAGAGGGAAACTTTTACCAAAACTACAGGATTTTAAACCAACACAATCTGTAAAAAATCTGGCAGTGATTTTTGACTCTGAGCTCTGTTTTATTCCACATATTAAAAACATAACAAAGGTAGGTTTCTGCCACCTTAAGAATATAGCCAGAGTCCGCCCGTTTCTCTCTCAGGCCAGCACGGAGGTGCTGATGCATGCTTTTATCTACTGCAGGTTAGATTATTGTAATGCCCTGCTCTCTGATCTTCCCAAAAAATAGTATCTCAAAACTACAATTACTACAGAATTCAGCTGCACAAGTGCTGACGAGGACCAGAGGGCGGGAGCACATTACACCAGTGTTAAAAACGCTGCATTGGCTCCCCATGCGCTTCAGGATCGATTTTAAGGTTCTTTTATTAGTTTTTAAATGTCTTAACGGTCTTGGGCCTTCTTATTTATCTGACGTGCTTTTACTATATCAACCCTCGCGGACCCTGAGGTCCTCCAGCACGGCCTTTTAACCATACCACAAGTTAGGACTAAAACACACAGGGAGGCGCCATTTAGTTATTATGGCCCCCGATTGTGGAACAGCCTGCCGGAGAACATCAGAGCTGCAGAGACTGTTGATGTTTTTAAAAAGAGGCTCAAGACTCATCTTTTTTTATCAGGCTCTCAACTGATCTCTTTATTTATCTATTTATCTGTCTCTGTTTTAAATCATTCTTACCTAGCTATTAACTTAATTTTATGAGCTAAATAGCTTTTTGTTTATTTGGTTCATTTTATACCTTTTATCCTATCCTACTGTTTTAGTCCCTCAGTTTTTAGCTCCAGTGTTTCCTCATGGGGGCCTACCATGGTTCCTCGTCTACTGATGGGGGTGCCGTCTCGCGGACAGCTCTGACTTGGGTGGCTGTAGGGCACTGCACCTCGGTGTGGAGCCTCCTGTCTGCCCGGGTCGGGGTGGTCTCTACGGCGGTGCTCCCTGTGGCCGTGGACCGTGGGCCCTCTCAGTGTGGACGGCCCCCAGAGGTGGCTTTTTCCTTGCCTCAGGTCTCGGTGCTCGGCCATGTCTCTTTAGTGATAGCTAGTGTGTGTGTGTGTGCGTATGTGTATATTTATGTATCTCTATCTTGGGTGGGAGGGTTGGGTTTTCTCTTTTCTTTTTTGTTTTCTGTTTTGGTTCTTTGTTGTTTTTAACCTCTGTGAGGCACTTTGTGTTACTGTTGTATGAAATGTGCCATTTAAATAAAGTTGATTTGATTTGATGAGCAGCAGGTGTGTGACGGTGGAGGCAAAAGCTTTTTTGAGAGTGTTCAGTGCGGCAGCAGGAAGCGTGTGTAGAGTGGAAACTACAACTGATGAACAGAAACTGGACTCTGACCTGAGGTGGACTCTGACCTCAGGTGGACTGACCTGTTGGGTATAACCAACCTGAGATGAATCATGCAGGATGTTTTACCTGTGTGAAGGTGAACACATGAACATAAATGAGTCACTGCACTGAAACAAACCTGATGAACAGGGACCTGTATCACGAAGCGAGATCAACCTTTCCTGGGTTACCCAGACCTATCCTGTGTTGACTAGCCCTAACAATGGCAATCAGGATAATCGGTATCACGACGCTGGATATCAACTCGGTAACTCAACCCAGTGTTGCTTTATCAAGAGCTGTGAACGCGCACGCAGCGGACAAATCACAATCATGAGAGAAGCGCAGCATCACTGAGCGTCACTGGGCGTCCTCACAGAGTGTCCTCACAGAGCGTCCTCACAGAGCGCCGTATGTGACGGAAAAAAAAGTATTTCTCATGTGAGGATCAGAGATTAATTCTACTAAAATATGAGGAGGAGAAAAGCAACATTAGAGAAAAGGCCAACACCGTGGCAGCTGCAGGAGGAGGAAACATGCGTGGCAACACATAACGGGATGAATAATGTTTAGTTTTAGTTTAGATTAGTTTATTTGCACATAATGTTAAAAACAGACAGTATAACATTTACAAGATTAAAAAAAGAAAAGTGCTGGAGAGGTTAGAAGCCACTAAAAGCTTATCAAAGAAATTCCCCTGTCAAAACATCAATGAAATCACATAATAGAGAAGAAAGAAACAGGTGAGGAAAGAAGAAATAGAGGAGGAGAGAGGGAAAAATCAAGACAAAACAAGGCAGCAAATAAAATGATGTGTAGGTTAAATGACTCATCACTGATTCAAGTAGCTACAGTACCTGTACCTGTACATCTGACACTGATCACACCCTTGAATCCCATGAAATCAATGCTGCGCAGATGAATTGCGTGTATTACAATTATCGTCTAACATCATTGCGTCTGATAAATTGGTCCTCTTTGTCATAACGTTATATATGCTACAATAAAGCTTAAAGCTGACGCCACAATTAAATCATATCAACACCAAATTGATAGTCTGAATAAAATCATCCTGATATTGAGCTGTGTTAGAAATTAACAGCTGCACAAAAATATACCTAGTGTCCCTCTTTAAAAAACAAAAAGGAAAATCCCTCAAACACCATGAAGTGTAGACATGATAGGCTACTTTCCACATTTCCAGCAGCAAAGCTGTCAGTTAGGCCCATCATCTTTAACAGGGATCATTTCCTCCAACAAAACAAAATGTTGGCACTAATTAATGGTGCTATTAAGTGTCTGCAAATGATCAGTTTCTTTCTTATGAAGGGGTGGGATGAAAGTTCCACTTCTTTCCACTCCTTTTTGAACAATCTTTTCATTGTCTGTTGTTGTTGCTTTCTTTTCTTTTTTAATGTTCAAAATAAACTTTCAAATCAAAAACAATCAAATGAATTAAACTTCCCGTCATGACTGGGCTGCATTTCTGTCAGCCATCAACAGCTGATTGGCCAGTGGGTGGTGCTTTTTATAGGATCAGATTCAACCCTGAACTTACCCTGCTCCGGAGCAGGATAGCCGTTCAGAGTAAGTTACCATGGTGATCTACCCCGATAAGAACTGAACCGGCTTCATGAGACCGAAAACCCAGGGTTAACCCTGAAGTTACCTCGCTAAGACATTAATCCTGCTTCGTGATACAGGCCCCTGGTCAATGTTTATTGTTGTTGTCCAGAACACCCATCTTAAAACTTTTCCCTGTTCAGCACTCAGAGGGTTTATATGTAAGGTTTCTACTACACAGTCTATAACGATCCATCAATCTGAACAATAAATCGATTCAATGGTCAATGATCCAATATCATCGATGCAAAGTGGAAACATGGATCCATGTCATCATCTTTAGGTTGTGTAAACATTAGTTGTGTTTTGGCTGATAGTTTAAATGACAGCAGTGTTTTGGGGCCTGAAAATGCAATGAACACTGTCTCACCAGAGCCGAAGATCTGTGGTCTCACTCCAATACTGTCAGTCTGCATGCGGCTCCTGTTTCCACCTATGTGACGTAGACCGGCGGACAGACACATTGGGATCTACTCACCTCACACTGCGCAGCAGCCCGACACAGAGGAGACAATGGAGACTGGAACACACCTGCAGGTGTCCTCTTCACCTGATCACTGTCTGTGCACCACACACACAGGTCCGAGCAGAACAATTCCCCACAACATCAGCTCCATCTGATGATGTCATTACAGGAGATGACGGACGTGACGTGCTTATAAGTGATGATGAGAGGAGACGTGTCTGAGCAGTTTATGGTGTGAAATGATGTAATGTCACGACGTGCTGACACTGCTGTGTAGATTCAGTCATGATAAAGTCTCCAGACCCCAGATCGGTCTGTCCTCCAGACGACAGGTCAGTATGTTGTCAGTCAGTTCCGCCTGGTGCAGAGGGCCCTGGGTTCTTCCTGGTGCAGTGGGCCCTGGGTTCCTCCTCGTGTGGTGGGCTTTGGGTTCCTCCTGGTGCAGCTGCAGGTTCCTCCTGGTGTGGTGGGCTCTGGGTTCCTCCTGGTGCAGCTGCAGGTTCCTCTTGGTGTGGTGGGCTCTGGGTTCCTCCTGGTGCAGTGGGCCCTGGGTTACTCCTGGTGTGGTGGGCCCTGGGTTCCTCCTGGTGCAGCGGGCCCTGGGTTCCCCTGACCAGCTGAGCACCTTTGGGACATTATGTATCAGTGCACCCACCACAGACGGATTGATTTTCGGCGTGATTCTAGATCCAGTCGTCAGTGGGTCGATGGTTTTGGATCCAATCATCAGTGGGTCGATGGTTTTGGATACAGTCGTCAGTGGATCGATGGTTTTGGATCCAGTCGTCAGTGGGTCGATGGTTTTGGATCCAGTCATCAGTGGGTCGATGGTTTTGGATCCAGTCGTCAGTGGATCGATGGTCTTGGATACAGTCATAAGTGGGTCGATGGTTTTGGATACAGTTATCAGTGGGTAGATGGTTTTGGATCCAGTCGTCAGTGGGTCGATGGTTTTGGATCCAGTCATCAGTGGGTCGATGGTTTTGGATCCAGTCGTCAGTGGATCGATGGTCTTGGATACAGTCATAAGTGGGTCTATGGTTTTGGATACAGTTATCAGTGGGTCGATGGTTTTGGATAAAGTTAGTGGTAAGTTGGTACAGTCGGGTAAACAGGTTTTGGATACAGTCGTAAGTGGGTCGATGGTTTTGGATAAGTCGTCAGTGGATCGATGGTTTTGGATAAGTTGTCAGTGGGTCGATGGTTTTGGATCCAATCGTCAGTGGATCGATGGTTTTGGATACAGTCGTCAGTGGGTCGATGGTTTTGGATACAGTCGTCAGTGGATCGATGGTTTTGGATACAGTCGTCAGTGGGTCGATGGTTTTGGATACAGTCGTCAGTGGATGGTTGGATACAGTCAGTGGGTCGATGGTTTGGATACAGTCGTCAGTGGATCGATGGTTTTGGATACAGTCGTCAGTGGGTCGATGGTTTTGTAGACAGTCGTCAGTGGATCGATGGTCTTGAATACAGTCGTAAGTGGGTCGATTGTTTTGGATACAGTCATCAGTGGTTCGATGGTTTTGGATAAGTCGTCAGTGGGTTGATTGTTTGGGATAAGTCGTCAGTGGGTCGATGGTTTTGGATCCAATCGTCAGTGGATCGATGGTTTTGG
Source organism: Epinephelus coioides (assembly GCA_900536245.1). Classification (NCBI taxonomy): domain Eukaryota; kingdom Metazoa; phylum Chordata; class Actinopteri; order Perciformes; family Serranidae; genus Epinephelus; species Epinephelus coioides. The sequence goes on from UNPE01000133.1 coordinate 1,115,950, forward strand.
ATACAGTCGTCAGTGGGTCGATGGTTTTGGATACAGTCGTCAGTGGGTCGATGGTTTTGGATACAGTCGTAAATGGGTCGATGGTTTTGGATACAGTCGTAAATGGGTCGATGGTTTTGGATACAGTCGTAAATGGGTCGATGGTTTTGGACAAAGTTGTCAGTGGATCGATGGTTTTGGATACAGTCGTCAGTGGGTCGATGGTTTTGGTCAAAGTTGTCAGTGGATCGATGGTTTTGGATACAGTCGTCAGTGAGTCAGTGGTTTTGGATAAAGTTGTCAGTGGGTCGACAGTTTTGGATACAGTCGTCAGTGGGTTGATGGTTTTGGATACAGTCGTCAGTGGGTCGATGTTTTGGATCCAGTCGTCAGTGGGTCGATGGTTTTGGATCCAATCGTCAGTGGATCGATGGTTTTGGTTGTTACATCATTTTGTTCTCACTAAACATTTCATCAGGATCTGATGTGAGATTAAAGTTCTTTTCAGCAGCGAATAAACATGAAATAAATGTTGGTGTTTAAATGTTCATGTTTGTTTTTTTTCTGTTTCAATAAAGTTTCATTCAGATTGTAACAAACATGTCAGGCTGGACTGTGTTTACTTATTATTTATCAGTCTGGCAGTGGTGGTCATGATGAGTTTGACTGTGTGTGGTGGATAAATTGGATCACACAGCAGCTGAAGGTCACAGTCTCAATGTGTAACGTGTCCAAGCTCCAACCTCCAGGAGGAAGTTGGACCGAGCAGCATTAATGGGGAGCTACATCAACACAGACGCTGCAGGAGGAAACACTGCAGCCACGCTGTCAGCAGGTGAAGGTGACACCTGATAACACACACACACACACACACACACACCTGTCCACAACGTTGTGAAGCATCACAGACAGATTCTACTCTCCTACAGCTTCTCTCACAGCATAACTTCCTGTCACTGGAATCATGATGGAGGATGACATCACCAGAGCTGTCCAATCAGTGGGTGACGTGTTGCTGGATCTAACATGTATCTGCTGACATGGATTATCAGTACTGATGACCAACACTCACAGAGACAGATAAGTAAGTTCAAATGAGGTAGTTTCAGACTGAACTTAACCTACAACACAGACCTTTGTTTACATGTTTACATGCAGAGTTTTTTTATAAGTAACAAACATGATGCCGACTCATATCAATTCTCAGTCACTGCTTCACCTGTTCACCTGTTCTACCTGTTCACATGTTCTACCTGTTCACATGTTCACCTGTCCCTTCAGTCAGCAGTTAACAGCTGTGTCTGCAGGAGTTCTCACTCTGCTGTTGATTTCTGAGCATCAGTTCTGACACAGAGAGGAGAGCAAAGCCTTCTGGGAGAACAGCTGCTCGAGTTCATACAGAAATATTCAACAGAAGAAGAAACAAGATGAAGAAGCTCGGAGACTCAGCGACTCAGGGTTATGACATCATCACTTGTGTTTCATCTGCACACACACACACACACACACACACACACAGACCAGAACAAAACCCCCACACACCAACACACACTCATTAATAATCACACACACACACACTACTAATACACACCAACACACAGAACCTGAGTTACAGCTCCGCCACAGGAAGCTGAATCTGACATCATACACACATGTGATCATACCACAGAAAATGTTCTCACGGGTTCTGGCTCCACTGATGGACTACAACTACACAACATCTACACAACAGGTCTGATGAAGCGTCTGAGTGTTTACAGACAGTCTGTCATCTACAGCTGATGTCAGATCAGACGCCTTGTTCCTTCCACGTCAGTCTGTCTCAGCGCCGCAGAATGTTCTGGATCAACTCGTCATGGTTCTGCATAAAGGAGGGACACAGATGTTGTGAGCGGGGCCTGTACTACCTGTCCAGTCTGTTCACCTGTTCTACCCGTTCTACCTGTTCACCTGTTCTACCTGTCCTACTGTTCACCTGTTCTACCTGTCCTACCTGTTCTACCTGTCCTACATGTTCACCTGTTCTACCTGTTCACCTGTTCTACCTGTCCTACCTGTTCACCTGTTCTACCTGTTCACCTGTTCTACCTGTCCTACCTGTCCTACCTGTTCACCTGTTCTACCTGTTCTACCTGTCCTACCTGTTCACCTGCTCTACCTGTCCTACCTGTTCTACCTGTCCTACCTGTTCACCTATTCTACCTGTTCTACCTGTTCTACCTGTCCTACCTGTTCACCTGTTCTACCTGTCCTACCTGTTCACCTGTCTACCTGTTCACCTGTTCTACCTGTCCTACCCTGTCCTACCTGTTCACCTGTTCTACCTGTTCTACCTGTCCTACCTGTTCACCTGTTCTACACTGTCCTACCTGTTCTACCTGTCCTACCTGTTCACCTGTCCTACCTGTACTACCTGTTCACCTGTCCCTACCTGTTCACCTGTCCTACCTGTCCTACCTGTTCACCTGTCCTACCTGTCCTACCTGTCCTACCTGTTCACCTGTTCTACCTGTCCTATCTGTCCTACCTGTTCACCTGTTCTACCTGTTCTACCTGTCCGACCTGTTCACCAGTTCTACCTGTCCTACCTGTTCACGTGTTCTACCTGTTCTACCCGATCGCCTGTTCACCTGTTCTACCTGTTCACCGTGCTGCAGTTCCTCTGATGTCACCAGAGTCCACCCCCTCAGTCCTTCATTTTCTCATGTTCACAGTCTACCTGTTCTCCACACATCACGTTTTTTGCACGTCATGAAGGGGGTGGGGCCTCTCTGTGTGTCTGTCTGTCTGTGTGTCTGTGTGTGTGTGTCTATCCGTCTGTCTGTATAGTCTGTCTGTGTGTCTGTGTCATGTCTGTAGTCTGTCTGTGTCTGTAGTCTGTGTCATCTGTCTGTAATCTGTCTGTCTGTCTGTCTGTCTAATCTGTCTGTGTGTCTGTCTATGTGTCTGTCTGTCTGTTGTCTGTCTGTCTGTCTCTGTCTGTCATCTCTGTGTGTCTATCTGTCTGTGCTGTCTGTCTGTCTGTGTGTCTATCTGTCTGTGCTATCTGTCTGTCTGTGTCTGTGTCTGTCTGTGTGTCTATCTGTCTGTGTGTCTGTCTGTCTGTCTATCTGTCTGTGTCTGTGTGTCTATCTGTCTGTGTGTCTATCTGTCTGTGTCTGTCTATCTGTCTGTATGTGTCTGTGTGTCTGTGTGTCTGTCTATCTGTCTGTGTCTGTGTGTCTGTCTGTCTGTGTCTGTTTGTCTTTGTGTCTGTCTGTGTGTCTATCTGTCTGTCTGTGTCTGTGTGTCTGTCTGTGTGTCTGTCTGTGTCTATCTGTCTGTCTGTGTGTCTGGTCTGTCTGTGTGTCTATCTGTCTGTCTGTGTGTCTGTGGTCTATCTGTCTGTCTGTGTCTATCTGTCTGTCTGTGTCTGTGTGTCTATCTGTCTGTCTGTGTATGTGTCTCTGTCTGTCTACCTGTCTGTGTGTCTATCTGTCTGTGTCTGTCTGTCTGTGTGTCTCTGTCTGTCTGTGTCTGTGTGTCTATCTGTCTGTGTGTCTGTCTATCTGTCTGTCTGTGTCTATCTGTCTGTGTGTCTGTCTGTCTGTGTCTATCTGTCGTGTGTGTCTGTCTGTGTCTGTGTGTCTATCTGTCTGTGTGTGTCTGTGTGTCTATCTGTCTTTTGTCTGACTGCGTGTCTGTCTGTCTGTCTGTGTGTCTGTTTGTCTTTGTGTCTGTCTGTGTGTCTATCTGTCTGTCTGCCTGTCTGTGTGTCTGTCTGTGTGTCTGTGTCTGTGGTGTCTATCTGTCTGTGTGTCTGTCGGTCTGTCTGTGTCTGTGTGTCTATCTGTCTGTCTGCCTGTCTGTCTGTGTGTCTGTCTGTGTCTGTGTGTCTATCTGTCCTGTGTGTCTGTCTCTGTCTGTGTGTCTATCTGTCTGTCTGTGGTCTGTCTGTCTGTCTGTGTCTGTGTCTGTCTGTGTGTCTGTCTGTCGTCTGTCTGTCTGTCTGTGGTATCTGTCTGGTGTCTGTCTGTGTGTCTATCTGTCTGTGTCTAATCTGTCTGTGTCTGTCTATCTGTCTGTGTCTGTGTGTGTGTCTCTGTCTGTGTCTGTGTGTCTATCTGTCTGTCTGTGTGTCTGTCTGTCTGTGTCTGTGTGTCTGTGTCTGTGTGTCTGTGTGTCTGTCTGTCTATCTGTCTGTCTGTGTGTCTGGTGTCTGTTGTGTCTGTCTGTCTGTGTGTCTGTCTGTCTATCTGTCTGTGTCTGTGTCTCTGTCTGTCTGTGTCTGTCTGTGTGTCGTGTCTGTGTCTGTCTATCTGTCTGTCTGTTGTCTGTCTATCTGTCTGTGTCTGTGTGTCTATCTGTCTGTCTGTCTGTGTGTCTGTCTATCTGTCTGTGTCTGTGTGTCTATCTGTCTGTCTGTGTGTCTGTCTATCTGTCTGTCTGTGTCTATGTGTCTGTGTCTGTGTGTGTCTGTGTGGTCTGATGTGTCTATCTGTGTCTGTCTGTGTGTCTGTTGTTGTCTGTCTATGTGTCTATCTGTGTCGTGTGTCTGGTGTGTCTGGTGTCTGTCTGGTCTGTGTCTGTCTGTGTCTGTGGTGTCTAGTTGTCGTCTGTCTGTACTGTGTGGTCTTCTGTCTGTCTGTTGTGTTGTTATGTCGTGTCTGTTGTCTGTCTGTCTGTGTTCTGTTGTGTGTCTGTTGTCTGTCTATCGTGTGTGTCTGTGTGTGTGTTGTCTGTCTGTCTGTCTGTGTGTCTGTCTGTCTGTTATCTTGTGTGTGTGTGTCTGTTGTCTGTCTGTGTCTGTCTGTGCTGTCTGTCTGTCTGTGTGTGTCTGTCTGTCTGTCTATCTGTGTGTCTGTCTGTGTGTGTCTGTCTGTCTGTGTGTCTGTCTGTCTGTCAGCAGGATAATCGCGCCATCAACAACAACACACAGCGCAGCGAGGTCACAGTGAAGCCAGGATGATCCCTCCTCTGATCAAAGACCGTATAAACACTGTCACTGTTTCTGTTTACACCTCAGCACAGCACAACAAGCAACAGTTACACACGGCCACACCTGTTCATCAGGTATTGATCAGTTATTGATCGGTATACAGAGGTCAGTACAGGAGATCAGGAGTCAGTCTGTCACACCCACGCACACACACACACACACACTCTCTCTCTCTTGTGTTGACTGTTCATGTTGCAGATTTTGGGGATTTTCTCGACCTTGAAATGAGGTGACAGAAATAATGAGACAGTTTGTTAATGTTTCAGAGTGTGTGTGTGTGTGTGTGTGTGTGTGATGTTTCAGAGTCTGAATATGAATATTTCTTATTTCTGTTATCTGTTGGAAATGTTTCTCACTGACGTCTGAGAGCCTGAGGGCAGCTCAGGGCTGAGTGTGTGTGTGTGTGTGTGTGTGTGTGTGTGTGTGCTGAAATAATGAACGTGAACTGAATTCATCACAAATTGGAAGCTGGTAGTTCTTGTTTGTCCCACAGGACATGAACGCATCATCACTACATGGCAATCCACAGAGTGTGTGTGTGTGTGTGTGTGTGTGTAATAAGGGGTCTCTAGCTGGCCTGGGATCAGTCTGATGTGTTATCAGCAGTCTGTTTCTCAGCCTGCAGACACTGCAGCATCAGCAGCTCATTATCAGCTCGTTACGTCTCTAACCAGGGAGTCTTAACGAGAGAGTCTTAACCAGGGAGTCTTAACAGGATCCTGGAGACAGGTTTCTGTTGTACTGATAAAAGGTCAAAGGTCACAGAGCACAGCACCACACAAAGACTCTTCAACTTCAACTACATCTCCCACAGTGCACTGCAGTAACACAGCTGTGTGGTCGATTATATCGTTAATGAACTCCAGTTCATCACTGTTTGTCTCATTGTGTGAAACCAGTCACACCAGTCAGACCAGTCGGTCCAGTCATACCAGTCACACTAGAACTGCCTCCCTCAGACCTTTGACCCACACCAGTTTGCCTATAGAGCAAACCGGTCCACGGAGGACACCATCTCCACTGCCCACCACACTGCCCCAAGCCACCTGGAGCTCCCAAGCAGTTATGTCAGGATGTTGTTCCTGGATTACGCCTCCTTGCTGGCTGTTCTGTGGCAAGCAGGAACGCTCTGCAGAGGGAGACCAGAACTGCAGAAAAGATCATGGGTTGCCCTCTGCATCCTCTGGAGGTCATTGCCAGCTCTCAGTGCCTCAGCAGGGCAAAGAAAATATCAGAGGACCCCCACCACCCTGGACAGCCCCTGTTTAGCCTGCTGCCCTCAGGCAGGAGGTGCAGGGCCTGAAAATGCAGGACAAACAGACTCAGAGACAGTTTTTACCCATGGGCCACTAGGTCACTGAACACTGCAGACATGGGTTCACAGGTCAACAGCAACACATAAATGACAGCCATATTCCACTCAACAAAGTGCCTTGTCACCTCATGCAATAACTTTCCTCATTCCATCATTCCACTGCACATCATGTGACTTTTCATGGAAGCTTCACGCAAGTTCTGGTCAGTATTGTTGTCATGTTTTGGCTTTCATGTATTATTTATTGTTTGTTTTACAGTATTGTTTAAAGTGTAGATTGTTTTATACACTTTACTTGTACTTTTATTCTTCCTTGCACCATCACAATTTACATCACAGTTTTAATTTCGTCATACACATGTTGAATGATGACAAAAAAGTTATTTCCATTCTATTCTATAGTCACACCAGTCACACCAGGTACACCAGTGAAGTTTGTTTGAAATCAACACATGTATGACAGACCATGATCATAACCAGGTGACCTGATGATCTGTGTCTCACTGTGTGACACTACTGACAGGTGATCACCTTGTAACGGACAGACTGTGTGAACGATGGCGAACTGATGTCACAGTTCAAACTGTGTGCTGACATCACGTCCAGTCGTCGCTCTTCCTGTGATGCGATCAGCTCAGTGTGACTCCCTGGTGGACGGCAGCTCACACTGAGGGAGTTCACCTTCACAGCTCTCCGGCTGTCAGCCGTTGTCTGAACACTTCCATCACAGCGTCCTGACAGCTCACTGGTCCCCGCAGAGATCAGAGTAGAAGCATTTTTCGTTTGGATGCCTCAGTCAGGTGTTTGTGTTTAAATCTCAGAGGTGAAATAAAAACCAGGCAGACCTGCTGAGGTCAAACAAAAAGAGACGAGTGAGGCATGATGGGAAACTAATCCGTACTGCTCGTCTTCAGAGGGATTAAAAGATTCAGGCTGAACAGCAGCTTCCCAAATACTCATCAGGAAGCTGCTCCTCTGTAACGACCGTGTCTCAGGAAACACCTGCTCCCATCCATCAGTATCAATATTGATGATCTGGATCAACACATTCAGACCAGACACTCAGGGTGAGGTCATGGTAAGAGGGCGGAGTCAGTGAAATCAGCCTGTTTTTAAACTCACATCAGAGACGCTCCGACCTCACATATGATTCATTAATCTCTCATCAGTATTACAGTCCTGCAGCCGTTAAAGCTGTGATGTCATTCACTGTGTTTCAGTGACTTCACTGGATGTTTGGAGACGGTGTAACAGTGTGACGTTCCTCAGCGCCATCAACTGATGTCAATGACCTGAACGTTGTCACGCACGGGTTAAACACTGACGAGCTCCAGGTGTGTTGTTACCTGTGACTGACGGCAACCGTCCTCAGCTGGGATGGAACAGCAAAAAATGTTCCCATGAATCACTGAGACACCAAAAGACTACTGAAAAATACTGAGGGTTTAGAAGTTATTTAATGAGCAGAGTCACACAGATCATCCTCAGTGTGGTGAGGAACGCCATGTTTTCATTTCATCCTCAGTGTGGTGAGGAACGCCACGTTTTCATCCCTAGTGTGGTGAGGAACGCCACGTTTTCATCTTCAGTGTGGTGAGGAACGCCACGTTTTCATCCCTAGTGTGGTGAGGAACGCCACGTTTTCATCTTCAGTGTGGTGAGGAACGCCACGTTTTCATCTTCAGTGTGGTGAGGAACGCCACGTTTTCATCCTCAGTGTAACAGGATGTGAAGATTCACTAACTGTTCCTTTAAATGTTCGTCTCACTGCAGCAGTTGTTCAACAGAACTGAGACCACCAAACTCCATTCATATTTCCACAGATTTAACCAGCGTGGTTCAGACTTGTAATGATGATGTGTAAGCATCTCACACAGAGGAGCACCAACCAAACTCCATTCATGTTTGTGGGTGTTTCAGCAGGGGCTGTCTCTGTGACGGACAGCAAAGAACAGACGCAGACGGCGAGCTGAGTGTGTCTGACCTGATGAGACAGACGTGTTGTGTAAACATCAAACAGCAGCCAGTTTTTCTCTCCCTCTCTCCGAGGCTCTGAACAGATGTTGGCACTCCTTCAGAGAATCTCTGAAATCAACAACAACAACAAACGTACAGTGGCGGCAGGCCGAGTGGAGTTGCTTCAAACACACAATCAGGGAGAAGACATGTGGGCGTCTGATGCCTTGAGACTCTGTAAATGTGACATCACACTCATTCTCACATTCTGACTGGCTCAGTGATGTGACAGATGACAGGTCTCACCTTGCCCATCACAGCCCTCCTCTGTCACCGGTAGAACGACACTGTCAGCTCGCTGCGAGCGAACAAGGTCGAGGTTTGAAATGTAAACATCAGTAAAAATGTAGGAAACAACAGTGCAGCGATGACCTCACATCCTGTTGACCACACAGACAAAAAACGACTGCTGATGAATCCTGGACGGCGTCGTTCAGACAGGAGGGTGTGGTTTTGTTTCAACGCCATGGAAACACAGGAAACTGGAAGCAACACAGGGGGCGGGGACAACTGTGGTTACCATGGTTACCATGGTTACCCTGGTAATGTCTTTATAAATCTTTAATTCAGACCAATGACTGAACAACGTCCGAGCTCCGCCTGGATGGAACCGAACCAAAATCTGTGGTGACTCATCGCTAATCCTATAGAATCCTGGTCCTCTAAAATCGGGGTCCTGTAGTTTCCTGGTCCTAAAGAGTCCTGACCCTGCAGAATCCGGGTCCTGTAAAATTGGAGTCCTGTAGAGTCCTGGTCCTAAAGAGTCCTGGTACTGAAGAGTCCTGGTCCTGTAGTGTCCTGGTCCTATAAAATCGGGGTCCTTAGGACCCTCACAGCAGATAAGGAAAAACTCCTTATAGAGTCCTGAACCTGTAGAGTCCTGAACCTGAAGAGTCCTGGTCCTGTAAAATTGGAGTCCTGTAGAGTCCCAGTCCTGTAGTATCCTAGTGTTATAGAGACCTGAACCTATAGAGTCCTGAACCTGTAGTGTCCTGGTCCTGTAGAGTCCCGGTCCTGTAGAGTCCTGGTCCTAAAGAGTCCTGGTCCTGTAGAGTCCCGGTCCTGTAGTATCCTGGTAATATAGAGACCTAAACCTGTAGAGTCCTGAACCTGTAGTGTCCTGGCCCTGTAGAGTCCTGACCCTGTAGAGTCCTGGTCCTGTAAAATCGGGGTCCTGTAGAGTCTTGGTCCTGTAGAGTCCTAGTGTTATAGAGTCCTGAACCTGTAGAGTCCTGGTCCTGTAGAGTCCTGGTCCTGTAGAGTCATAGTGTTATAGAGTCCGGAACCTGTAGAGTCCTGAACCTGAAGAGTCCTGGTCCTGTAGAGTCATAGTGTTATAGAGTCCGGAACCTGTAGAGTCCTGAACCTGAAGAGTCCTGGTCCTAAAGAGTCCTGATCCTGAAGAGTCCTGGCCCTGAAGAGTCCTGGTCCTGTAGAGTCCTGGTCCTGTAAAATCGGGGGTCCTGTAGAGTCTCGGTCCTGTAGAGTCCTAGTGTTATAGAGTCCTGAACCTGTAGAGTCCTGGTCCTGAAGAGTCCTGGTCCTGTAGAGTCCTGGTCCTGTAAAATCGGGGTCCTGTAGAATCCTAGTGTTATAGAGTCCTGAACCTGTAGAGTCCTGAACCTGTAGTGTCCTTGTCCTAAAGAGTCCTGGTCCTACAGAGACCTGACCCTGTTGAGTCCTGGTCCTGTAAAGTCCTGATCCTGCAGAGTCCTGAACCTGTGGAGTCCTGGTCCTGTAGAGTCCTGGTACTTGCGAAGTCCTGGTCTTATAGAGTCCTTATCCCAGAGTCCTGACCCTGTAGAGACCTGGTCCTGCACAGTGCTGGTACTGTAGAGACCTGGTGCTGTTTAGTCTTGATCCTGTAGAGGCCTAATCTTGTAGAATCAAGGGCCCTGTTTCAGAGATCAGGCCCAACAAAATCTGATCCTGATCCTGATCCTGCTCCTGATCCTGATCTCCGGGTTGACTGAGCCTGAGCTGAGAAACAGAACAGCTGATCAGGATCAGTTCAATCAGCTGTGAGTATGTTCAGCCTGAGAGAGGTGCGTTCACAGTGAGCACCAATAGACATCATCAGTAGAGTGCAGATAACATGACTCTCAGAGACAGGAAGCAGAACTTGTTTCATCCCAACTGAAGACATGAAACAAATCTCTTGTGTCAGCTGCAGCTGAACATCGTGAGGTGTGATGGGAACAGACTGCAGAGTTAATAGGTAATGTGAGGTGATGTCATGTGATGAGGTCATGTGTCTAACATACAGAAACATGTTTCTATCTTAACAGTGTTCATATATTTGAATATAAGTTATTCGGCTGTAATGTGATGGAGCCCAAACACACTGGGCACAAACTCAGCATCAAACACACAGATATTAAACAGACTGGTAAAAGTTTTGTTTCTACTGACTTCATTCTGTCAATATTAGGCTGAGGTTCATTTAACTGCTGTGAAATGACTTCATGTAATCTCCTTTATTCTCACATGGAGCTATTATGGGATGTTGAGTCCCATCAGTGAGCCAGTTACACCGCGGAGTCTTTGAATATATGAAAAGTATTCATGAATCACTGCATCATGTGTCCACGTAGATTCATTTCTCATCAACACTGACAGACCTGCAGTTCTTTTTTTAAACATTATTTTTGGGCTTTTGTTGCCTTTAATGTCAGGACAGCATAACGTTATGGGGAGAGAGGGAACGACATGTAGCACAGGACAGCAGGCTGGGTTTGAACCCGCGGCCGCTGCGTCTGATCACGGGGCGTCCGCTCCATCCACTGAGCCACCGATGCTCCGTGGTAATTACTTTAATAATGGATTGTGATTTATGTCCAGGGAAAACCACAACAAGGGTCCAAAGTCTTTTCAGAGCCAGAGACACTTTTCTTACGGGCCGACAAACCGCTGTCTCTCTGATGTGTTCAGTGTCTCTGATGTTATAAAGAAAAGAATCAAAGGACAATGCATAAAATGTGCTGTGATGATAATGTAAATCCAGGATGTGTAATATGTGATATATCTGGGTGGAACAGAGAACAGGTGTTTAGTCCTGGTCCTGATCCTGGTCCAGCTATCCCTGGTGGATTGGCAGGGTCTGTAGTTCCCTGATTAAAAAGAGTCCTGGTCCTGTACAGTCCTGATCCTGTAGAGACCTGGTCATGTATAATCCTGATCCTGTGGAGACCTAGTCCTGGACCTGATCCTGGTCCTGGACCAGCCATCTCTGGTAGGTTAGCAGGGTCTGTGATTCTGTGATTAAAAGAGTCCTGGTCCTGTACAGTCCTGATCCTGTAGAGACCTGGTCCTGGTCCTAGTCCTGGTCCTGGGCCAGCTATCTCTGGTAGATTAGCAGGATCTGCAATTATAAAGAGTCCTGGTCCTGTACAGTCCTGATCCTGTAGATACCTGGTCCTGGTCCTAGTCCTGGTCCTGGGCCAGCTATCTCTGGTAGATTAGCAGGATCTGCAATTATAAAGAGTCCTGGTCCTGTACAGTCCTGATCCTGTAGAGACCTGGTCTTGGTCCTGATCCTGGTCCCTGTCCTGGATCAGCTATCTCTGGTAAATTAGCAGGGTCTGTAGTTCTGCGATTAAAAAGAGTCCTGGTCCTGTACAGTCCTGATCCTGTAGAGACCTGGTCCTGTAGAGACCTGGGGCCTGTATTACAAAGCAGGATTAATGTCTTAGCGAGGTAACTTCAGGGTTAACCCTGAGTTTTCGGACTCACAAAGCCGGTTCAGTTCTTATCGGGGTAGATCACCATGGTAACTTACTCTGAACGGCTATCCTGCTCCGGAGCAGGGTAAGTTCAGGGTTGAATCTGATCCTATAAAAAGCACCACCCACTGGCCAATCAGCTGTTGATGGCTGACAGAAATGCAGCCCAGTCATGACGGGAAGTTTAATTCATTTGATTGTTCTTGATTTGAAAGTTTATTTTGAACATTAAAAAAGAAAAGAAAGCAACAACAACAGACAATGAAAAGATTGTTCAAAAAGGAGTGGAAAGAAGTGGAACTTTCATCCCACCCCTTCATAAGAAAGAAACTGATCATTTGCAGACACTTAATAGCACCATTAATTAGTGCCAACATTGTGTTTTGTTGGAGGAAATGATCCCTGTTAAAGATAATGGGCCTAACTGACAGCTTTGCTGCTGGAAATGTGGAAAGTAGCCTATCATGTCTACACTTCATGGTGTTTGAGGGATTTTCCTTTTTGTTTTTTAAAGAGGGACACTAGGTATATTTTTGTGCAGCTGTTAATTTCTAACACAGCTCAATATCAGGATGATTTTATTCAGACTATCAATTTGGTGTTGATATGATTCAATTGTGGCGTCAGCTTTAAGCTTTATTGTAGCATATATAACGTTATGACAAAGAAGACCAATTTATCAGACGCAATGATGTTAGACGATAATTGTAATACACGCAATTCATCTGCGCAGCATTGATTTCATGGGATTCAAGGGTGTGATCAGTGTCAGATGTACAGGTACAGGTACTGTAGCTACTTGAACCAGTGATGAGTCATTTAACCTACACATCATTTTATTTGCTACCTTGTTTTGTCTTGATTTTTCCCTCTCTCCTCCTCTATTTCTTCTTTCCTCACCCGTTTCTTTTTCTTCTCTATTATGTGATTTCATTGATGTTTTGACAGGGGAATTTCTTTGATAAGCTTTTAGTGGGTTGCTTGATAAAGCAACCCTGGGTTGAGTTACCGTGTTGATATCCAACATTGTGATATCGATTATCCTGATTGCCATTGTTAGGGTTAGTCAACCCAGGATAGGTCTGGGTAACCCAGGAAAGGTTGATCTCGCTTCATGATACAGGCCCCAGGCCCTGATCCTGATCCTGATTCTGATCCTGATCCTGGTCCTGGTCCTGGTCCTGGTCCTGGTCCTGGACCAGCTGTCTCTGGTGGATTAGTAGGGTCCTGATTAAAGTGAAGCTGTGACTGGATTGCTGGACTGAAACTCAGCAGAGATAATCTCATCAACGCTCTTACTCTGAAAGCCTCCGACAGGAAGTGATGCGTTCTCTGGGTCGTTGGGGGACAAACAGGGTTTCATCAGAGACACGACAGAAGCAACAGACCGTCACACTGTGACATCAGCACCCTGACCACCAATCAACACTTCATCTGAACATCACATCACTTCCTGGATGGTTTCAAAGACTTTTCCAGGTCTTTCAAGACCATCCTGGAATCATCACAACTGTGAGCTGAGTTTTCCCACATTAACAGCTAAGCTTTACATGTTTCCTTAAAAAAAAACACCTGGGTGACATCATTAGTCAGAACCACACACTGTAAACAAACAAACAAATAAATAAACGTTGTTAAAACCTGATGACCAACTGGTTGGACTCGTCGGGACCTGATCCAGTTTTCTTCGAGTGTTTTTTTTTCTGGACAGAGTGATTTTTCTCTGTTGTCAGGACGTCCTCACATTTGTTCAGAATCTGTTATTTTCTCTGCAGGTCAGATTTAAATCCTGTTTTTATTTATTTATTTATTGAATCTCTTTATTGATTCTGATTATTATCAGCTGTTTTATCTGCTGTTTTATCTGCTCCTGATGGGATCAATAAAGTTTGAATCTGAAAACAGAAATTAGATTTGAATTATCAAATTTCCGACGGCCCTTGAACACTTCATGTGAAGAACACTTCCCTCAGAAACAAACAAACAAACAAACAAACAACAACAACAAGAAATCTGAGTTTAAAAGCCACAGCGCAGCCCCGCCCCCTCCTCTGACTAACACAGAACAGTCCCTACCACCCGACCTGAGCCCCGAGACCAGTTCTGAGCCCAGAGACCAGGTCTGAGCCCTGAGCCCGCCTGTGAGGAGACGAGAACAGACAAAATGTCCTCTCTCTCTCTCTCTCTCTCTCTCTCTCTCTCTCTCTCTCTCTCTCTCTCTCTCACACACACACACACACACACACACACACACACACACACACCGGGTTTTTGCTTTCAGTTTTTAACCAGTTTCAGGTTTATGATTAAATATTTTTTTATTCTTACACCTCATCATATTATTATTTTATATTAAATATATTATATTATATTACTTTAGATTATTATCATGTTTTATTTTATTCTGTATAATTTTTTTGTTTGTTTTTTAATATGATTTCAGCTCGCTCAGGACTCGGGGGGAGATACGAGGTTTCCATGTGACTGTGACCTAATTGTTAAGTTTAAATCTCAGTCGATTTATTTCCTCGTAAGTCTGTTGCTTTAATCTCACACTGAAAACACTCAGCTTCAAACAAACAAACAAACAAACAAACAAACAAACAGCTCTCAGCTCAGCCTCGTGCAGACACCGGCCGCTGTCACGGAGCCGCTCGGTGTCGGTAACCCGTACCCATAGAGCGGAGCTCCGCTGAGACGGTACCGAACCCCCTCCAGACATCAAACAGGTCAAGGTCAAACCACAAAGACCCCCCCACCTCCCCCAGACCCGGAGCGGCACCGGGAGCGCACGCGCCACCCCGGGTCCAGGTGTCATACCTGCGTGCGGAGCGGCTCTCCGTGCTCGATGACGCTGAGGAACGGGATCTCCAGGAAGGAGGCCATGAAGTCCACCTGTAGCAACTCCTCGCGGCTCTGCGGGAAGGCGAGCACGGCGGAAACTCCCTGCACCACCACGCCCTGACACACGCACCGGAACAGGGACTCCGGGTCCGCCGCGACCGGCTGCCGGGAAACCAGCTCCAGGCTCAAGTTATAGGGCAGGAAGTTGTCCCGCTCCCGGTCCCGCTCCGGGTCCGGGTCCGGGTCCCGATCCCGACTCAGCGCGGCCGCCGCACGGCTCAGCGCCGCCTGGACCTGAATGCGAGCAGCCCGCTGCGCCGGCAGGAGCGCACCGACGCGCACCGTGTGTCCGATCTGAGCCAGGAGATGGCACGGCTGCGGGTGGAGGAGGCACGGCGGCACGAGGAGGAGCTGCAGGAGGAGGAAGACTCGGAGAGTCCGGGACCAGGAGGAAGAGTAGGAGGAGGAGGTGAAAGACATCCTGCCGCGCTCTCAGCATCGCTCTGCCGCTCCTCCGGTTTACTCCTTCTGCTCCACCGAAACACCGAGAGGCTGCTGCTGCTGCTGCTGCTGCTGTTGGAGACAGGAGACTGCTGCTGCTCCTCCTCCTCCTCCTCCTGCTGCTGGGGGGGGGGGGGGGGGGGGCTCCCAAAAACAGGAGATCCTGATAGGGGACTGAGAGGGGAAAAAAGGTATGAGGGGGCGAGAGGGGAGGAAAGGAGGTGTACAAGGAAATGGAGGAAGGAGATAATGGAGAAGATGAGGAGGAGGAGGAGGAGGAGGAGGAATAGAAGAGGTAATAAAAAGTGAAGGTCAAAGTAAAGAGGAGGTGCTACAGGAGGTAAAATAGGGAGGAGAAGATAAGAGTGAAGAGGAGGTGAAGGTGAGGAGAACAGTGGAAGCAAAAATGAGAGGAGAGAAGGTGGTGGAGGAGGAGAGGAGAGCAGAGGAGAGGAGAGGACAGAAGAGGAGAGGACAGGAGAGGAAAGGAGAGGAGGTGGAGGAGAGGACACGGAGGACATGGCAGGAGAGGAGAGGAGAGGAGACGACACGGCAGGAGAGGAGAGGAGAGGACAGGAGAGGACATGGCAGGAGAGGAGAGGATGCAGGAGGTGAAGATCTGATGAAGCATCCAGAGTAACAGAAAGAAAAAGAGGTGCTGAAGGAGAAGAAAGAGAGGAGGGGGAGAGGAGAACAGGAGGAGGCTCTGGGTGAATGGAGAGGAGAGGAGGATGAATAGGAGGAAGTTGAAGATGAAGAGGAGGATGAAGAGGATAAAGATTTGAATGGATCAGATTTAAATTTGTTTATTGATGAGGTTTGTTGTTGTTTGTTGTTTACTTTGTGTCACGTGATCAAAATCAAACAGGATCTTTATGAATAAATAAAGTGAAGCTTTATTTTGTAGGAGCTTCTGGAAGATTCCTGAGACTTTCAGAATAAAAGCCTGTGATCAGATGATGTAACGATGTGTTTGCTGGTCATAATTGAAACAAACACAAATACTACAAACAGGAAGTATTTACACTACCTCATACTCACAAACAAACAAACAAACAAACAAATGAATAAACTTGAAAACAATTACACTAAAAATCAATCAAACTTTGATCAATAAAAAAAACAGTGTGATTATTGACCAATCATGTTCAAAGGTCCAGTCAGAAAACACCATGATTGAGGCGAGACAAGACGAGACGAGACTTAACAAGTCAAGATGATAGAAGACTTGACGAGTCAAGACGATAGAAGACTTGACGAGTCAAGATGAGACAAGTCAAGATGATAGGAGACGAGACGATAAAAGATTTGATGACTCAAGATGATAGGAGACTTGACAATCCAAGATGATAGGAGACTTGACGATACAAGACTTAACAAGTCAAGACGATAGGAGACTTGACGAGTCAAGGCGAGACGAGTCAAGATGATAGGAGACAAGACGATAAAAGACTGGACGAGTCAAGATGAGACGAGTCAAGATGATAGGAGACTCGACAAGTCAAGACCTGATGAGTCAAGACCATAGAAGACTTGACGAGTCAAGATGATAGGAGACGAGACGATAAAAGATTTGACGACTCAAGATGATAGGAGACTTGACGATCCAAGATGATAGGAGACTTGACGATACAAGACTTAACAAGTCAAGACGATAGGAGACTTGACGAGTCAAGACGAGACGAGTCAAGATGATAGGAGACGGGACAATAAAAGATTTGATGACTCAAGATGATAGGAGACTTGACGAGACAAGATGATAGGAGACTTGACGATACAAGACTTAACAAGTCAAGACGATAGGAGACTTGACGAGTCAAGGCGAGACGAGTCAAGATGATAGGAGACAAGACGATAAAAGACTGGACGAGTCAAGACGAGACGAGTCAAGATGATAGGAGACTCGACAAGTCAAGTCCTAATGAGTCAAGACGATAGGAGACAAGATGAGACGAGACAAGAAGAGACTAGGGGACTGAAAAAAATTAGTACCGAAATACTACCACAGGAGTACCACTGGTTTCTCACACAAGTACCAAAGGAGTATCATAGAAATACTGCAAGGGGACAATAAAAATACTACAAGAGTACTTGAGGAATACTATAGGAGAACAACTACAGTATTAGAGTCGTTTATTTGAGAACAACAGAAATACTATGAGAGTACTACAGTGTGTGGTTGCAGAAGTACAGTTGTATTTGTGCAGTACTCTCTGTGTGTGGTTGCAGTAGTACAGCAGCATTTGTGCAGTGCTCTCAGTGTGTGGTTGCAGTAGTATTTGTGCGGTACTGTCAGTGTGTGGTTGCAGTAGTACAGACGGATTTGTGCAGTACTCTCAGTGTGTGGTTGCAATAGTATTTGTGCAGTACGCTCAGTGTGTGGTTGCAGTAGTACAGACGTATTTGTGCAGTACTCTCAGTGTGTAGTTGCAGTAGTATTTGTGCAGTACTCTCAGTGTGTGGTTGCAGTTGTATTTGTGCAGTACCCTCAGTGTGTGGTTGCAGTTGTATTTGTGCAGTACTCTCAGTGTGTGGTTGCAGTAGTACAGACATGTTTGTGCAGTACCCTCAGTGTGTGGTTGCAGTAGTACAGACGTATTTGTGCAGTACTCTCAGTGTGTAGTTGCAGTAGTATTTGTGCAGTACTCTCAGTGTGTGGTTGCAGTTGTATTTGTGCAGTACCCTCAGTGTGTGGTTGCAGTTGTATTTGTGCAGTACTCTCAGTGTGTGGTTGCAGTAGTACAGACATGTTTGTGCAGTACCCTCAGTGTGTGGTTGCAGTAGAACAGACATATTTGTGCAGTACTCTCACTGTGTGGTTGCAATATTATTTGTGCAGTACCCTCAGTGTGTGGTTGCAGTAGTATTTGTGCAGTACCCTCAGTGTGTGGTTGCAGTAGTACAGACATGTTTGTGCAGTACTCTCAGTGTGTGGTTGCAGATGTATTTGTGCAGTACTCTCAGTGTGTGGTTGCAGTAGTACAGAAGAATTTGTGCAGTACTCTCAGTGTGTGGTTGCAGATGTATTTGTGCAGTACTCTCAGTGTGTGGTTGCAGTAGTACCGAGGTATTTGTGCAGTACGCTCAGTGTGTGGTTGCAATAGTATTTGTGCAGTACTCTCAGTGTGTGGTTGCAGTAGTATTTGTGCGGTACTGTCAATGTGTGGTTGCAGTAGTACAGCAGTATTTGTGCAGTACTCTCAGGGTGTGGTTGCAGGAGTACAGAAGTATTTGTGCAGTACTCTAAGTGTGTGGTTGCAGTAGTATGTGTGCAGTACTCTCAGTGTGTGGTTGCAGTAGCACAGAAGAATTTGTGCAGTACTCTCAGTGTGTGGTTGCAGTAGTACAGACATATTTGTGCAGTACTCTCACTGTGTGGTTGCAATATTATTTGTGCAGTACCCTCAGTGTGTGGTTGCAGTAGTATTTGTGCAGTACCCTCAGTGTGTGGTTGCAGTAGTACAGACATGTTTGTGCAGTACTCTCAGTGTGTGGTTGCAGATGTATTTGTGCAGTACTCTCAGTGTGTGGTTGCAGTAGTACAGAAGAATTTGTGCAGTACTCTCAGTGTGTGGTTGCAGATGTATTTGTGCAGTACTCTCAGTGTGTGGTTGCAGTAGTACCGAGGTATTTGTGCAGTACGCTCAGTGTGTGGTTGCAATAGTATTTGTGCAGTACTCTCAGTGTGTGGTTGCAGTAGTATTTGTGCGGTACTGTCAATGTGTGGTTGCAGTAGTACAGCAGTATTTGTGCAATACTCTCAGGGTGTGGTTGCAGGAGTACAGAAGTATTTGTGCAGTACTCTAAGTGTGTGGTTGCAGTAGTATGTGTGCAGTACTCTCAGTGTGTGGTTGCAGTAGTACAGAAGAATTTGTGCAGTACTCTCAGTGTGTGGTTGCAGATGTATTTGTGCAGTACTCTCAGTGTGTGGTTGCAGTAGTACCGAGGTATTTGTGCAGTACGCTCAGTGTGTGGTTGCAATAGTATTTGTGCAGTACTCTCAGTGTGTGGTTGCAGTAGTATTTGTGCGGTACTGTCAATGTGTGGTTGCAGTAGTACAGCAGTATTTGTGCAGTACTCTCAGGGTGTGGTTGCAGGAGTACAGAAGTATTTGTGCAGTACTCTAAGTGTGTGGTTGCAGTAGTATGTGTGCAGTACTGTCAGTGTGGTTCAGTGTGTGGTTGCAGTAGTATGTGGCAGTACTCTCAGTGTGTGGTTGCAGTAGTACAGCAGTATTTGTGCAGTACTCTCAGGGTGTGGTTGCAGGAGTACAGTAGCATTCGTGCAGTACTCTCAGTGTGTGGTTGCAGTAGTACAGCAGTATTCGTGCAGTACTCTCAGTGTGTGTTTGCAGTAGTATTTGTGCAGTACTGTCAGTGTGTGGTTGCAGTAGTACAGCAGTATTCGTGCAGTACTGTCAGTGTGTGGTTGCAGTAGTACAGCAGTATTCGTGCAGTACTCTCAGTGTGTGGTTGCAGTAGTATTTGTGCAGTACTTTCAGTGTGTGGTTGCAGTAGTATTTGTGCGGTACTGTCAGTGTGTGGTTGCAGGAGTATTTGTGCAGTACTCTCAGTGTGTGGTTGCAGTAGTATTTGTGCAGTACTCTCAGTGTGTGGTTGCAGTAGTACAGAAGTATTTGTGCAATACTCTCAGTGTGTGGTTGCAGTAGTATTTGTGCAGTACTCTTAGTGTGTGGTTGCAGTAGTACAGAAGTATTTGTGCAATACTCTCAGTGTGTGGTTGCAGTAGTATTTGTGCAGTACTCTCAGTGTGTGGTTGCAGTAGTATTTGTGTCAGGTACTCTTAGTGTTTGGTTGCAGTAGTAGCAGAAGTATTTGTGCAATACTCTCAGTGTGTGGTTGCAGTAGTCAGAAGAATTTGTGGCAGTACTCTCAGTGTGTGGGTTGCAGATGTATTTGTGCAGTACTCTCAGTGTGTGGTTGCAGTAGTACAGAAGAATTTGTGCAGTACTCTCAGTGTGTGGTTGCAGTAGTACAGAAGAATTTGTGCAGTACTCTCAGTGTGTGGTTGCAGATGTATTTGTGCAGTACTCTCAGTGTGTGGTCGCAGTAGTACTTGTGCAGTACTCCAGTGTGTGGTTGCAGTAGTACCGAGGTATTTGTGCAGTACGCTCAGTGTGTGGTTGCAATAGTATTTGCGCAGTACTCTCAGTGTGTGGTTGCAGTAGTATTGTGCGGTACTGTCAATGTGTGGTTGCAGTAGTACAGAAGTATTTGTGCAGTACTCTCAGTGTGTGGTTTGCCGTAGTAGTATTTGTGCAGTACTTTCAGTGTGTGGTTGCAGTAGTATTGTGCGGTACTGTCAGTGTGTGGTTGCAGTAGTATTTGTGCAGTACTTTCAGTGTGTGGTTGCAGTAGTATTTGTGCGGTACTTTCAGTGTGTGTTTGCAGTAGTATTTGTGTGGTACTGTCAGTGTGTGGTTGCAGTAGTACAGCAGTATTCGTGCAGTACTCTCAGTGTGTGGTTGCAGTAGTACAGTAGCATTTGTGCAGTACTCTCAGTGTGTGGTTGCAGTAGTACAGAAATATTTGTGCAGTACTCTCATTGTGTGGTTGCAGTAGTATTTGTGCAGTACTCTCGGTGTGTGGTTGCAGTAGTACAGTAGCATTTGTGCAGTACTCTCGGTGTGTGGTTGCAGTAGTATTTGTGCAGTACTCTCAGTGTGTGGTTGCAGTAGTACAGCAGTATTTGTGCAGTACTCTCAGTGTGTGGTTGCAGTAGCATTTGTGCAGTACCCTCAATGTAAGGTTGCAGTAGTATTTGTGCAGTACCCTCAATGTAAGGTTGCAGTAGTATTTGTGCAGTGTGCTCTGTGTGTGGTTACAGTAGTATTTGTGCAGTACTCTCTGTGTGTGGTTGCAGTAGTATTTGTGCAGTGCGCTCTGTGTGTGGTTATAGTAGTATCTGTGCAGTACTCTCAGTGTGTGGCTGCAGTAGTACAGACATGTTTGTGCAGTACTGTCAGTGTGTGGTTGCAGTAGTACAGTAGCATTTGTGCAGTACTCTCAGTGTGTGGTTGCAGTAGTATTTGTGCAGTACCCTCAGTGTAAGGTTGCAGTAGTATCTGTGCAGTACTCTCAGTGTGTTGTTGCAGTAGTATTTGTGCAATACTGTCCGTGTGTGGTTGCAGTAGTACAGCAGTATTTGTGCAGTACTCTCAGTGTGTGGTTGCAGTAGTACAGTAGTATTTGTGCAGTACTCTCAGTGTGTGGTTGCAGTAGTATTTGTGCAGTACTCTCAGTGTGTGGTTGCAGCAGGATTTTCCTGTTGAAGGGTTTGGGGAGAATCCAGCTCATTTTTTCTCCATGAGGTTTTTGATTCGTCATCGTCAGAACATCACAGCTGAGAGCTGGGCCATAGTTACATAACACACACACACACACACACACACTCCGGGACTGTATCTATACTCACAGATAGTTCGTATATAAACACACACACACACACACACACACACACACACACACAGTTGTGACATCACAGTGTTTCCTGCCTGTGAACACATTAAATGATTGGGATGGTTTCATGTCCGTGATTCATGTTTTAATCTTCATTTCTCAAATCACATGATCTGATTCGTGATGATTTGAAATTACAAAGTTCACTTAATTCCTTCCTTACAACTTTAAAACAAATTCCTCTCGACATTACAGGGTCTGTGTTCAAACTCTTTCGTTATTGATTTGTATCTTTATCAATACTCAATGAATCAATCAATCAATCAGTCAATCAATCAATAAGTCATACCTTCTTTACATATGTGGAGCTCCGATCAGGTGTGTTCAGATGTGATGAGGTGTGTTCAGGTGTGTTCAAGTGTGATGAGGTGTGTTCTGGTGTGATGAGGTGTGTTCAGGTGTGTTCAGGTGTGATGAGGTGTGTTCAGGTGTGTTCAAATGTGTTCAAGTGTGATGAGGTGTGTTCAAGTGTGTTCAAGTGTGATGAGGTGTGTTCAGGTGTGTTCAGGTGTGATGAGGTGTGTTCAAGTGTGTTCAAGTGTGATGAGGTGTGTTCTGGTGTGTTCAAGTGTGATGAGGTGTGTTCAGAAGGTGTCAGGTGTGTGTGAGGTGTGTTCAAGGCAGGTGAATGTGTGTTCAGGTGTGTTGTGTTCGGTGTGATGAGGTGTGTTCAGGTGTGTTCAGCAGGTGTGATGAGGTGTGTTCAGGTGTGTTCAAGTGTGTTCAGGGTGTTGAGGTGTGTGTTCAGTGTGTGTTCCAGTGTGAGGTGTGTTCAGATGTGTTCAGGTTGATCAGGTGTGATGAGAGGATTCAGGTGTGATCAGATGTCAGGTTGATAAGGTTTTTTCAGGTGATGCGGGTGTATCAGGTGTGATCAGGTGTGTTCAGGTGTGTCAGGCGTGTTCAGGTGTGATAGGTGTGTTCAGGGTGTGATGAGGGTTTGTTCCGGTGTGAGGTGTGGTGTGTTCAGGTGTATTCAGTGTCAGGTGTGTCAGGTGTGATCAGGTGTGATGTCAGGTGTATTCAGGTGTGATCAGGTGTGTTCAGTGTTTCAGGGTGTTCAGTGTGAGAGGTGTGTTCAGTGTGATGAGGTGTGTTCCGGTGTGATCAGGTGTGTTCCGGTGTGTTCAGGTGTATTCAGGTGTGATGAGGTGTGTTTGGGTGTGATGAGGTGTGTTCAGGTGTTTTCAGGGGTGTTCAGGTGTGATCAGTTGTGACGAGATGTGTTCAGGAGTGTTCAGGTGTGATGAGATGTATTCAGGTGTGATGAGGTGTGTTCTGGGTGTGTTCAAGTCTGATGAGGTGTGTTCAGGTGTGTTCAAGTGTGATGAGGTGTGTTCAGGTGTGATGAGGTGTGTTCTGGTGGTGATGAGGTGTGTTCAGGTGTGTTCAGGTGTGATGAGGTGTGTTCAGGTGTGTTCAACTGTGTTCAGGTGTGATGAGGTGTGTTCAGGTGTGTTCAAGTGTGTTCAAGTGTGATGAGGTGTGTTCTGGTGTGTTCCGGTGTGTTCAGATGTGTTCAGGTGTGATCAGGTGTGATGAGGTGTGTTCCAGTGTGTTCAGGTGTATTCAGGTGTGATGAGGTTGTGTTCAGATGTGATCAGGTTTGATAAGGTTTTTTCAGGTGTGATGAGATGTGTTCGGGTGTATTCAGGTGTGATCAGGTGTGTTCAGGTGTGATCAGGCGTGTTCAGGTGTGATGAGGTGTGTTCCGGTGTGATCAGGTGTCTTCCGGTGTGTTCAGGTGTATTCAGGTGTGATGAGGTGTGTTCAGGTGTGATCAGGTGTGATAAGGTTTTTTCAGGTGTGATGAGATGTGTTCAGGTGTATTCAGGTGTGATCAGGTGTGTTCAGGTGTTTTCAGGGGTGTTCAGGTGTGATGAGGTGTGTTCCGGTGTGATCAGGTGTGTTCCGGTGTGTTCAGGTGTATTCAGGTGTGATGAGGTGTGTTTGGGTGTGATGAGGTGTGTTCAGGTGTTTTCAGGGGTGTTCAGGTGTGATGAGATGTATTCAGGTGTGATGAGGTGTGTTCAGGTGTGATGAGGTATGTTCAGGTGTGTTCAGGTCTGGTCAGGTGTGTTCAGGTGTGTTCAAGTGTGATGAGGTGTGTTCTGGTGTTATGAGGTGTATTCAGGTGTGATGAGGTGTGTTCCGGTGTGTTCAGGTGTGATGAGGTGTGTTCAAGTGTGATGAGGTGTGTTCAGGTGTGATGAGGTGTGTTCTGGTGTGATGAGGTGTGTTCACGTGTGATGAGATGTGATCAGGTGTGTTCAGGTGTATTCAGGTGTGATCAGGTGTGTTCAGGTGTGATCAGGTGTGTTCAGGTGTTTTCAGGGGTGATCAGGTGTGATCAGGTGTGATGAGGTGTGTTCAGGTGTGTTCAAGTGTGATGAGGTGTGCTCAGGTGTGATGAGGTGTGTTCTGGTGTGATGAGATGTGTTCAGGTGTGATGAGGTGTGTTCAGGTGTGTTCAAGTGTGATGAGGTGTGCTCAGGTGTGATGAGGTGTGTTTCTGGTGTGATGAGATGTGTTCAGGTGTGTTTAGGTGTGATGAGATGTGATCAGGTGTGTTCAGGTGTATTCAGGTGTGATGAGGTGTGTTCAGGTGTGATGAGGTGTGTTCAGGTGTTTTCAGGTGTGATCAGGTGTGATCAGGTGTGACGAGATGGGTTCAGTTGTGTTCATGTGTGATGAGATGTGGTTGGGAGTGTTCAGGTGTGATCAGGCGTGTTCAGGTGTGATGAGGTGTGTTCGGGTGTGATGAGGTGTGTTCAGGTGTTTTCAGGGGTGTTCAGGTGTGATCAGTTGTGACGAGATGTGTTCAGGAGTGTTCAGGTGTGATGAGATGTATTCAGGTGTGTTCAAGTGTGATGAGGTGTGTTCAGGTGTGATGAGGTGTGTTCTGGTGTGATGAGATGTGTTCAGGTGTGTTCAGGTGTGACGAGATGTGTTCAGGAGTGTTCAGGTGTGATGAGGTGTGTTCAGGTGTGATGAGGTATGTTCAGGTGTGTTCAGGTCTGATCAGGTGTGTTCAGGTCTGGTCAGGTGTGTTCAGGTGTGATGAGGTGTGTTCAGGGTGTGTTCAAGTGTGATGAGGTGTGTTCTGGTGTTATGAGGTGTATTCAGGTGTGATGAGGTGTGTTCCGGTGTGTTCAGGTGTGATGAGGTGTGTTCAGGTGTGTTCAAGTGTGATGAGGTGTGTTCAGGTGTGATGAGGTGTGTTCTGGTGTGATCAGGTGTGTTCAGGTGTGTTCAGGTGTGTTCAAGTGTGATGAGGTGTGTTCTGGTGTGATGAGGTGTGGTCAGGTTTGATGAGGTGTGTTCTGGTGTGATGAGGTGTGTTCCGGTGTGTTCCGGTGTGTTCAGGTGTGATGAGGTGTGATCAGGTGTGATCAGGCGTGTTCAGGTGTGATGAGGTGTGTTCCTGGTGTGATGAGGTGTGTTCAGGCGTTGTTCAGGGTGTGATGAGGTGTGATCAGTTGTGACGAGATGTGTTCAGGAGTGTTCAGGTGTGATGAGAATGTATTCAGGTGTGTTCAAGTGTGATGAGGTGTGTTCAGGTGTGATCAGGTGTGATAAGGTTTTTTCAGGTGTGATGAGATGTGTTCAGGTGTATTCAGGTGTGATCAGGTGTGTTCAGGTGTTTTCAGGGGTGTTCAGGTGTGATGAGGTGTGTTCAGGTGTGATGAGGTGTGTTCCGGTGTGATCAGGTGTGTTCCGGTGTGTTCAGGTGTATTCAGGTGTGATGAGGTGTGTTTGGGTGTGATGAGGTGTGTTCAGGTGTTTTCACAGGGGTGTTTCAGGTGTGATGACATGGTATTCAGGTGTGATGAGGTGGTGTTCAGGTGTGATGAGGTGTGTTCCGGTGTGTTCAGGTGTGATGAGGTGTGTTCAGGTGTGTTCAAGTGTGATGAGGTGTGTCAGGTGTGATGAGGTGTGTTCTGGTGTGATGAGGTGTGTTCACGTGTGATGAGATGTGATCAGGTGTGTTCAGGTGTATTCAGGTGTGATCAGGTGTGTTCAGGTGTGATGAGGTGTGTTCAGGTGTTTTCAGGGGTGATCAGGTGTGATCAGGTGTGATGAGGTGTGTTCAGGTGTGTTCAAGTGTGATGAGGTGTGCTCAGGTGTGATGAGGTGTGTTCTGGTGTGATGAGATGTGTTCAGGTGTGATGAGGTGTGTTCAGCTGTGTTCAAGTGTGATGAGGTGTGCTCAGGTGTGATGAGGTGTGTTCTGGTGTGATGAGATGTGTTCAGGTGTGTTTAGGTGTGATGAGATGTGATCAGGTGTGTTCAGGTGTATTCAGGTGTGATGAGGTGTGTTCAGGTGTGATGAGGTGTGTTCAGGTGTTTTCAGGTGTGATCAGGTGTGATCAGGTGTGACGAGATGGGTTCAGTTGTGTTCATGTGTGATGAGATGTGGTTGGGAGTGTTCAGGTGTGATCAGGCGTGTTCAGGTGTGATGAGGTGTGTTCGGGTGTGATGAGGTGTGTTCAGGTGTTTTCAGGGGTGTTCAGGTGTGATCAGTTGTGACGAGATGTGTTCAGGAGTGTTCAGGTGTGATGAGATGTATTCAGGTGTGTTCAAGTGTGATGAGGTGTTTTCAGGTGTGATGAGGTGTGTTCTGGTGTGATGAGATGTGTTCAGGTGTGTTCAGGTGTGACGAGATGTGTTCAGGAGTGTTCAGGTGTGATGAGGTGTGTTCAGGTGTGATGAGGTATGTTCAGGTGTGTTCAGGTCTGGTCAGGTGTGTTCAGGTGTGATGAGGTGTGTTCAGGTGTGTTCAAGTGTGATGAGGGTGTGTTCTGGTGTTATGAGGTGTATTCAGGTGTGATGAGGTGTGTTCCGGTGTGTTCAGGTGTGATGAGGTGTGTTCAGGTGTGTTCAAGTGTGATGAGGTGTGTTCAGGTGTGATGAGGTGTGTTCTGGTGTGATCAGGTGTGTTCAGGTGTGTTTCAGGTGTGTTCAAGTGTGATGAGGTGTGTTCTGGTGTGATGAGGTGTGGTCAGGTTTGATGAGGTGTGTTCTGGTGTGATGAGGTGTGTTCCGGTGTGTTCCGGTGTGTTCAGGTGTGATGAGGTGTGTTCAGGTGTGTTCAGGTGTGATCAGGTGTGATCAGGCGTGTTCAGGTGTGATGAGGTGTGTTCTGGTGTGATGAGGTGTGTTCAGGTGTGTTCAAGTGTGATGAGGTGTGTTCTGGTGTGATGAGGTGTGTTCAGGTGTGATGAGGTATGTTCAGGTGTGTTCAAGTGTGATGAGGTGTGTTCTGGTGTGATGAGGTGTGTTCAGGTGTGTTCAGGTGTTCAGGTGTGTTCCGGTGTGTTCAGATGTGTTCAGGTGTGATGAGGTGTGTTCAGGTGTTTTCAAGGCGTGATCAGGTGTGATCAGGTGTGATGAGGTGTGTTCAGGTGTGTTCAAGTGTGATGAGGTGTGCTCAGGTGTGATGAGGTGTGTTCTGGTGTGATGAGATGTGTTCAGGTGTGATGAGGTGTGTTCAGGTGTGTTCAAGTGTGATGAGGTGTGCTCAGGTGTGATGAGGTGTGTTCTGGTGTGATGAGATGTGTTCAGGTGTGTTCAGGTGTGATGAGATGTGATCAGGTGTGTTCAGGTGTGTTTCAGGTGTGATCAGGTGTGTTCAGGTGTGATGAGGTGTGTTCAGGTGTTTTCATGTGTGATCAGGTGTGATCAGGTGTGATGAGATGGGTTCAGTTGTGTTCAGGTGTGATGAGATGTGGTCGGGAGTGTTCAGGTGTGATCAGGCGTGTTCAGGTGTGATGAGGTGTGTTCGGGTGTGATGAGGTGTGATCAGTTGTGACGAGATGTGTTCAGGAGTGTTCAGGTGTGATGAGATGTATTCAGGTGTGTTCAAGTGTGATGAGGTGTGTTCAGGTGTGATGAGGTGTGTTCTGGTGTGATGAGATGTGTTCAGGTGTGTTCAGGTGTGATGAGATGTGTTCAGGTGTTTTCAGGGGTGATCAGGTGCGATCAGGTGTGACGAGATGGGTTCAGTTGTGTTCAGGTGTGATGAGATGTGGTCGGGAGTGTTCAGGTGTGATCAGGCGTGTTCAGGTGTGATCAGGCGTGTTCAGGTGTGATGAGGTGTGTTCGGGTGTGATGAGGTGTGTTCAGGTGTTTTCAGGGGTGTTCAGGTGTGATCAGTTGTGACGAGATGTGTTCAGGAGTGTTCAGGTGTGATGAGATGTATTCAGGTGTGATGAGGTGTGTTCAGGTGTGATGAGGTATGTTCAGGTGTGTTCAGGTCTGGTCAGGTGTGTTCAGGTGTGATGAGGTGTGTTCAGGTGTGTTCAAGTGTGATGAGGTGTGTTCTGGTGTTATGAGGTGTATTCAGGTGTGATGAGGTGTGTTCCGGTGTGTTCAGGTGTGATGAGGTGTGTTCAGGTGTGTTCAAGTGTGATGAGGTGTGTTCAGGTGTGATGAGGTGTGTTCTGGTGTGATCAGGTGTGTTCAGGTGTGTTCAGGTGTGATGAGGTGTGTTCAGGTGTGTTCAAGTGTGATGAGGTGTGTTCTGGTGTGATGAGGTGTGTTCTGGTGTGATCAGGTGTGTTCAGGTGTGTTCAGGTGTGATGAGGTGTGTTCCGGTGTGTTCAGGTGTGATGAGGTGTGTTCAGGTGTGATGATGTGTGTTCAGTTGTGATCAGGTGTGTTCAGGTGTGATCATTTGTGATGAGATGTGTTCAGGGGTGATCAGGTGTGTTCAGGTGTGTTCAGGTGTGATCAGGTGTGATGAGATGTGTTCAGGTGTGATGAGATGTGTTCAGGGGTGATCAGGTGTGTTCAGGTGTGATCAGGTGTGTTCTGGTGTGATCAGGTGTGATGAGATGTGTTCAGGTGTGTTCAGGTTTAAATCACACTGCTTGTTTGTCTCTCTGGAAAATGATTTAAAATAAACCTGTATGCTAATGAGGTGTTTATAAACATTTCAGTGGGATCCAATCAGCTCGGAGCTGACATGAAGTCAGAATATGTGAAGCGATGACCACAGTGATGTCTGTTTAATCTGATCTTTTAAGTAAATTCAGGACGTTTCCAACTTTGTTCTTTAAATATAAAATGGGTTTGTTTCGTCACATCAATGATCACAGGTGTGTTTTTGGTCTAACATGAATTCAACCAATCAGAGCTTCTTTCTTTAAAAGGCAGGGGCCTGTATCACGAAGCGAGATCAACCTTTCCTGGGTTACCCAGACCTATCCTGGGTTGACTAACCCTAACAATGGCAATCAGGATAATCAGTATCACGACGCTGGATACCAACTCGGTAACTCAACCCAGGGTTGCTTTATCAAGAGCCGTGAACGCGCACGCAGCGGACCAATCACAATCATGAGAGAAGCGCAGCGTCACTGAGCGTCCTCACAGACCGCCGTATGTGAGGGGAAAAAAGTATTTCTCATGAGGATCAGAGATTAATTCTACTAAAATATGAGGAGGAGAAAAGCAACATTACAGAAAAGGCCAACACCGTGGCAGCTGCAGTAGGAGGAAACATGTGTGGCAACACATAACGGGATGAATAATGTTTAGTTTTAGTTTAGATTAGTTTATTTGCACATAATGTTAAAAACAGACAGTATAACATTTACAAGATTAAAAAAAAGAAAAGTGCTGGAGAGGTTAGAAGCCACTAAAAGCTTATCAAAGAAAGTCCCCTGTCAAAACATCAATGAAATCACATAATAGAGAAGAAAAAGAAACGGGTGAGGAAAGAAGAAATAGAGGAGGAGAGAGGGAAAAAACAAGACAAAACAAGGTAGCAAATAAAATGATGTGTAGGTTAAATGACTCATCACTGGTTCAAGTAGCTACAGTACCTGTACCTGTACATCTGACACTGATCACACCCTTGAATCCCATAAAATCAATGCTGCGCAGATGAATTGCGTGTATTACAATTATCGTCTAACATTATTGCGTCTGATAAATTGGTCTTTGTCATAACGTTATATATGCTACAATAAAGCTTAAAGCTGACGCCACAATTAAATCATATCAACACCAAATTGATAGTCTGAATAAAATCATCCTGATATTGAGCTGAGTTAGAAATTAACAGCTGCACAAAAATATACCTAGTGTCCCTCTTTAAAAAACAAAAAGGAAAATCCCTCAAACACCATGAAGTGTAGACATGATAGGCTACTTTCCACATTTCCAGCAGCAAAGCTGTCAATTAGGCCCATTATCTTTAACAGGGATCATTTCCTCCAACAAAACAAAATGTTGGCACTAATTAATGGTGCTATTAAGTGTCTGCAAATGATCAGTTTCTTTCTTATGAAGGGGTGGGATGAAAGTTCCACTTCTTTCCACTCCTTTTTGAACAATCTTTTCATTGTCTGTTGTTGTTGCTTTCTTTTCTTTTTTAATGTTCAAAATAAACTTTCAAATCAAAATCAATCAAATGAATTAAACTTCCCGTCATGACTGGGCTGCATTTCTGTCAGTCATCAACAGCTGATTGGCCAGTGGGTGGTGCTTTTTATAGGATCAGATTCAACCCTGAACTTACCCTGCTCTGGAGCAGGATAGCCGTTCAGAGTAAGTTACCATGGTGATCTACACCGATAAAAACTGAACCGGCTTTGTGAGACCGAAAACCCAGGGTTAACCCTGAAGTTACCTCACTGAGACATTAATCCTGCTTCGTGATACAGGCCCCAGGTGAGCCTGCAGTTGGTGTGATTGATTGATTGATTGATTGATTGATTGATTGATTCTTTATTGTCAGAACAGGTCTGAAATTTGGCTTGCATATCAGTAGCTCCATTTGCAACATCATAAAAACAAACACACATCAGGACAAAAGACAAAAAACAAAAACAAAAACAAAAACAAAAACAAAGCAAAAAACAAACAAAAGTACATCCCACATGACATAACCACGAAAGAGACAAGAATACTACATTTAACAATGTGAACACAGAAGATGACATTCAAAGCTGTTTAACACACACTTGATCTGGGGTTGAGCTTTGTATTTAATTTCAGGATTGACTGATGCACAAAAGAGTTTTTCAGACTGACCTTATTGAATTGTGGGACCCTGTATCTCTGGTTCAATGGTAACAATCTGTATTCACTGTTTAAGACATGGCTAAGATTAGAAACAATGTTTTGAGCCAGTCTCAATACGTTATTTTTTGATTGATTGGTTGATTTTTATTTTCTTAGAAGAGTGTCGTGCACCGAATTTAGATACCCAGCCCACATGGACTTATAAGACACTACAAAAACAAAACAGGTTCAAGACATAGTACATAAATGGCTCAAAACATTTGACCACAGCGGTGAAGGCAAAAGGCCAAGCAGAGACAGCTTTGTTAAAATAGCCGTAGACTATGAGTCTTTTAAGGTATTATTATGGGAGGCTGATTCATATAATTTTTCCAAAGGCTGACCTACAATCTTAGAGCAGATTTTCATTTGGTGGAGCACTTTTGACTTCAGACCTGCTGTTAACATGGTGGACTAGTCAGACTGAAGCAGCGAGCAGTTGCCTGCTGACAGTTATGCAGTGATGTCACTGCAGTAAATATCTACAGCTCGTGTCCAGAGGAAAATGTTGCTCTTTTCTCATCAGAGATGAATCAGTTTACTCAGTGGTGATTAAATTCTGATCTGTTTCTCCTGAGTTAAAACCTGTGAACTGTGAACGTAGTAGAGATCAGAGCAGAGCTGCAGAGACACTGTGAACATTCA